>JAJGOT010000518.1:510000-555000 GCA_022457155.1 Cladopsammia gracilis
TTGTTTTCATAAATAACCTTTATATCACACCACAAGTCTTGATTTCATTTGCAATCAGTGTACCTGCAACATACACTGTGATAAATTATGATATCACATTATGATAAATGTGATAAATACATGTTTTTTGTCCATTGTCAGTTTCATTATTAAACTGTTTAACATATAAATATTTGTGATAAGTAGAATTTGGTATCTTTGTAACATTTTATAATATTATTTGTGTCCACAGTAAAATTTAATAGAGGAGGGGTCTTTCTTGAATAGAAAGTATACAACAAAATGAAACGTTCATTTGTATATAGCTAGAAAGGGTTAAAATTGTGCATGTAACTGTCACCAAAGGAAAAAAAACAGCAACACTGCTACTTATTAAAATTTATCACCACAAAGTCTGGTTTTCATTGGCAGCCAGTGGTATTTAAAGTGCGAAGTCACCAAATTCTTTTCATTAAGCCTCAAAATCCGATCTTTCGATAAAGATTGCTGTATGATTAGCCACAAAGTTTTATCGTGTTAGCACGAATGGAAGATATAAATGCAGACGTTCAAAGTTTGGTTTAGTTCCAAAGTTTTTTTTTGTATTTTGTTTTTTTGCCTTTTATTAAATGAAAATACATCATATTTTGACCAGACTTGATCTATTTCACTCTAATGTACAGCACATGAACCTGTCTTTACTATAAACTATAAAGGCAACTATACCATCAGCCATTCTTCAATAAGTCATTCAATGACTTCCAAATGACTTATAGTTTTATTAATCAGTTAGAGTGATTTTACTTCACCTGTGAAACACTATATAACAATTAGTGTGTGATACTCCAAATTAAACAAAAGAAAACAATGGAATTTTTGCCTAATAGTGCTTACTATTCTACTAACTATTTCACAGGTTAACTGTAATCACTCTATGTAGTAATGTGGTGAATTATTTTATTCCAATTTCTGACATGAGATTAATAATGTATGTACATGTACTTTCGTTATAATAGTCATCAAAGGCAAACCGTGCATTCAATCTTACTGTGGTTGGCTGCGCACAAACAGCAGAAGGACATTTCGAGGAGGTGCAAAATGTATACCACCCGTGTCAGTGAAATATAGCCTCAGTTCATGTTAGTTATTGCAGAGCACCATGTCTTTTAACAATCATTCCAATATTTCACTTTTACTAAAAAGGTACCTTTTTTTGGATTGACATTCTGGAATGGAGGGCACTACAGAGGGGCTGTTTTGGACAATGGAGTATGGCATCATTATGAAGGTCTGTGGGAGAGGAATTCCAGAGGGCTGGGACTTAAAGGATGCACAGGGAAGTGGTCAACTCCAAGCGGCTTCCTCCTCTCTCACTGTGTTTACATTTGCGAAAAGTTTTTTTTGCATTAAAAGGTGGACTGTATCCTTTGATCTATTGTAAGGTTAGTAAAATGTATAAAGCATAAAAGCATAGATAATGAATCGAGATTTCACAGCTGTTCAAATGAAACATGTGTAAAATGAAGGGGAAAGTGACCAGTAAAAGAGTGTAGATACAGAAATAAGAACTTGAAGAATAATTTCACCATTAAATTCACTTTCAAATTTAAAGTACATGCTAAATACATTGTGATAAAAATAGCGGAATTTCAAGTGTTTCCTACTGGATATTTTAATATAAAAGCTTCTTGACCCCAACATTTCTAAAACATTCGATGTGAATTGCTGTTATAAGTGTATAGTGAAAAGAAAATAATCAGTAAATCACAAACAGTATATGACAGTTGATTTTAACCATTCTAATTAAATACAATGATTAAAAATGATGTTTAACCTACGAAGTACAACAGTTATCTTTTCTTTTTTTTTTTTGGTGAAATAGTTCTTTTCAATAGTAAATGACAAACAAAGCAGTATTAATCTAGAACAAATTCGTGCAATCCGAAAGTTCTCCATTCCCCCCATCACTTTTATAATGGTCCGTCCCTCAGCCTCCGCAACAACGGAAATCACTTCCGCTTCCGGTGCCCAGGCCGAGCGCTATTCAGCATTTCAATTATACTTTTCGCATGAAGGCGGGCAGTCATTATTTAGATCTTGTTCAAGTGAATGGAAAGCCGTTAGTAGTATATCCAAACTGGCCTTTGTTTCACGGATCTCTGATTAAGAATTGGGAAAGGATTGGACCTATTGTTCTGTGTATGAACAATAAGGTGGATCCGGAGCAAAGGCCAGGAAGGATATCGCGCGAAGGGATGAGTGGGTGGGCGCTCAAAAATTATCCATAGACTCTTCCCAGCTACAAACAAGCGCCCCCACCCAACCCCGACTCCCCTCCCCATTTTCTGAGAACACGCCTCGAACGAGTGGCCGTGGGTTTTACGGCAAAAGAGGCCCACAAGAAGGGAATGTTTACATTTATAGTCTTAAATATATTAACTGGTGTGGATCCCATGCTTTCTGTCACATTCCAGCGCCTTCCCCAAACCTTACTCCCAAACCTTACTCCCAAACCTAACATTGCATCCCAACGCTAACATTGCATTCCTAGCTGTTCCATGTGGTCCCCTTTGGGTCATGTACCCATGGGCGGGGGGGGGGGGAGGGGGGGGGGGGGAAGTCGTGCCTGATGCAGCACAAAGCAGTTCTCTCACAACAACATGACAACAACTGATGCCACATCACAGGTCCCCAGGAGGGTTGTCGATTGGATTACCCGTTCGTGAAAAGATGCGACTGCTTCCATTAGGGTTAAGTTGGGTACAATCTCCCATTGAGGCTAGGATGACGGCTAAAAGACACCGAAGAGAGGCCGGGCGAGAGCTGGGAGTCCCGCGGGGACCAGTAGAGAGTAAGAGTCCCGGCAACAACTGCAAGAGTCGGGCACTAAGGGCTTTAGATAGCCCCGGGACAATTAAACTCACTGGTGGGAAAGGTGGGAAGCCCCCCTGGGCGTGTGGTCCATAAAGAACGAAAAGAGAAAACAAATGAATCCAATAGGGAATAAAGACTGAGTTCAGCCACCGCCAAACACACCAAATTAACACCTGAACGTAATCCAGAATTCATCCCCGGCCAGAGAGGCGCAGGGGTAAACAAGTTTCCACTAAACACTGAGTTCAAACTATCACCAAACACACCTAGTTAATACATGGGCCTGAATTAGTATTCCTGCCCGGCCAGGGAGGCCCAAGTCCCAAGTTTAAATATATTCCCACGGAACACTGAGCTCAGGAACTGTCAAGCACACTTAGTTGATACCTGAACCTATAGATCAGTATTCGTGCCCAACTAGGGAGGCCCACACCTTAATAAATTTCCACCGAACACAGAGTTGAACTATTGAACTATAAGACACCTAACTGACACCTGAACCTAGTTCAGTATTCGTGTCACGGCCGGAGGTGGGGGGGGGGGGGGGGGGAGGGCAAACGTAGATAAATTTCCACCGAATGCCAAGTTGAGATATTGCCAAACACACTTAATTGTCACCTGAACCAAACCCAGTGCCCAGTCAGGGAGGCCCAAACGTAAACAAATTTCCACCGAACACCACGTTTTGCCATTGCCAAACACACCTTATTGACACCTGCACCTAGTTCAGTATGCGTGTCCAGCCAAAGAAGTCGAAAGTGAAATAACTTCCACTGAACACATGCGCAGAGGTCAGTTATTATGAAACACACCTTATTGACACCTGAACCTAGTTCAGAGTTCGTGCCCGGCCAGATAGGCCCAAACGTAAATAAGACTCAACCGAACACAGAGTTCAGCTATGGCCAACACACCTTGTTGACACCTAAACCCAGTTCAGTATTCGTGCCTGGCCAGAGAGGCCCAAAGTAAATAAATTCCATCGAACACAGAGGTCAGCTATGGCTAAACACACCATATTGGCACCTGAACCTAGTTCAGTATTCGTGCCCGGCCCGAGAGGTCCAAAGTAAATGAATTTCCACTGAACAGAAAGTTCAGCTACACTGTATGGCCACTTATTGGCACCTGAACCCAGTTCAGTATTCGTGCCCGACCCGAGAGGTCCAAAGGAAATGAATTGCCACCGAATACAAGGTTCAGCTATGGCCAAACACACCTTATTGGCACCCGAACCTAGTTCGGTATTCGTGCCCGACCCGAGAGGCCCAAAGTAAATGAATTTCCACTGAACACAAAGTTCAGCTATGGCCAAACACGCCTTATTGGCACCTGAACCTAATGCAGTATTCGTGCCCGACCCGAGAGGTCCAAAGTAAATGAATTTCCACTGAACACAATGTTCAGCTATGGCCAAACACACCTTATTGGCACCCGAACCTAGTTCGGTATTCGTGCCCGACCCGAGAGGCCCAAAGTAAATGAATTTCCACTGAACACAAAGTTCAGACGTAGCCAAACACACCTAATTGACACCTGAACCTAGTTCAGTATTCGTGCCCGATCCGAGAGGTCCAAAGGAAATGAATTGCCACCGAATACAAGGTTCAGCTATGGCCAAACACACCTTAGCTTATTGGCACCTGAACCTAATGCAGTATTCGTGCCCGACCCGAGAGGCCCAAAGTAAATGAATTTGCACCGAACATTAAGTTCAGCTGTGGCCAAACACACCTTATTGGCACCTGAACCCAGTGCAGTATTCGTGCCCGACCCGAGAGGTCCAAAGTAAATGAATTTCCACTGAACACAATGTTCAGCTATGGCCAAACACACCTTATTGGCACCTGAACCTAGTTCAGTATTCGTGCCCGACCCGAGAGGTCCAAAGTAAATGAATTTCCACTGAACAGAAAGTTCAGCTACACTGTATGGCCACTTATTGGCACCTGAACCCAGTGCAGTATTCGTGCCCGACCCGAGAGGTCCAAAGTAAATGAATTTCCACTGAACACAATGTTCAGCTATGGCCAAACACACCTTATTGGCACCTGAACCTAGTTCAGTATTCGTGCCCGACCCGAGAGGTCCAAAGTAAATGAATTTTCACTGAACACAATGTTCAGCTATGGCCAAACACACCTTATTGGCACCTGAACCTAATGCAGTATTCGTGCCCGACGCGAGAGGCCCAAAGTAAATGAATTTGCACCGAACATTAAGTTCAGCTATGGCCAAACACACCTTATTGGCACCTGAACCTAATGCAGTATTCGTTGCCCGACCCGAGAGGCCCAAAGTAAATGAATTTGCACCGAACATTAAGTTCAGCTATGGCCAAACACACCTTATTGGCACCTGAACCCAGTGCAGTATTCGTGCCCGACCCGAGAGGTCCAAAGTAAATGAATTTCCACTGAACACAATGTTCAGCTATGGCCAAACACACCTTATTGGCACCTGAACCTAGTTCAGTATACGTGCCGGACCCGAGAGGCCCAAAGTAAATGAATTTGCACCGAACATTAAGTTCCGCTATGGCCAAACACACCTTATTGGCACCTGAACCTAGTTCAGTATTCGTGCCGGACCCGAGAGGTCCAAAGTAAATGAATTTCCACCGAACACAAAGTTCAGCTATGGCCAAACACACCTAATTGACACCTGAACCTAGTTCAATATTCGTGCCGGACCCGAGAGGCCCAAAGTTCAGCTATGGCCAAACGAACCTATCGAACACCTAATTGACAACTGAACCTAGTTCAGTATTCGTACACGACCAGAGAGGCCCAAGCATGACTAAATAATTTCAAAATGCACTCAGCAACACCTGCCCTACAATCGCGAAAAACCAGTCGATGTGATGCCAACTGAATAGCGGAAAATATATTTGCCCCTGTGTTGGTAGCTTGAGGCTGAACGTGTGGAGCTTGTTGCCGTAACTGAAGGGCCACTTGTAGAGGTTGTTGGGGCGATTGAACCGGTGGCTGTGTAGCGCTGAAGAACGGGAACTTGAGCCGAGCAGTGGAACGCGCTTCGCCAGTTTGAATAGGTAGTAAGATACTTCGTAGCAGTTACGTTGCAGGGTATTCCACCACTCTGTTAGTATCACTTTACCGGTTTCCTGTCACATTGTTTAGTTTCACTTTACTTTTCAGAAACTATCGTTGTTTGCATTACGCAAACAAGTATAAACTGATTTCGAGTCACGATTAAACGATTTAAGTGATTATCCGGTGCGTCGCTACAGTTTCGAACGTTGAATTATCTTGGCTTCCGGTGGATATCGATACGCATCGTTCGATGAGCAAGCGTGGACTCGACGAATTTCTGCCAAGACGTTACCAAACGAATTTTCGATTCGAAGAAGGTGTTAAAAGCTTTGAAGCAATGATAGTTTTTTTATTCGTTTTAAAAATTAAAAATTCTCTAAATCGAGAAGGCGGGAAATGGAACGTACGCAATCGTTTTCGTAGCGTTTATGGGGGTTAACAAAAATGAACTGCATTGTTTTATGCTCTTTGACGTCACCCTTCAAACGGACTACTGTGCTCCAAATTAAAATAAAAATGCTCGGCTGCAGCTATTATGCTCGAAATTATGCCGAAAACATTTTCAACCCCAACTTCTCCCCCGTGAAGAAAAGGCCTTAGGAGCCTAGCATAAAAAGGATAACCAGGCCTAAAGGGCAGAAACGATTCAGAATCGGCCAACTATTAACAATAGCTGTATACAACTATCAAATACATGTAGCTTAAGTTTACATTTTACAGTTTATACTCATAAAACGGACAAGAGTAGCTATAAATATGTTTAAAAATAACGACTACGGCGCAAGAAGCGCAGAACCGGCCAATTAATATATACAGATAGGCTTAGCCTAACAGCGGAGCTCTCTGAACAGAAACAATAATGATAAGCGTAACTTAGGTGAAAGGTCGGAAGCACAAGAAAAATTAGAATTAAGATTGACGACCCGACTATTTTTCAATTTCGCGTATAACGCGACCGTCTGCACAGTACATTTAGACTGCACAAATTACACAATAGCTAACAAAACAACATTTTCTCGGTCTAGAATAACTAGTATGACTAATTTCCGAATAAAATACATCTGTTGCGTCTGGAAAATTACCCGAAAAACTGATTTGGAAATGATGAGTTGCCGGTAGCTCAATTATGAGTCACAAGCTTCACAAATATTCGGATGACACCACAAAGCAGAAAATTTCTGTTCGGTCATTCGGGAGAAATCAATTTGCAACTGTGTTGTGATGTCATTCCTTATGTCCCTTACAGTGGCCCGAGAGTTCTCGGTGCCATTGTGGAAAGTTGCCTTTTTACTACTATATTAGTATCGTTTTTTAACACTAACGGTCACTTTTGAAAATGTATGTAGTAGCATACGAAACGTCAAGTTTTTATCAAAAATGAATAAGTTCAATATGTTTATCACCGCGGTTTGTGTTCTATTTCTCATCAAACTTCGATGGCCCAAGAATAAAAATCTTTACGAAAGTTGCCTTATTTCGAAAAACCCATATACCATAAGTATGGTCTTAATGAAAAAGCGCGCTCGCATGTCATTCTCATCGTAAGCAGAAGTCCATTAGGTAAAAGAAAATAGTCTTAACATTAACTAAAAACCTAGTATTGGGTAGTGCCGATAGGGTGGGAGTGAAAACACCCCACACCCTTCCACAGGTTCAAATTTTAATCTAGCTTGGAAAGGCGTGGTAGCCAGTTATCCGGTTTCAAATTTGCATTACCATTGCTAGACCAGACACCCAAGATTCACATTCTTGACACCCACGTCAGGCCATAAGGATTGTCCGGGTGTGAGCACCAAGCTCCTAACCTCATGGCATTTAATTTAGTCCCTGTACCTGTCTCGTATTTGTGAAGTGAGGTAAACAATTTGTCTAAAGAAAAAATGTACTTCACAAAACATGTGGAGTCATCCGCATATTGGCGAATTTTAAAACGCTTTCCTCGGGCTTCTGGAAGGAGAAAACCTTCAATAGTATCATCCTTTCTTACACTGGTAGCCAAAACATCTGCGCATAAAATGTACAAAAGTGGAGACTGGGGATCTCCTTGCCTCACCCCCGACTTGAGTGAATTACGATTTAATAGCTATAATTTTCATATTTGCTTGACAGTGAGTGTCACGCAAGAGAAATAAATAAATTCTCAAAAATCGTCCTACCTGGGACGGAACAAGTTTGATCTTCTTGAATAATCGAACAAATTTTGTAATCAACATCGAGTAGCGAAATGGCGGGGTCACCAATTTTTTAAATTTTTCCTATCATCTTTCTTGTAAAGTAACCTAGTCACGCCTCCTTGCATTGAATCACTGAAAGAATTATTTTCCAAACTAAATAAGGCCAAAAAGATCCCAGAATTTAGCGTAAAATTCTTGAGGTAATCCGTCTGAACCGGGGGGTTTCCCTGAAGAAAGTCCACGCATTGCGTGGGTAATTTTAGCCAAAGACAAAACTGATTCTTCGCAGGATAATTAAAATTTCGCTCTAATCTGTTTTCAAGTTTGTTCAAAAATTCGGTTTGGACTGTTAACTTAACAGGTTCTTGCGAGTACAAATTACGGTAAAAATCGAAATGAGCCGGAGTCTTGTTAAAAGACTTTAACACCGGCGGAGTTATAAATAGAATGAACAGTATTTTTCTGAGCCGTGTTGCTTCGAGCGTAAAGAAGAATTTGCTAGGTTTTTCACCTTCTTCAAGCCATTTGACTCTGCTACAAATTTGGTTTCCTCTCATTTGGGATAAATTAACGGCTCGAATTTCTCTTTCGAGCGTTTCTATGGTGGTTTTCGCTAAGTTATCTCCTTAAATAAGAGCCCCTTTTGCTTCGATCAAAGAAATTATAGTTGCGTGGCCTTATCGCGATTAAATATGCGTTGTTTACTTCGACCAAAATCTATGGCAACTAATGTTATAGATTCTTTAAGAAAATCCCACCAAGCTTGAATGGAATTAAATGCTTTCCGGTACAATACATGTTTCTTAATAATTTCTGAGATCATATCGTATCCGATATCGTAAATATTAAATTCTAAATTTAGCCTCCAAAGTCCTGGTCCACGGGAAAATGCATTATGCAAATTGCGGATAAATCAACAGAATCATGATCGGAAAAAACACAAGGCAAAATTTCACATTTTAGAAAGGAATCATACAAGTCCTGAGCAATAAAAAAATTATCCAAACGTGTACCGATAGTTTTATCCGCGTTAAACCATGTGCATTGTATTTTTCAGTCGGCCGTGTTTTTTTTTTTGCGCCAGATATCAATAAACGATGAACTCTTGTGCAGATCTTTCAAATCCGTGGAAATTGTAAGATTTCCTCCAAACTTATCAGAAACATTTTCAATGCAGTTAAAATCGCCAGTAATTTTAAAAGAGTTCTGAAAAAATATTCATGAATTGTATCATAAAAGCATTTACGTTCACTTGGATTCGTGGGTGCATAAGTATTAACCAAATTAATTTTGGTGTCGTCGAGTTCAGTTAAAACATTAACAATTCTACCAGAAGAATCTGTTTTTCCATTGTAAACATTTTAAATCAGTATTTTCAGCTACAAGAATGGCAACGCCGCCTTGTTTACCAAGAGCGGGCGACCAGAAACTTTTACCGCGCCATTTAGCTGTCAGAGAATTTATCGCATTTTGACTTGTCGCTAAAGTTTCTTGTATTAAACAACTAAAATCAGAACGGGAATCTTCCGCAAAATCAAAAGCAGAGCGTTGTTTGGCTTCATTGCCAAAACCACGGATATTCAAAGATGTAATTTAGCTCTAAATGTAAAAACTTGGAGAAAATTCTTCTGGTAAAATTAAGCTTACATAGGCTTAACTAAGCAATTTTTGCAAATCACATTTAGACAGTTACTTGCTTTTCTGTTTATGCTTGTTTGTCCGATATCCAGTGTTTTTCCTATTCGGCAAAGGTTGTTCGCCGTCATATTCAGAACGTTCGCGAGTTTTAGGGTCCGTTTTCTTTGCTTCAGGAATTGGCGTATCTTGTTTGTCTTTCTCCGTGATTTTTCCTTTGACGAGTACAGGTTGTGTTGGTTTTGGCGCGGAGGCAAGCTTTTGCGAACTGCCCTGTTTGTAACCGCGGGGAAGCGCGCGAAAAACAAAGCCTCGTTCCCAGTTCCTCTCTCTTCATATACGTCATCATCGATGATGACGTAACGGGTGGACAGACGTGCACACGGACCGACGCGCCCGCGAAACATTCCGCTAGCCATGACCATGAAAAATGACGGGACGGTTCTATGAGTATGGGGCTGCGCAGCCGAGCCTTCGGCTCGGCGAGTGCTCCGCTGTTAACAATAGCCGTATACAACTATCAAATAGCTTTACATTTTACAGTTTTTACTCAAATAAATATGTTTAAAAATAACGACTACGGCGCAAGTAGCGCTATTAAGGCGTCAAACTACATTGTAGCACTAATATGCCGGCATTAAGCTCCATGCTAAAACTATAGCATTATGCTCAAAATTATGCCGGCATAATGTGTCAAATGCTAAGTTTACAGTTTCTACTTAGTAACGTGACCTTTGTGGAAAGGAGGCTGGAGTTGACCTTGTTCCATATGTAAATCATGTTCTTTTGCTAACTAACATGACTTTATTTGGGACAAAATGCAATAGATATAGAACCCCAAGACCACAGTCCCAGTCATACCAAGGTTAAGACACACAAAACCAAAGCTCACTAGACTGACTCCATTGAGAAAATAGAACCATAACACCAATGAACGATGGAGATGAGGAAACAGAGCTTGGATAGACAAGAAGACTAAGGAAGTGGAGAACTATACAATGCATGGAAGAAAAAGGGGAAAGAATGGAATGTAAGCGCAACTACAAGCCCCAAAGTGAAGGAGAAATGTAGAAACGTAAGAAGATGAATTGAAGAAGGAGTTAAAAAAACGTCGTAAGCATTTTGATTAAAAACAAACAAAACAAAAAACAAAACAAACCAAACCAAAACATAAACAACCTAAAATTATTGATCACTGATAATTTTCAATTCATATACATGTACTTTAGTGAGCTCACTAAAAACGTATTAATAAACAACATAGATTGATAACCTTGATTGATTGACCTTGTTCCATATGTAAATCATGTTCTTTTGCTAACTAACATGATTTTCATATGAAAAGAAGGAAGGTTTGTATCAAACAAAGTCAATTCCAGCCTCACTTTCACTCAAAGGCCAGGGTACTAAGCACACAACTGTAAAATGGTCTATTCTCTACTTGCACAAATCCCATAATACACCTCTTTTACCCCCAAAATTTTGCATAATCATTGTTTGCAATTTCTCCTGGGACATGAAGATGTTGGATGGAGAAAGCGGAGACAAGGAGAAATCGTATGCGCTTTGGCAAAAACTTTACCGGCAGAGCTTAAAACCCATTTAGATTGCTTTCCGTCACGGCTTTAAGCTTAAATAACTACTCCACAGCGATCTATGTTAACAGCAACATCCTAGTATATTACTTGTAAGTATTTTCAAAAATCCGGTTTATCGGAGTTGAAATTATTCATAACAAATCGCAACTCGAAAACAATGATAAGAAAACTTCGAAATTCCTCAGGGAACCGCGCTCTATTCTAGTTTTGTCGAGATAATAAAACGTACTCTGTAAGTTCGGAACCTTAGCGATGCCACATGTAAAAACTTAAAACAGTTATTATAAGTAAAAAAGTAGAGCAATTCAGTTTAAAAAATAGTACGTTTAAATGTTTCTTAACTGATACGAATCATCAAAACGCAGTTCTCTTGCGAATAATTTCGGAAAACCTAAATAAACTAATGCTTGAAACTAACCGATTTGGCATGCTCGTCTCCTCTTGAAAATCGCTTTAAAAAACAAATTATATAGTAAGCTTATATCCAAAGAAAAACCACGGTAGGAATGGGTTAACAAATGCCGTGGGAGTTGTTGGCTGTTTAAAATACAGCGAAACTTCTCTTGAGCGAAAATAGTAAACACCATACAGCCGTTTATATTTCAAAATCTATACAAGTTTTATTTCCCCTTCCAGCCAATTTGGGAACAAAAATTCTAAGCTGAAGTCAAACAAAATATTTTTTATTTAAGCGATAAGTTATTTGCGAAAAGGAGTGTAAAAACACTGCACTACTCTTCCGACGAGATGTGAAGGACGCAGAAAAACAGTTGGACGACAGGAAATGCTACGATGGTGAAAGAGATGGCAGTCCGGCAGACAAAAAGAAAAATAACGCGTGTGCCTTTTGGAAAGGATTTCAGCGAATATTTGCAATTCATAACTCCAGTCTCTGACGGGAAAAGAGTCTTTTAAATCTTAATTTGCTGGAGCCCTAATTGGTGTTAAAAATGGAACATTTGAATAACACTAACATTATAAAGTAGACTTGTTGCGTTACTATGGTCGTCACTGAGGAAATCCCCGGGGCGGGGGGTGCTCCCTATAATGGGATAAATGGGGATGCTCCGCCCGAAAGGGGTACCTTTTTTAGGCTGGAGGTATATGAAAGGGTCGTGATTTTACTAGTTGAAGTATATGAAAGGGTAGGGATTTCACGAAGAATAGGAAAGGGTAACGAAAACACGCCATTGAAGCATCAAAAAGGTAGGGAAAACTGCCATTTAAGTATTATAAAAATGGGTCTTTTTAAATATATCAAACAGAAACACGTAAAAGCTATATGAAAGCGGTACCATTTTCATTGAAAGATATATGAAAGGGGTACCGTTTTCAATGAAAGGTGTATGAAAGGGGTACCTTTATTGTCAAAAACGGTATATGAAAGGGTAAAGGTTTGGACATCGGGATTATGATGTACTACTCCCTTGTACTACCATATTTCGATTATTGTAGTATAGTGTGGGGGAGTTGTGGGAAAGGGATGTGTAACAGACTCCAGACCCTCCAAAACAGAGCTGCCAGGGTGATAACCTCCTCTAACTACGATAGACGATCAGTTGAGATACTGGATGAACTTGGGTGGGATAATCTTGAAACACGAAGGACAAGACAACTAGCCATAATAATGTATAAATTGAAAAATCGAAATGTACCTGATCATTTGGCTCAAATTTGTAATAGTACAAACTCTATGTATTCTTACAATCTAAGAAACTCAACATATAATTTATTTGTACCAAGACCGTATACTGAGGCTGGAAAAAATAGCTTCCACTATAGAGGGGCAGTTCTCTGGAATAGTCTATCCAATACTATGAAAGGGCAGACAAGCCTGAAATCGTTTTTATCATATTTGTAATTTAGTATAGTTTTAATGACCATTTTTATTTTTTATTGCATGATTTTTGCACGGCTCTCTGGAAGAGCATTTTTATGATGAGATTCTGTGAATAAATAATTAAAAAAAAAAAAAAAAGGAGCATGCCCGTACAAAACTTTGTTTAGTTACCCCTCCCCCCCCCCCTTCCCCCCGGGAGGAAATAGTTTGAATATCAAAATTTAATGACACTATTTTATTTGTCATTGTGCTGAGAATGCTATCGCTAAATTTCACGACAATCCTTCAAGCCTTCATATCTTATAAATTCGTTCAAAGTCGACATATTCTCCTAAATATCAAGTGCGAGATTTTAGCTCCTAAAGTTTCGTAAACAACACGGCGTCTCCGCAGGAGATTATACCACCTCAATAGACAGTGAGCCAATAAATCAGCAGCATCCCTTCGCGTAAACTACAATAGAAAAAAATTCCGGGAAATTCAGCCACGTTTTCAAAATCATTGTGTTGTGCGTGGGACAAAATTCAACACAAATTAGTAGTAGTAGCTGCTTAAAACGTTTGCAAATAAAAGAGCGCCGCCCTAGAATAAGTGCCGCAGCTGAAATCACAAAACATTAGCGAGTGTCGCGGTATCTTTCGAGTGAATACGGTATTTCTTCATCGGCACGGATAAAGGTCCGAGTTTTATTTAAAATGTTACAGTCTCTGTTGAAATAATAACTTCTTCTACTTGTTTTCAGTTCCTAAGAGTTTATTCTGTTTATGAATAATGTCTCAGAGGTAAGATTCTCCGTTATTGCATCCAGCATGAGTTACTTGAATCTCCAGCACAGCTTGCCTGCTGTTATGTAGTGTGTCTGAGACTTGTTTGTCAATTTTAGGGGGTGTGAGAGGGGCCGAAGAGCCAGAACAATGTTGGGTCTATCAAACCCGCTGCGCTCTTACACCTGTTGCGCAGGTTACCGATAAACCGCCAAACGGCTGCGCGTTGTTGAACTGAATTTATCGGGAATCGAACGTCGCGATAAGAGCGAAATAGCTACACATGTTATTAACAAATGTGTCAGGATTTTTTATATTTTGATTTGTTAGCGAGATATTTGCGTCTTAAGACGAGACGTGTTGCGTCAGAATGGTCGTCACGGAGGAAATATTTTGAATGTGAAAATTTGATGACACTAGTTCGTTTGTCATTATCCTAGGGATGTTTTTTCCAAATTTCATGAAAATTCTTCAAGCCTACATGTCCTTTATATTCGTTCAAAGTTGACATATCCTCCTAAATATCAAGTGCGAGATTTTCGCTCCTAAAGTTCCGTAAACAACGCGGCGTCTCCACAGATTATACCACCTCAAAAGACAGTGAGCCAATGAATCAGCGGCACCCCTTCGCGTCAACTACAATAGGAAAGAATTCGCATGAAATTCAGTCACGTTTTCAAAATCGTTGAAGTGCGCATGGGACAAAATTCAACACACAATTGCCGCTGAGCGAATACAGGTTTAACGCAAATTCATTTTTAAACCCAATTTCCACGATTATTCAGTCGTAAGAAAATGACGGAAATTCCAATTTCGAAAAGTCATATCCTTGGATCGCATCAACATATTTACGAACTTTTTTCACTTTTGAAAATATTATGGCGTGTTCTTTCAGAAGCTGTCAAAAGACTAATTTAACATTTTGGCGCCATCTTTGTGACGTTATTTTCCCGCCAAAATCCTTTAATTTGAAAAACAGAAAACATAGGATATTTGCGATTGATAACTTCTATATTGCTGTAAAATTCAACTTTCTAGGTTTAAAATTGTTAAAGTGGTTTTAAGCGCAAGTTTTTCAGTCGATTTGTTTGTAACTGACATACCTTTGACCCCAGCAGAAAATGGGCGGGAAATTCAAATTTTGAAACGTCATATCTTTTGATCGGATCAACATATTAACATATTAAAGGAAAAATCACCATTAATAATACATATATTAATTAAGACCAGGTTTCCAAACCTCCCGAGCGCTTATCATATTCACCTATAGGATTTAGCTATTGTACTTCATCATGTGATTGGCATCAGTCAGCTACACTTTGCATATACATGCATGGTCAATGATTGTATTCGTGTTGAAGGAAGAGGTGGAAAAAAGGCCTTAGTGCATATAATAATATTAAGGATATGATTTAATAAAATGATGTTATTACCACATTAGGATATGTGTTGTGGTTCAAATGTTTCTCTGGTTTAAAAATTTTCAATTTACATGTAGTTTGATTTTTATTTTCCTTTGTCTGAGATTATGTTGATGAATCCAGGACAGAGGAAAATAAAAATTAAACTGGTTTAAATTTTTTCTAACCAAAGAAAATTTTGACCCACAACATATGCACTAAGAACCTTTTTCCATCGATGCCTTCAAATGTAGTAATAATTTGAGTTAAAGCAAAAAAGTGATACTACAGTAATATAAAATGTCTAATATATATAGATAGGCTGAGCCTAACAGCGGTAGCACTTTGAACAAGCTTAACTAAGGTGAAACTTAACTAAGGTGAAAGGTCGGAAGTACAATAATTAAAATTGACGACCGGGCTATTTTTCAGTTTTAGCAATTCTCAAAAACAGTAACTTAAGCTTAAGGCTTATTACCCGAGAGTCTGCACAGTACATTTAGACCGTACAAAGTTCACAAAAAACAACTTTTCTCTGTCTAGAATAACTAGTACGACTACTTTCCGAATAAAATACAGTTGTTGTTTGCCAAAAATTGCTCGAGAAACTGATTTGGAAATCAAAATTGCAAAAATACACAAAAATATTCGCATAAGGCGACGCGAGTGAAGTCTAAGTCTTGTTTTGTTTCCATAAAATCGCTTTTCAATCTATGTAATGAATGAACAAACACATAAAAATGGACAACACAATCTTCTTTCGACAAATTTGATTCAAATTTCCATTAGTTTATGTTTAAAAGCAAAACGCGTAGCATTTTAATATAGCGCATCAAGCTGCCTTCGATGAAATTCAAGAAATCGATACAACTGAAGTTAAGCTCGTTTTAATTAAAGTAATTCTCCAAAACTACACAAGAACACAACTTGAGAAAAAGTCAATCACAGATTGATATCAACATAAATTCCCATCGAAAAATGTAATCTGTTCAGTTTACCTTTGAGTCCCTCGCTTGCTTGTTAATTCTCTAAATGTCCGCCCCTTTGGTTCTGAAATCCGTAATAAAAACAAACATATCTCCCCGCATTGAAAAACATATGAAGTTCCTCGAAGCAAGATTTTATCCCAGAAAGCTTTTCTTTTTCCACTAAAGCGGCTTCTGAGTATCCCTCAATTATTATCCCTGTCTTGAGTAGCAAACCGCGAAAAAATGCAGGGAAATAACGACTTTAATTCTCCGCTAAACACTGACCAGCGAAAGATCCAAACTTTTTAAAACATGTTTACCGAGCTGACGGCTGTGTAGCCGCGCGAAAAACAAAGCCTCAAAGATCCCGGATGTTGATGACGTCGTACGCGCATGTTTTGCGAAGTCATACGCGCCCGCGAGCTAGCCCAAAGCGTACGGCGGGCGTACGGCGGGCGTACGGCGGCGGGCACACAACGCGCCCGCGAAACATTCCGCTGTCCATGACCATGAAAAATGACGGGCATGGGCTCTATGAGTATGGGGCTGCGCAGCCGGGCCTTCGGCCGGGCGAGTGCTCCGCTATTATAATCCCTCTAGATCAACTGCAATTTGTGATGACATAATTTTTATTCGAACGATAAGGAACTGAGTAGTATCCAACTTTGTGCAATGCATATGGGAATAAGAAATACAGAACAACTCCTGGGCTCCGCACAGTTTGCTGTGAGATGAAAACAATGCATAAATCTTTATGGTCCAGAATACTTTAAGGGTGACAGATTGACAGAGCAAAAGAAGGCAGAACAGCAAACAGCAGTTGCAAAGCCCAATGTTAGGTGTGTTAACATGACCATTGTTTATCAATTAATGATTATTTATGATACTGGCAGTTCAGCCTATCATTCATAGTTTGCACAGTTTTTGGGATGTTAGTTCAAGGCTGTAGTGTAGTATACATGTATGTTGTTGTTCAATTTTACCCTTGGTTCAATTTTCATTTTCCTTTGTTCTGTTAAGATATGACAAATGAACATGAAACAAAGGAAAATGAAAATTGAACCAAGGGTAAAACTACAACATACACTGTACATGTATATATAGCAGATTTCTCCATACACTTCTGCAATAAGATTACCACTGCAATAACATGACTTATTGTAGTCATAAATCATTTTTGTTAAACCAAAAAATAATTACATGTATGTTAGCTTTAGCCCATGAAGAATGGGTTGAAGTGGTCAAACCGCCTAACCTATGGGCCTAATGTGCCATGGCTTTGCTATTAAATGTGTCCACTACTGCTTTTTCAGGTCCCGCTGAACAAGATATACTGGCACATTGAGAGAATATTGTAAAGCCCACTGTGCACTGCCAGTCGACAAGATGAAAAGAATAAGAATATTAGGAATATTATGATGTATCATCGGACCGAGTGTTCAACCGTTTCATTTAACATAATTATTTCTGCTAATAAGGGTAACAGTTGCATCCATATGTTTCGTCTGAGCGTGTAACTTGCTTTTAACATAGTATTATATCCTTTTCAATTAATTTTTTAAAATCTCTACTAATAAGCTGGGTAACCGTTGCATCCAGATGTTTCGTCAGAGTGTGTAACTTTTGCCTTTAAATCATGTCCTTTTCAATTTGAAATCTCTACTAATAAGGTTAACAGTTGCATCCAGATGTTTCGTCGGAGTGTGTAACTGTTGCCTTTTTAACATAGTATTGTATCCTTTTCAATTAATTTTTGAAATCTCTACTAATATGGGTAACAGTTGCATCCCGATGTTTCGGCGGAGTGTATAACTGTTGCCTTTAACATAGTATTATATCCTTTTCAATTTGAAATCTCTGCTAATAAGGGTAACAGTTGCATCCAGATGTGTCGTCGGAGTGTGTAACTGTTGCCTTAAACACAGTATTATATCCTTTTCAATTAATTTTTTAAATATCTACTAATAAGGGTAACAGTTGCATCCAGATGTTTCGTCGGAGTGTGTAACTGTTGCCTTTTTAACATAGTATTATATCTTTTTGAATTAACTGCTGCCTTTTACATAGTATTATATCCTTTTCAATTTGAAATCTCTACTAATAAGGGTAACAGTTGCATCCAGATGTTTCGTCGGAGTGTGTAACTGTTGCCTTTTTAACATAGTATTGTATCCTTTTCAATTAATTTTTGAAATCTCTACTAATAAGAGTAGCAGTTGCATCCAGATGTTTCGTCGGAGTGTGTAACTGTTGTCTTTGACATAGTATTATATCCTTTTGAATTAATTTTTGAAATCTCTACTAATAAGGAGTTTGTAACTGTTGCCTTTCACACAGTATTATATCCTTTCAATTTGAAATCTCTACTAATAAGGTTAACAGCTGCATCCAGATGTTTCGTCGGAGTATGTAACTGTTCCCTTTAACAGACATGTTTCTCTACTAATTAGTGTAACAATAGCATCCAGAGTTACATGCATCGTCGGAATGTGCAACGGTTTCCTTTTGGTGGTCGTAATGTGGTATCGCGTGGTCGTAATGTGGTATCGTGGTTGTCCTTTTAAAATTTTCCGTTCGTTCGTTCTTCCATTTTGAACAATTTTCTCGACCGGAAACTGGTATGTAATCTAGACCTACTTAGAAGACCTTGGGACAAGTTTGCTCTTGCGTGTTAAAGAGTAGCGTACATTGGCCCATGAAGTTGGTAAAACAACATGTGAACAATTCAAACAGTTACTAAAGTAACATTGAAAGGCATTGTTCGCATTCTTTTAGTATGTATTTAATAGTTCGGTATTTTGATTCTGTAGCCCGCGCACGTCTTCACTCCTCCACTCATGGGCCGTGTTAACACAAGCGAATTTTCAGCTGCTCGGCGACTTGAAAACAATCCAATTGTGTTGTTGTATTGCTGATTTGTTAAAAGTAGTCTTAGTCGTTGAGTGACTGAAAAAAAAAATTGGCTCGTGAAAACACGGCCATGTCTCAGTCGAAACCCTATTAAGCGGCCACCCCCTGTTAAGCGGCCAGTTATCAAAGTCCCGAATTTATTGTTAGTATAATACTGAAAATAAAACCCCTATTAAGCGACCACCGCCACCTTTTGGCAGTCCCGATGAGGGTTTTTCTATTGTTTGTACTCCTATTATGCGGCCAACAAAAATTTAGTTCGTAGTTTGGCCTTGTTTTGAAAAACCTGCTGACAGACAAGAGTCCAAAATAATAGATGACAAATGATTAAATAATCAAACACATATTTATTATCATCTTTGAGTAATTTTGTTGTCACATATTGTACTGTATTTTGATTTTCTGGTAATAACCCTACACCGCACATTATGCTAATTTCTGATGAAACCCCTATTAAGCGGCCACTTAATAGGGGTTAGACTGGGGGGGACTCAAAAAAGTTTTATACGGGGAGGCTCCGCCCAGAGGTACAACCCCTTACCCTTTTATATACCATTTTTGACAGAAAAGGTACCCCTTTCATGTACTTTCCATAGAAAATGGTACCCCTTTCAGCGGGTTATTGATTTACATAGTTGTGCGGTTTCTGCTGTAAACACCTAAATGACAGTTTTCTCTACCTTTTCTGTACTTCAGCGCATGAAATTCCCACCCTTTCTTTCAGTTCAACTCGTAAAATCCCTACCCTCATAATGATCTGATTTCATCTGGAAGGAAACTTTCTTGAGATAAAGCGAACACAGTTTTCCATGGCGTGAAGCTCGGGAATGTAGGGACGGTCGCCAGATCTCCCCACTGAGCAAGAACAATTTTTATCGTTCTTGCTTTAGCCAATGTCAGGGCATCTTTGACGACCATTTCAGATATTTCGGGCACTTTGATATACCGCTTTTGCTTTGAAAGTAGAAACGTCTAAATGTTTGTCGTATATTTCGAAAGGCAGCCTTTTAGTTTCTTTGGAAATCTGTGCAGCTCCATTTTCCTAAAAAAAACGTACCGTTAGCAAATATATTCCCATATACCGGATATAAAAGTTGATTGTGTGCTGAAATGCAGCGAGGCGCGAGCTGGGACTGGGGTTAACACGGCATGGCGAGCACCCAAGCAAACACATTGCGGCTCTAATTTGCCCAAGTATTTATAAACACGGTGAACTTGCTAAAAGTCTCTAAACAGCTTTAACTGAATCAACTTACCAGGATAGTTGGGAAGCAAGGATCCATGATTTGCCCGCTCGAGTAGCACAATCAGCGGCCATTTCAAATAGTCACCACGTATCTCTTTGGGTGGACTTTCAAAGCCCTTGGAATCTCGCGGGGTTCTGGCGTATCGAAAACCGTACCATTTTGCCGCATTTTCATTTGAAAATGTAATGCTGTCAGTGCTGACTAGACAGGTGGTTCGAGAGAGATCATCCAGTTTTACGGTGTAAACGCGGTCTCATGGCAGAAGCTGCAACTCGCTACATAGTTGGGTTGGGAATGGTTAGGTTCAAAAGCATGACGGAAGACTTCTGGGAGGCACTCGCAGTGTATTAGGGCTCGCCGACTATTTTAATTTTATGTTTTGATGTTTATTTATTTATTTATATATTATAATCCGCAAAGCTGTTGGCATGAAAGCGGATATATTAAATACAATGTAAAATAACATAAAATAAAATAAAGTAAACTGACAGGTGTTGCGTGTTCATTAATTAAACTACTTCACAAGTTCCATGGTGACCATCTCCTTGAACTTATCAAGGGTGGGGGGCTCAAGTATATTGTTAGGGAGCAGGTTCCACTCCTTTAGTGATCTTGTTATAAAGCTGAATTTACGGGTGTTAGTAGAGCTATACAGGTTGATAAATCTCTTGGGATGTGAGGAGCGCGTAGAGCGTTGAGATGTTCTCAAGCGGTCATCTGGTAGATCAATGTTCACGAGACCATTTACCATCTTATAAAACATGGTGAGTCTTGCAATTTTACGTCTCGTTTCAAGGGAGGGCCATTTAAGATCTTTAAGTAGACCCGTCACAGTCCCCGGTTCTCGGATATAGCAGTTTTTTTACAAACCTAGCGGCTCTTCGCTGAACACCTTCCAGGTCCCTGATCTGTTTCTGAATGTGGGGGTTCCACACACAGGAAGCATATTCGGTGTGTGGTCGTACGAGGGTGGAGTAAGCTCTTTCTTTAACAAAGTCAGGGCAGCCTCCGAGATTTCGCCGTATAAACCCCAGTGATTTATTCGCTTTGCCAAGAATGTTGGTAACATGGCCATGCCAATCCAGATTAGAAGATAACTCCACACCCAGATAAGGGTGGCTTGGTACAGATTTTAACAGTCCCTCCTAGCGTGTAATTATGGATGATGGGATTCTTTGATCTGTGAATTCTGATGATGTTACATTTGTCGGAATTGAAAGACATTTGCCATGTATTAAACCACTTAAAAAGGAGGTCAAGATCTTTCTGCAGAACTGCTGCATCCTGAGGCCCTTGGATCAGCCCATATAAAATAGTATCGTCTGGCTATTTAAATGCTGGCTGTACAATGATACAACAAACCTTTTACAAAGCGATTGATAAGAGTCATTAGAGACACGACAACGGTCCACTGAGAGAAGCGCACTGTTATCGATTAAAAAAGAAATATATATATTTTAATTGAAACGATAGACAACGATGATCTTCCTTGCCCAATGAATGTATCTTTTATTTCTGCGGTTAAACGATTTACGCCAGTTTTGTAAGGTAAACAGTAACTATACAACTAAACCAACAGAAGTGCGAAAAGGGCGCATCATATATTTGCAAAGTTTATAAAAAAATGTTTACTAGGACTAATAAAAAAAAATATGGCAAATAACTTTACCAGCGAAAAATTACATTTGTTAACAAATGTTATAAATTCGAATCAACAATTTTTTAGAAAAAGATTTTACTATAAAAGTTAACGCTAAAAAAACAACCACGTTTCGACCGTTAAACGGTCATTTTCAAGTTGAGGAATAAAATTGTTAACATGCGCTTATGTAATCAATTGTAAAAATGCTATTAAATGAGATACTGATTAAAACTCTAAAATATTTACATAGAAACAATATAAGAAAAATTACGGCAAGGATAATAAAAGAAACGCTAATGAGAAATGGACAATATAAATCAGGTAAACACTTTTGCACGGATCGAATCACTCTGTTTGTTCAGTTTCGGTTTAAGTTCACGAATGAAAAGCATTTCAAAAATCAAACGTTCAAAGAAAGCGTTCAAAGACAATTGGTTCAATAAGAAATATGACCTTAACATCACAAAAACTGACCTTATAGAGCTGTTGGAGGTTGCTACGAAAAACCAACTTTTCCAATTCCCTGTTCTCAGGGGTGAGCGAACAGAAACGAGAAGAGGAGTGAGCCCGCAGGGTGTTGAGTAGGCTAGACATGAAGATGCGAGCAGGACGAACGCAGGCTGTAACAAATCCCGACGATAAACGACACTGGAGTCAAGCAGCGCTTGACAACGGGATAGGAGTTCGGTCAGACGGTCGGAAGTCACGGACATGGTCATGTCGACGGAATTAAACAGGATGCCGAGGAAAATCATACTTTGAGATGGCTCACAGTCCTTGTCAGGCGAAAGCTGACTGGGCAATCTCAGCAGAGTCGGCGCCACCAAAATCGTCGATGTAGTTAGTACAGTGGTAACCCATAGACTGAAACATGTACGTGACGGCTGAAGTTGTCCGCTGACACATCATAGCGGCGGATCGGAGGCCAAACGGAGGGGCGATGTCGAAATAAAGGTTGTTGTGGTGCAGCAGACCGAGAAGATGGTAGTCTCTGGGGTCAACGCGTAGTTGTCGGTATGCGCGGCTTAAGTCCTTCTTGAACAGCCAACAGCCGGCGCCGAGTGCACTAATGATGTCAAGGAACGCGTCTATGCCCGGTAAGCGTAGCGTAAAGGGTTCATCCAAGTAGGTGTCTTTTGGAATGCCGTCATTCACAGACGACCCGACTGGGAAGCTGAGATCCACGACTAACCGAGGTTTTCCGGACCGGCTATAGACGATTTGCATAGGGGAAATGACGAGGTCTTTAGTGAGCGGGTTAGTATTAAACGGCCCACATAGTGAGTTTAAAGTCTCTGTTCTTTATCGAGGTAGGCTTGGACGACTTCGGGTGCAGCAACCGCGGAGCCGTGGTTAGTGTGCGTAGATGCGGGTGTGGCTAGAGAGGTATAAACGATAGGCCAACCAAATTCCAGAATATCACAAAGGGAGGAGTCATGGTAGCCACTTAAGCGCGATCGCCACTCGGGAATGATCAGACCGGACGGAACGGGTAAACGCAGGGACGATGCGTGAGGAGCTGAGGCTTTTTGAAGTTTGGCGTGAAGAGAGATGAAATGGCGGGTTAGCGCGGGTTTTGCAAGGGATCGAGGTGAGAGGATGGCGGCCGGAAACACTGGCCTTAGGCGAAGTAGGAGGAGTATGTTGCGAGGAATCTGGGGCTGGAGTTCTGTAAGGATGCACGGGTGGGGACGGATCGGGTCTGATGTTGGAGGAAGCTAGTCAATCTTGCGTAGAGGCATCGGAACGGCGCGCTGGGACGGGGTATTTCCTCTTTGCGCAGTTTAGGGCTTGATGGTCACGCTTGCACACCACGCAAACGTGGCGCAGGGGGCAGTCTTAATTGTGTGTTGCAGTCGTCGTACCATGACCACGCGTCACAAATTTGGTTCCTAGGAATCGCCTGAGGATTGTTGGGTGGTTGTTTGAGAAGCGGGGGCCTGGGACTAGCTCTGCTGGCTGGATCTGGAAGAAGCGTGGACGGAAGGAAAAAGGCCTGCTTGACGGAATCAAAGGAGTCCCCCCAAAACGCAAGGCCCAATTCGATGCTACGCAGAACCTTGTAATGAAAGGCCTGAACCGCTGACCATTTGTAGGAGCCCGCCAAAACCATCAGATTGTAAAAATGATCAAGGATATGAGATCGCAATAGGGGATCCTGGCAATTTTTTAAAATGACAGCATAACCCGCGGAAAAATCAGTAATTGTGAGTTCATGAAATAGCTTAGGCTCACCTGGAGCAAAGATGTGAGGCCATTCTTGCGGAGCGACGATCTTTTGAAGGGATTTGAGATCCCCAAGTGATTTTTCCCCGGGCCGGTTTCTCGGCTTTTTCTCGAGGGGGCGATTGGTCTTGCAACTTGAGCTGGGCGAGCTGAAGTTCCAATTGAAGTCGCTCGATTTGCAATGCCTCAGTGTCTCTCTGAAGCCTGAGGCGAGCTAACTCGTCAGATGACTGAAGGAATAACACGAGATGTCGATTTCCCCGGCTGATCGCGAGAGTCGGGCGGGAGAATGACTTTGATTTTCTTGTCCGTTGAGGCTGAAAGACCCGTGGCGTGCTTGGGTGACAATACGGCCTGGCCGGCAAGGTCGAGTGGACTGCGATCTGGCAATGAAGGGAAGGAATCCCAGGCGAAATCGTCGGACAAGTGACGAGAAGAAATCGTACGCTGGGATTTTCTTATGCCCATGCTTCCAGATAAGATTTGTTATACAGCGAGTGAAGAAACAGCGAAGAATAACAGCGAGTGATGAATCAATGCTAGCTACTTTTGCGACACAGACACGCGGTTGAAAGACGACACCGTGGCGTAATGACAAGCAAATAATTAACCTCAAGTGTGGTCTGTGTGATGCAGACTATGTCGGCTTCACGAGTCGGCACCTACATCAACGTGTGGAGGAACATAAGCGATCAACAATCGGCAATCAAGTAAAGGACGAGCATGGGAAAGATCCAGAGACCATCGAAGGAAATTTCAAGATTTTAAAAAAATGTCAGAGTAAACTAGACTGTTTGATTTTTGAAATGCTTTTCATTCGTGAACTTAAACCGAAACTGAACAAACATTTCAGCTCCGAAGATTGCCACCTTGACGTGGTGGAGGTGCTTGCGTGCTCCAATGAGCCCGAGAGCTATGCTGGCTGGACCTCTTGAGGTCCTGGTAGGGACACCAATGCCAGACAGGTCAAAGGTTAGGGGCCAGACAAAGAGCAATCTACCGGCCCTCCAGGTTTGGGGGTTTTGCATAAGGCTAACAACCCTATCATGTAAAAAAGCTTTTGTTACGGAAACAGCAACGTGTAACTTACATGAATCATCTGTGCAGAACGAGCCTCCGGAATCCATGCCATGGGCAACAGTGAATGCCGAGAGTGAAAACACCAGAAACTCTGCAGGTAATAGGATTCGAATGACTGACAGTGGCCAAAGCCGAAAGGAAGACGCTGTCACGAGAACGGGAGCCGTCAGCGCTAAAACAACTACACTGATTGGCTTTTGGAATGTGCGAACAATGTATGAGCAAGGTAGGATGGCACAGGTCATTGCTGAAATGAAGCGTTACAAACTTGATATCTTAGGCATAAGTGAGAGTAGATGGACAAAATCTGGGAGAATGAAGACAACAACAGGAGAGACAGTTCTCTACTATGGGAGAGAGGATGATTTACATCATGAGGGGGTTGCAATTATCATGAAGAAAGGAATGGAAAAGTACTTAATGGAGTGGAAGCCAGTAAACAGCAGGATTATCCAAGCACGATTAAAGGACAGGCAGACTAACTTATCCATCATACAGTGCTATGCGCCTACTAATGACAGCAACGACAGAGATAAAGAAGCCTTCTATGAGCAGCTGCAAGCAACATTTGAGAACGTCCATTGTAGAGACCTCCTGCTGGTGATGGGTGATCTTAACGCCAAGGTGGGCTCAGACAACTTGAATTTTGAAAGGGTCATGGGAAGAGAAGGATGTGGAGTGCAGAATGACAATGGAGAGAGGCTGGTAGAATGGTGTGCATTTAATAACCTGATCATCGGTGGAACTTTATTCCCGCATCGCAACATTCACAAACTCACTTGGACATCCCCAAATGGGCGGGATCAAAACCAAATAGACCACCTAATGGTTAACAGCATGTGGCGCCGCTCCCTGCTTGATGTAAGAGTAAGAAGAGGGGCTGATGCAAGCAGCGATCACCATCTTGTGACTGCAAAGGTGAGACTGAAACTGAGAGCAGCTGGACTAAACAAACAACGCACCCCTAGATATGACATCAGCAGATTACAAGACCAAAGGACTAAGAATGCTTTTGTCCTACAGCTGAGGAACAGGTTCCAAGCCCTGAGTAATATAGACGAGCAAGGCATTGATGAGGAGGAAGACACTGTAAATCAACAGTGGAAGCAAGTGAAGAACATATTTGATGAAGCAAGTAAAACCTGTCTGGGGATGCAAAAGACGAGAAAGAAGAAAGAGTGGATTACACCAGACACTTGGCAGGCTATCGAGGAGAGACGCCAGCTGAAGAAAAAGATAAATGACAGCAAATCAGCCAGACTTCGAGAGAAGTATAGAACGGTTTACACAGAAACCAACAGGCGTGTCAAGAGAAAGATCAGAACTGATAAAAGGGCATATATGGAAGATCTAGCAAAAGAAGCAGAGGAAGCAGCACAAAAGGGAAAGCAGAAAAATGTCTATAAAGTCACTAAACTGATCTGTGGAAAATTTAATGGCAATAGAAATGTCCCCATACGAGATAAACAAGGATAGCTCCTCACCTCTGAAAAAGACCAAGAAGCACGTTGGGTAGAGCATTTCAAGGAAGTCCTCAACAGACCACCACCAGAAGAGGAGCCTGATATACCAGAAGCTGAGGAGGACTTAAGTTTTGACACAGGACCACCAAAGAAAGAAGAGATCATTGCAGCCATTAATTCTCTAAAAAAACCACAAGGCACCTGGCAAAGATCGCCTAAATGCTGAGCTGTTCAAGGCAGACGCTGTGACCACGGCAAACATATTGCAACCACTTTTTAACACCATATGGGACAGAAGGAAACTACCTGACGACTGGAATAAGGGTCTCATCATCAAGATACCAAAGAAAGGAGCCCTGTCTGACTGTAACAACTGGCGCGGCATTACACTATTATCCACCCCTAGCAAGATCTTAGCGAAGGTCATCATGAAACGCTTATCACTGGCTGTGGACCATAGACTTCGTGAAGAACAGGCAGGTTTCAGGAGAGGAAGGGGCTGTATTGATCATATTTTCACACTGAGAAACATCATTGAACAGAGTACTGAATGGCAGCGAACTCTCTATGTCAACTTTGTAGATTTCGCCAAGGCGTTTGACAGTGTGCACCGGCACAGCCTCTGGAAGTTATTACGAGCGTATGGAATCCCCTTCCACCTTGTTGAGGTCATCAAAAGCTTCTATGACAACTTTTCCTGCTGTGTTGGCGATGGTGACATCTTGTTTGAAGTTCACACTGGTGTCAGACAGGGGTGTGTAATGTCTACATTTCTTTTCAACCTTGTTATAGACTGCATCATGCACCGCAACACTGAAGATCAGATCAGGGGAATCAGATGGACACCTTTCTCCTACCTAGAAGACCTGGATTACGCTGACGATCTAGCCTTACTATCACACACGCACACCCACATACAAGAGAAGACGCAACGCCTCAACACCTTTGCAAAGCAAGTTGGCCTTAACATCAGCAGCAAGAAGACTGAAATTATGGCACTGAACGTTACCAACACACGACCAGTCCAAATTCATAATGAACAGCTTCCTTACACAGACAGATTTACCTATCTCGGCAGCATCATCAGTAGAGATGGAGGAACTGACTTGGACATTCAAAGCCGTCTCAACAAGGCCAGAAACTCGCTCAATATGATGAATAAGGTATGGCGTTCTTCCACCTATAGTACTCGTACCAAGCTGAAGCTCTATCACAGCTGCGTCCTTACAATCCTACTGTATGGCTCAGAATGTTGGCGCTTAACGGAGAAGGATCTATCAAAGCTCTCCACTTTTCACACCAAAAGCCTTCGGCGTATTTTACGCATCTTTTGGCCTAATGTCATCTCCAACAAAGATCTATTTGAACGGTGTGGAACCGAACCAATGGCTACCATCCTGATGAGGAGACGCTGGAGGTGGATTGGCCATGTCACCCGCCAAGAAGCTTCCATTGCAAAAACTGCTATGCACTGGACGCCAGAAGGGAAACGCAAGCGGGGTCGCCCCAAGATCACATGGCGTCGGACAGTTGAGAAAGAAATAAAGGAGATGGGGAAGACCTGGGAGGGCATCAAGTTCATGGCAAGGGACCGCCAGATGTGGAGGGAACATGTTGCTGCCCTACATGCCAACTAGACGTAAAGGGCATGAGTGAGTGAGAACAAACATTCAATCCGTGCAAAAGTGTTTACCTGATTTATATTGTCCATTTCGCATAAGCGTTTCTTTTATTATCCTTGCCGTAATTTTTCTTATATTGTTTCTATGTAAATATTTTAGGGTTTTAGTCAGTATCTCATTAGCATTTTTACAATTGATTACATAAGCGCATGTTAACAATTTTATTCCTCAACTTGAAAATGACCGTTGAACGGTCGAAACGTCGTTTTTTAGCGTTAACTTTTATAGTAAAATGTTATAAAATTTACCAATACGAATAGTAGCAGTTCAACATCGGACTGCAAAAATTCCGTCACTCTTTTCTCTCACGAGCAGGCAAACACACGAGCGAGCGCGAAATTAAATCGCCTGCCATGTCTCCTCGCGTGATTGCCTGCTCGACTGTCTGAGAGAAAAGAGGGACTACTCGTTTTCTAAAATCTATCAAGCTATGAAAACGACGCTGATTATAGTTTCAATAATACCTAGAGCCAGAGCAAAAGTCAGAGAAAACGAAAGAACGAGCGTGTATTAAATTGTGATGAATATTCTAATGAGTATTCCTCGTTGGCAATTTAAAATTGGAGCTGAAACTGCTGACTTAGAACAAAGCCGACAAGGAGTGATCGAAAATGATGCGGCTAAAAATCGGGCTCGCCAGAAATTGAATCGTCCAGGAGTCTCATAAAAGCACTCCAACTTCAATGAAACACCGAACAAGCGCGGTACATGTTTGTTTGTGTTCGATAGTCTCTCGGATTTTACCTTTCGAGACCCGACTATTAAAACAGTCTCGGCGAGTCTCGGATTTTATCATTTGATACGCGACTATCAACCCAAAATGTCTGTTTTATTTGGGGAACGGACAAACTTAATTGACATAAAGCGGCGGATTATAACGCGTGTGGTCAGTTGCGGCGGATATTCTCCGCTGGAGCGAAATTGAAATATGAAAGGAAGGCGGGGTAAAAAACCCGGCATTCCTTAAAGGTACTTAAATTCAGACCCCGCTGAAACTTATGAAAGCAAAATCCCATCAGGTAACTGCATTGATCCTTATAAAATATATGGGATATATTCGCATTTAATTAATACAAATTAAACATTTGGCTCTTCCCTATCTGTTACTTTAATTCGACAAATAAAGTCCACAAATTATTAATAGCTACACTGAAAACAAAACTTACAAAGTTTGCAGACTCGTCAGACCGGAGAATACTCTTTCCGGCAGCTCCACTATTTCATTACTTCGAAGATCCCTAGAGGTATACAAAGGCAAAGACAACTTTAAGTCTATTCAGACCAGGTTTTTTTCGGTCTTCTGGGGCCTGGGTCTTTATTCCGCCGTTCCTTCTCCAGAATGTTAAGGTTAAGGCCGATTTACACGGTGCTTGCGTCAGGCGAAAATTATATACAATAGTCCATTTTACAGTTGTGTGCTTGGTGACCGTACTTTTGAGTGGAAGCGAGGTTGAAGGTGACCTTGCTTTGATACAAACCTTCCTGCCTTTCAAATGTTAATAATGCTTTTCTCATGCTAACTAGCTAAATTTACATCTGAAAAGCTCCAAGGTCTGTATCATAGCAAGGTCACCTTCAGCCTCGCTTCCACTCAAAGGCCAGGACAGTAAGACGACAACTGTAAAATGGACTATTCGCATCACATAACATGTGGCTACGATTGTCGTAGGGTTTTAATAATAATGATAATAAAACTTATTAACGTGTCACTAAAATATCTAGCAGAGAGGAAAACCCTCAGCTAATAGGGAACACCTAACTAAACATAAAAAAGAATTAAACTAACCTAATCTGTATAAAAACATAACTAAAAAATCTGAAACTGTACATGTATAAAAGATTTAGATATATAAATATATAAATAAAAAAAATTAGTTGTCTTATTGCATATTGCGGTCTGTTAGAAGATGAGAACGAGTAAAACACAAGCAGTATTTCGGAGGTAAAGTGCAGGATTACAAGAATGGAAATGAATATATTACTATTTCATTAAATTTGAATTCGTGACAGGTGATCAAGAAATCAAAATTGCCATTCTTGTGGAATTTTATCTTTTTTAGCCCTTATCCTGTCTCTTTGGCTAATAGTGCCGGCAAAATGTCCTTACACCTATCACTAATTGCAACAGAAGAATGTTTTCGACAAATAACTCTTTAAGTGCCTTTAAACAACATATCAAAAGTCTAAAAAAATCTATGAAGGGGAAAGTCAATAATTTGACGATTTTGCATATATCTAATTTGCATAACTCCAAAATGGCGGCCTGTTCATGTTTCTGTAAACATTCGTTGCTTAGAGATAAGATTTTCAAAGTCGCTACTTTGATAAATATCAAAATAGGGACTGACTCACATATCTACAGCAGCAAATTATTAAAGGAAAGAGAAACCGGGGAGTTTTGGAGAACTTGCTTATAACTAATTTGCATAAATACAAAATGGCCGCTTTTTAGTGTATTCTTAGAAATGGATTTTTAAGGCTGCTGGTGTCATACATGGCAAAATAATGAGTTATAAAAGTAGGTACGACCTCATAATATTAGAAAAGAGAGTTGTTTTTTGCGAAATCAATAGTCTTTCATGATTTCAAAATGGTTCTTTTTGTACTGAAACATTCAAAATTAGTGATTTCAAAACGCTATCACTACCTGATAGTGATTTCTTTTAACACCGTAGTAACTCTGTTCAGTATCAATCTTTCTTCCTGTATATTGTTCAGAGAAAGGGTCATAAGTGAGAGATGGTAGACCGCATCCTCCTCTTTGTTCATTCTTTCAGACTTTAATAACAGTGGTTAGTGCGTGCATTATAGAAAAGCTATCAACTTGTCCATTTATAAGTTTCTTGTAGTGACATTCGTACAGAAAAGCCTGTATCACAAGACTACAACACGATGTAGTATAGGCCAGCCTAACAACGTATATATATGCAAATTTCAATTTCCTCCAGGAAAATCTAAAGCGATGAAATTCAAGATATCAAAGCAACTGAATTTGAGCACGTTTTATATACATTACTCCAAAACTAACGAGAACGCACAGAAACAGACAATCGCAAAATTGATATCAACATAAACTCCCATGGAAAAATGGTATTTGTTTTACCTTTAAGTCCCTCAGCTGCTTGGAAATTCTTTAAAACTCCGCTTCTTTAAAGCTTTGACTTTCCATTTTGAATATTTTAAATGTTTGTTATTACTCCGATAAGACCTTATACTTGCTCGACGTCGTACGCGCATGTTGGACGACGTCGTACGCACCCGCGATCTAGACCTGTGCGATGTCCTCCGCACCCGCGATCTAACCCTGCACGACCTCGTAAGTGCCCGCGAAACATTCTGCTATCCGTGACCATAAAAAAAGACGGGCATAGGTTCTATGAGTATGGAGCTCCACGAGCCGGCCTTCGTCGCGCGAGAGCTGCGCTATTAATTATCCATATAAGTCTGCATATCACGCCTGTGATTATTTTATCGGTTTATATATGTTACTTTACGCGCAAGCTTAAAGCATAGTTTAAATGAGATACTTTGAAAACTGTGACAGATACAATTAATCGATCTTAAGGAACAAATTGATATATAAGTCACGGCAGTGACACACAGCCATATACGGGAATGACTCAAAACGTAATGGGTGTGTACGTGTTTTTAGCGATAACTTATTTTTCTTGACGAAAACAAATTATTTTAAACTCCATTAGCTCAAAAAAGAAGCTTTTTACAGTAAACATTGAGCAATAAAAATATAGGTCACAGGGCTCGCTTAGGAGAAAACAATCTCTTATTCATTTGGCCAACTTACACTCAAAGGAAACACTCTTTGTTTGGACCGTGCGTGCGCTAATAATCTAAGTAGTGACGGGCAATGCAATACTAAAAAATAGGAATCACCTTAAATGTCTTCAGTAAGCAAAATCCCACCAGGTAACTGCAATGATCCTTATAAAATATATGGGATATATTCGCATTTACTTAATACAAATTAAACATTTGGCTCTTCCCCATCTCTTACTTTAATTCGACAAATAAAGTCAACAAATTATTAATAGCTACACTGAAAACAAAACTTACAAAGTTTGCAGACTCGTCAGACCGGAGAATACTCTTTCCGGCAGCTCCACTATTTCATTACTTCGAAGATCCCTAGAGGTATACAAAGGCAAAGAAAACTTTAAGTCTATTCAGACCAGGTTTTTTTCGGTCTTCTGGGGCCTGGTCTTTATTCCGCCGTTCCTTCTCTGGAATGTTAAGGTTAAGGCCGATTTACACGGTGCTTGCGTCAGGCGAAAATTATATACAATAGTTCATTTTACAGTTGTGTGCTTGGTGACCGTACCTTTGAGTGGAAGCGAGGCTGAAGATGACCTTGCTTTGATACAAACCTTTCTGCCTTTCATATGTTAATAATGCTTTTCTCACGCTAACTAGCTAAATTTATATCTGAAAAGCTCCAAGGTCTGTATCATAGCAAGGTCACCTTCAGCCTCGCTTCCACTCAAAGACCAGGACACTAAGAAGACAACTGTAAAATGGACTATTGGTATCACATAACATGTGGCTACGATTGTCGTAGGGTTTTAATAATAATAATAATAATAATAATAATAATAATAATAATAATAAAACTTTATTAACGTGTCATTAAAATATCTAGCAGAGAGGAAAACCCTCAGCTAATAGGGAGCACCTAACTAAACATAAACAAGAATTAAACTAACCTAATCTGTATAAAAACATAACTAAAAAATCTGAAACTGTACATGTTTTAAAGATTTAGATATATAAATATTTATAAAAAAAAGTTTAGTTGTCTTATTGCATATTGCGGTTTGTTAGAAGATGAGAACGAGTAAAACACAAGCAGTATTTCGGAGGTAAAGAGCAGGATTACAAGAATGGAAGTGAATATATTACCATTTCATTAAGTTTGAATTCGTGACAGGTGATCAAGAAATCAAAATTGCCATTCTTGTGGAATTTTATCTTTTTTAGCCGTTATCCTGTCTCTTTGGCTAATAGTGCCGGCAAAATGTCCTTACACCTATCACTAATTATTGCAACAGAAGTATTTTTTCGCCGAATAACTCTTTAAGTGCCTTTAAACAACATATCAAAAGTCTAGAAAAATCTATGAAGGGGAAAGTCAATAATTTGACGATTTTGCATATAACTAATTTGCATAACTCTAAAAATGGCGGCCTGTTCATGTTTCTGTAAACATTCGTTGCTTAGAGATAAGATTTTCAAAGTCGCTAATTTGATAAATATCAAAATAGGGACTAACTCACATATCTACAGCAGCAAATTATTAAAGGAAAGAGAAACCGGGGAGTTTTGGAGAACTTGCTTATAACTAATTTGCATAAATACAAAATGGCCGCTTTTTAGTGTATTCTTAGAAATGGATTTTTAAGGCTGCTGGTTTCATACATGGCAACATAATGAGTTATAAAAGTAGGTACGACCTCATAATATTAAGAAAAGAGAGTTGTTTTTTTGAGAAATCAGTAGTCTTTCATGATTTCAAAATGGTTCTTTTTGTACTGAAACATTCAAAATTAGTGATTTCGAAACGCTATCACTACCTGATAGTGATTTCTTTTAACACCGTAGTAACTCTGTTCAGTATCAATCTTTCTTTCTGTATATTGTTCAGAGAAAGGGTCATAAGTGAGAGATGGTAGACCGCATCCTCCTCTTTGTTCATTCTTTCAGACTTTAATAGCAGTGGTTAGTGCGTGCAGTATAGAAAAGCTATCAACTTGTCCATTTATTCTTGTAGTGACATTCGTACAGAAAAGTCTGTGTCACAAGCCTACAACACGATGTAGTATAGGCCAGCCTAACAACGTATATATGCAAATTTCAATTTCCTCCAGGAAAATCTACAGCGATGAAATTCAAGATATCAATACAACTGAATTTGAGCACGTTTTATATACATTACTCCAAAACTAACGAGAACGCAAGGAAACAGTCAATCGCAAATTGATATCAACATAAATTCTCATGGAAAATGGTATTTGTTTTACCTTTAAGTCCCTCAGCTGCTTGGAAATTCTTTAAAACTCCGCTTCTTTAAAGCTTTGTCTTTCCATTTTGAATATTTTAATTGTTTGTTATTACTCCGAGAAGACCTTGTACTTGCACGACGTCGTACGCGGATGTTCGGCGTCGTCGTACGCACCCGCGATCTAGACCTGTGCGATGTCCTCCGCACCCGCGATCTAACCCTGCACGACCTCGTAAGTGCCCGCGAAAGATTCTGCTATCCGTGACCATGAAAATTTACGGGCATAGATTCTATGAGTATGGAGCTCCGCGAGCGGGCCTTCCGCGCGAGAGCTCCGCTATTAATTATCCATATAAGTCTACATATCACGCCTGTGATTATTTCATCGGTTTATGTTACTTTACGTGCAAGCTTGAAGCATAGTTTAAATGAAATACTTTGAAAACTGTCACAGATATTATTAATCGATCTTAAGGAACAAATTGATAGCGGAGCACTTGCCAGGCCGAAGGCCTGGCTGCGCAGCTCCATACTCATAGAACCTATGCCGTGATTTTTCATGGTCATGGCTAGCGGAATGTTTCGCAGGCGCGTGTTTGCCCGCCCGCCCGCCCGCCGTGTTGGAACAACATCCGGGATCTTGAAAGCAAGGCTTTGTTTTTCGCGCGGCCACACAGCCGTGAGCTCGGTAAACACTTTAGTTGTTTTGTTGTGTCTAGCGGAGAATTAAAGTCGTTATTTTCCTGCATGTTTTCGCGGTTTGCTACTCAAGACAGGGATACTAATTAAGGTATACTCAGAAGCCGCTTTAGTGGAAAAAGACGAGCTTTCAGGGATAAAATCTTGCTTCGAGGAACTTCATGTATTACGTTTTTATCAATGCGGGAGATGTTTGTTTTCTACGGATTTCAGAACCAGAAGCGGAGATTTGAATTTCCAAGCAAGCGAGGGACTTAAAGGTAAAACAGATTACAGTTTTCGATGAGAATTTATGTTGATATTAATCTGTGAGTGACTTGATATTAGTTTTATTGTTAGTTTTGGAGAATTGATTTTAAAACGTGCTTAAATTCAGTTGTATCGATCTCTTGAATTTCATCGAAGAAAGCTTGAACTCGATGAGCTATAATTAAATGGTACGCGTTTTGCTTTTAAACGTAAACTAATGGAGATTTGAATAAATTTTTTCGAAAGAAGATTGTGTTGTCCATTTTTATGTGTTTATTCATTCACTAGATAGATTGAAAAGCGATTTTATGTAAACAAAACAAGACTTTGATTTTATAGTACAGTTCTATCTTCACTCGCATCGCCTTATGCAAATATGTTTGTGTATTTTTGCAATTTTTGATTTTCAAATCAGTTTCTCGGGCAATTTTTGACAAACATAAACTGTATTTTATTCGGAAACTAGTGGTACTAGTTATTCTAGACATAGAAAAGTTGTTTTTGTGAACTTTTGTATGGTCTATAAAAATGTACTATGCAGACGGTCGCGTAATACTGTTTTTGAGAATTGCTAAAATTGAAAATAGCCCGTTCGTCAATCTTAATTCTTGTGCTTCCAACCTTTCACCTTAGTTAAGTTTTACCTTAGTTAAGTTTCACCCTAGTTAAGCTTGTTCAAAGTGCGACGCTGTTAGGCTTGGGCTATGTATATATATTATATAAGTCACGGCAAAGACACACAGCCATATACGTATTGCGTATAAGTAATTTGCATAAATACAAAATGGCGGCCCGTTCATGTTTCTGTAAACATTAGTTGCTTAGAGATAAGATTTTCAAAGTTGCTACTTTGATAAATATCAAAATAGCGACTAACTCAAATATTTACAGCAGCAAAATATTATAGGAAACCGAAACCGGGAAGTTTTGGAGAACATATTTATTACTGATTTGCAGAAATACAAAATGGCGGCTTTTTAGCTTTTTATCGTATCTACAGTGATGTTGATTGACAACGGAAAAACTACACACAGCGAATACGAAGTTCATTTTACCGGGTCACTGTAGGTGGTGTACAGTGGGCAGAATGGATCTGTTACAATAATTGTTACAGGTATTCCCTCGCTTCGCACATTTTCGCGCCCATCCCCTTTGTCAGCACTCGCGAAATTTTTCCTGCGCTCGCCTATTCTTCGCTCTCCACTTTCTGAACGCCTGGAAAAGGCTAATTATCTCAACAATCCAAAGGTCTTAATCGGCCATTTGTGGTGACCGTTTGTCTCTCAAGGAAGTTGTTATGACTAAAAAAGGACAGATGGCTGACTACGTAACTGGTTCATAGCTGAAATTTGATTGTGATCGGTCTGCAGTACAACATTTTTATTGCAAACCATGTCAAAGGCTAAAAGGGCGACTGGAGATAAATTAACTTATCTTCTACTCTTACGTTCGGGTTTTTTTCTCCCATTGTAGCTACAGACCTGTCAGTCACCTTCCATGTATTCCAGCATATTCTCTCATTATTGAGTTTATATTTAGAGCGATGATGTTTTTTTAGGACAATCCCAAATCTTAGTCCTTAGTCCTGGGTAACTTAGTTTTATCAGTATTCACAACCGGACCGTGACAATGGCGGTTAGTGCATGCAGTTAGGACCTGTTTACATTGTGGGAGAAAGATCCCACGATCATCCTAGGAAATGGAACAATGTTTTATTTAGTAGAAGGTGGATCATTCTAGCGCGATATGTTTTAAGTTCAAAGGATTGTACTTTGGACCCAGCAGAAAATTTATCGCACGCTAAAATTAGCCGCCTTGTAGGATCATGTTAGCTCTAAACAGACCCTAAACTTTGGAAACTGCTTTCCTAGTGCGAGTTGCCAGTTCAACTGTTTCTTTATTTCGTACAAAGGGCGTTTAATTAATTTTGTAATTAATTTTGGTGTCGCATGTAAACTTAAAAATTCTCTATTGTCTTATTTTATTTTCCTCAGAAAACTTTATATTTTTGCCGGTTGCGTTCCATTCATTTACACATATAGCTATCTTTTCATTTCTCATTATGCGGTGAACACTATCGTCTATGTTGTCAACATTCACTTATGGCAACCATATTGGATTTATGCAAATTAAGCAAACAGTAAAATAGCAATTTAACGGTTTTCCCCTATTTATATTTTGCTATACTTTTGATATGTTTTAACGCAAAAAGTATTTCTGTTGCAAGTTGTGAAAGGTTACGAACCTTTCTTTCGCTAGATTGACTGTACTATAAAGTTGCTTTGCTTCTATTCCTTTTGGCGATTTTTTAAGATAATAAAGCAAGCTTAAAGTGCACCCAACCCACATTTTTTTTCTTTTAATCAACTCAATGTACGTTGAAAAGTCGAAAAGTGAAACATTTCTTTTTTTTTTTAACGTCGCGTTAGTGAGTTATCCCTATTCAGTCTGGGCTTTTTTTGAGCTTCTGCGCCTGTGCTCCACCCCCCTCCCCCCCCCCCCCCCCCCCCTCGTAACTTCAAAAACAATAAGGTTATGGAAAGGAAACCTAGGGGATACATAGTACGTCCAAAACTGTCTGCTTTCCGGTCCGTATTTACGTAGTTATTTGGTAATTACTTATACAGCGGTCATCTTGTATCCGCCATCTTGGATTTCTGAATTCTTTTTAAAACCTTTTAAAAACCGTCCAAATTCACTCAAAATTAAACAAAACCAATAAATAAACTCAAAATGACGTTGCTTTTCTTCATTCAAAGGTATAAATATGCAAATTTAAAAACACATGGCTGTCAAAATCTTGTTGTCATGGAAACAGCAAGTCACGTGATCAAAACATTGTCATATAAAATTGTTGCAAGATAAATTTTAGGAAAAGTCACAAAGTTTAATGGCGTTTCAATACATATTAAAGAAGTTATGAATGTTTAAAGTTAGCGCGGGCACCTTGTGCCCCCACCCAGGCTGAATAAGGTTATCGAGATTTGAATTATACAAAATGCTAATTAGATGACGTCAAATCAAGACTTTACCATTATTTCTACTTCAATTTACAATACGCAGTTCACAGCTTAAGGATAATTAATTTAAGAAATACTAAATAAAAACTGTTAATAGTCAATTGATTTGTAAAAAAATGTTACTTGGAGGTGGAATCAAGCAGTTGTATAATAAACGAGTCTTGATTGACGTCATCTTATTAACATTTTGTAAATTCAAACCTAAAAACAAGAAATATTTAACTATTCAACTTTTCAGCGTACATAGAGTTGATTAAGCGAAAAAACAATTTTCGGGTTAGGTGCACTTTAAAGCAATTTACTGCAATAATCATGAAAACATGACATATCAGTCGGGACAGTGCCCCTTTAAGTTTATAAAGCTTATTTTAACACGGATATCATGCAACAACAAGCCATTTGTTCATTGTATACCTCCCAACTTAAACGCCTTTTTTGATAGGACAAGAACGTGTGACGTGCCATGGCCCAAAACAGCCTAACTGCCTAGGGCGAACAAAACTCACTAATAACCTTGGGAAACAACAACTTGAACTTTCGACCTGTACGTGATCAGGTCGTGCGCCTTCAAACCGCGACAAATTTGTGTTCCAGCCGCGTCAAGCACACATTTTTTTATCATCTCAGTCATCGCCGCACAATAATATTTTTTCTTTTTTGACTTGGTAGGTATAACAAAATAATTAATGACTGGCCCCACGGGAAACAGTGAGTTTATAAATGTGCTTACAAGTCCAAACCCTCGGACGTACACGCAAACTAATTCCCCCACCGTGGTACAAGTGGGGGTGTGGATTGCCTTGGGTTTTTGCAGTGTTAATACCAAAAAATTGTCCCCTGAAAGGAGACATTTGCTCCGGGCGCGCGCGTTACTAAAATGATCTATTGCCCATGCGCAGTTGAGCTCGAACGGCCTGGGCGCTAGTCCGCGCAAGTCACCAATAGAAGCCAAAATTCGGTATTTTCGAATTGCCCATAATACACTTTGTTTGCCCCCCAAATTTTGCGGAAACTGTTGTTTGTAAATGCTCTTGGGAGGACTGCATATTCCCAAGAGTATTTCAAAACAATAGTTTATGCAAAATTTGGGTGGCAAATAAAGCGTATTATGGGCAAATCGAAAATAGAGAATGGACTTAGTCGAAGCATATTGCACTATGAAAATGGCAAAATAACGGGGCTTTTTTTCGCTCTAACTAAGTCATATTTCCCACCAAAATGCTCACTAGATCCCAGTCTCTTCAAAACCGAGTGTGGATGTTGACATTACGCCTATAACAATGAGTGATACCGCAAAAAGCGATGACCGCGCGGTTGAACTCCGTACAAGTCTCAGTTCGTGACATTGGTTACTTCAAGGTGAAAATGACGGAACTTTTTTTAAGTTATTAAAATATTTTAACGTTTCCAGATAGAACAATAACCAAATTATTGGAATCGGAGTGTGGATTTCCGAAAAGTATTTCATAAATGGGCGAAAGTTTGATTTTCCCTTTAAAAAATGGCGTTTTCGCTGTGATTTTAAGGGTCAAATTGGGGGTCTGGGGACGAGTTAAAAATTTATAGGCAAATGTTATCCAATTTTTTGCCACGAATATTTCCAAAATATTTTTCATCTAATAGATAGCCTGGGATGTGCTCAACCAGATAAGGTAAATATTATGGGTTGTAGCGCTGCTGGGGCCCCGTGACGTCATCTAAAATAGCCGACAATATGGCTGGCATCTATGATTTTACAAAAAATTCACCTTTATCGGTAAAATTCGGAAATTGCAATTTTTTTTGCTAGAGTTGCAAAATATGATACAATTAAACATTTTGCTGCTTTTGGTAGCATTACATTGGTAGCTGAAAACACGCATTTGTATTAAAAAATGGCTTGACCTTATGCTACTTATGACGTTGTATCTTGTTACCATAGCAACCAATTGTCGCCAAACTTTACCGAAATGTATGAAAAAGATAAACGAACAGCTACGGAAAACGGCATGTGCCAACAATAAATGCTCTCATATTGTTCACACGTGTAAACAATCTATTTGGTTGGATTTAGTTTCGGTTATTTTCCCGATTTTGCATTCATACGGCACAATATCTCAAAGTCTCAAAGCACGCATTGGAAATCAGTTGAGCATGGACTAAAGTTCTTCTCCGGGCCAAGAAGTTATCAGATTTTCCTCTCTTCTTGCATCGTTCTGAATGCTCTAACTTGGTTTTGCTGGAGTTATCTGCCTGATTTGGAAAACGTTCGCATAAATACCTGAAATACCGACGTCGCTTCTTCGCGATGTTCTATAGCGATATCGCTGTAGGTCCTGTAGCAATAATTCACTGACCGGCCATGCCAGGCGAACGCAGATTGATTTAGCCTGCCCAACTAAGAATTCAACTGTGGCAATTGTGATCTTTGTATCTTTTAAAAAAGCTGCTGTTCTCATCGTGTTATTATCTGGTAGTTGAACGTTATGAATAAAATTTGTTTGTCTGACTGTTCACAAAAAGAAAGTCGGCCAGTTTGTTCGCTTCAGAGAGAGAGAGAGAGAGAGAGAGAGAGAGAGAGAGAGAGAGAGAGAGAGAGAGAGAGAGAGAGAGAGAGAGAGAGAGAGAGAGAGAGAGAGAGAGAGAGAGAGAGAGAGAGAGAGAGAAAGCAATGAAAATTGCTGAACTTGATTCAAAACAGATCAAAACAACTACCGTAGCTGAAACTGTTTACGTACGTGACCTGAAGATCGCTTGCGCGTGTTACTAAAATCTGGCACATAACCGTTGGAGCGTAGCATTGAAAGTACACTACGTTCGTAGAAGCGAGGAAAAACTGACAACTTTTCGGTTGATTCCACAGCAATCAGCAACTACAATCGGTGACAAAATTGTTGAGACACTTTCGTTTAAGCAAAGGATCACGTTTTCAAAAAGATGGCATTTTTACCATAAAGTCGGGTAATCTTTCGATAAAATGCTCAAACGAGTTGAAATAAGCACAAAAAAACACATATTAGGATTTTTGTTTAAAAGGGTACGTTTTGGAAAAATAACAAACCCGAATCTCCCCAACCTCTCCCCCAACTGGATAGGGGAGAGTGGCGGTGATCACCTTTTTTTATATAACCTTATGGTATTAGTTTAAGAGAAGGTAGAAAAAGTTGTTTTGGAGAAAAAAAAAGTGTCTCAACTTATTTAGACGCCGATTTTAGGTTGTACAGGAGATGCTCAACTGATTATCGTATGCAACATATAGATATTGAGATACTGACATGTTCTGAGGCATAAGATTCCAGAATCTGGAAAATAACCGAAACGAAATCAAGACAAATAGTACAGAGTACAGAATTGAAGGATTTTAGCCGATTCCACGGCGATGGCGTAAATTTAATTATGTCAGCCCGACTTTTTTCAAGTTTATTGGCCTGCGCGATATTTAACTATTATAGCGCGAAAGCGCGTGTGATATCGCCTAATACTTAGCCGACGAGGCCGAAGGCCGAGTCGGCTAAAATTAGGCGATATCACGCAAGCTGGAGCGCTATAATAGTTTTATAATTCAACACATTGATAACAAAGCACAGTTTGAAGAAAAAATATCGCCGACAAGCCTTTTATTTAAAAAAAAAGGTTACAGATGTTTCACCGCGCGAAACTTGCAACATCACACAGTTCATGAATGAAAGTGGCGCCTTTGTAAATATTGTGCAAGCTTGAACAATATAACTGTTTTATAATTCAACACATTGATAACAAATCACAGTTTCGAGAAAAAAATCATTGAGATATACAACCTATCATTAAGTAAAAAGGCTAACTACAATATTTTACCTCGCACCATTTCTTAAACAACAAGCAGTGAATGCCGAAACTTTTGCCAAGCTAAAATTAATTTAGCGTACACAATCAGTTGAGAGTTTCTACGGAGAGCTTTCGTCCACTCAAAGAACGGGACAGAGTAGTGACTACAAGAATTAAAACACAGTAAAATGACATAGAATGTCTTAGTTACAAGTGTTTCGTATTTTAAAAAGTTCAATTCAGAATCAAAACAAATTGAACAAACACACGGCTACGAACCTAAACATAGCGGCGAAAAGTCGGAAAGAACTGCAGCGTGGACAGTAAGCTTACAATAATTCACAGCTAAAGGATACAAGAAACGGTTAAAACACCGTACCTGTATAGTAGTTGATTTGGCTTTTTAGTCCCTTCCATATGCACCAAATTTTCAAACATCGAAGTACGAGCTGAGTCGATCAATGTTGTTTACAAACTTGGAATGCTCGTTTTTTAGCTCCCACAGCCGTAATGACGAAATCAGAAACTTTTCTGAGGAAACATCAAGTCTATATCATATTCCAGAGGTGATTACCAAAGAAATTTAACGAAAATTGTGCTCCTTCATTCACTTCTTGTCGAGCGGTTAAACTTTGAACCAGTTTTCATTCAGCTACGCGAAGAAACACTGCGACCGCGACAACGCGAAAATTTCGCGCCTTTTTTGTCCAATCATGTGAACAGTATTTTTCTCTTTTCTTTGTTTCTCTTTTTTCGTTCTTTTCCCTTTTTTAACTAATAGTTCACGCACTTTTTCGCCAAAAAACACGAAATTGCAGGCATCAGTTATTTTCACTTTCCTTCAAAATGCGAAATTTACCGCTATCGCTGGTTATATGTCATGCAGACATAACGTATATCGATAACTTTTTTACCATATTTGGGCAGTGTATCAATGTGATGAATTGTAATATATTCCCACCAGGTATACCCGCACACAAAGCCAATAGGACCAAGATGTGTAACATATGGGAGAATCGGCCCGAGGCTTTGCGAGCTGGTAGACCTGGAGAGAATAAGTTCCATAGCTGCGGGGAGGAGGGTGGGGCGTTATCGTCTTGCACGGGTCCCGACCTGAACTTTACTGAACTAGGCTGAATTATGAAGCGGGTGGCTTATATATAAAGGGAGAAGGTCTAGGGTTATGCCGCGCATTCCCACGGGTCACGCTGGGAATGTAAAGAAGTACATGATTGTATATATTAGGCTTTTTGTGCGTGTATCCCCAGTGAGAATAGTAATATATTCCTACCAGGTATACCCGCACACAAAGCCAATAGGACCAAGATGTGTAAGATATGGGAGAATCGGCCCTCGGCAACTACTCCCCGATAGCCATGGTTCGAGGGGCTTAACATATACGAAGAGGGTGCGATGTCGCCTTCCGAGGGGAAGGCGGTACATCCCCCCATAACTCAGAACTCAAGCGGCAAAAGCAAGCCCTTACGGACAAACTCGAGTGTTGAAACAAACAATTTAAGCAAGACAAACCGGCTTCAACAAGGTAAACTCGACAACACAGGCTCGCGAGTTGCGCAAAGTAATTGTACAAGACAAACACGGAGATCGGTTGCTATGGGTTTTCCTTCCGCAACTTCAAAGCTTGCTGGCGCAAAAAGTATCAGCGGTAGATCTCAGTTGAAGTGAACTGCCTTTCAAAAAAATCTAAGTGCTCTAGGTATAGAGTTATAGAGCATGAAATAAAAAGAGGGTCTGTTTTGTAATAGAAACAAGTGCAATTAAAGTTCTCCATAGAGAAAGAGTAGATAAAATTAGTACGATTTGCCGAAAAGAGACCCAACTCTGTCAACCGTTACAGTCGTTGTTATGCTATGCGAGGTATATGGACCCGATGTTGCAGCAGTTCAGGGCCGCTGACGGGAAATATGCTCGAACTAGTATCGTCAATATTGTATAGTTTCATTTAGGGAACGTGGGAATTTCTATTTCTCCCAAGACAATAACTGGGCTGTCAAGTCCTCCAATGTTATTAATGCCATTTGAAATTTACAAACACCTTTGGGTTTCGGTTTACAAAGGATACAGAGGGAGCACGGACAATGGAGAGAGGATAACAAGGGCTAAACCAGCGGCAAATATATGATATTAAACCCAGGTGACTTTAGGGGGGAATTTTCTGTCAAAGCGCTACTTCAAAAAGATAACACAAGACGGTCGTGTGATTAGGTCCATGCACTACAATGGGAAATCGCAAATTGTCCCATTCATCTGGACTTTTCATTACAAGAGAAGGTCACAAATAGATTATATTTTGAGTCGATACGGTGGAAACGATTTTGCTAAATAATTCACTTTGCAGAAGCGATGAATTAACTTCGGGACGAATGAAGGAGCAAATCGACGTTTTGTTTTCAGTGTATATAATGACATATTTTGGTCGGTTTTGTGTTTGTTTCACCCAGAATGCCCTACATCCTTAAGTTGAAAATAGAGTTTAGTTGTAATGGCGTCGTCTCTGCTGATTTCTTGAGATCGAAATTAGCGTTAACTTGAGCGAATAAGTAAATAAATAAATGATTGTTCTGGTAAAATCTGGAGGATTGTAGTAGGGCTTGAAAGCGTACAATCGCGTTTTAGGGTAGAAAAGTATGCCTGTTAATTACTCCCGCCGTCATTTTGTTTTCCACTCCCAGTGCCTCTC
>JAJGOT010000518.1:560000-599551 GCA_022457155.1 Cladopsammia gracilis
AAATCGATATATCTGGTGACATAGGCCCTTAAAGGTATCAGGGTACCCCAAAACGCAACTTTGGTCAAGAAGATGTATTTTAAACACAGTAATCGTTTTTCTTCAAATAGATAGATACGTTTTTAGTGATTTTTAGTGATTAAACTTTCAGAAAATATCTTGTTTTTTGTGGCTTTAATGAGGCATAGAGCAGTATGTAAGAACAAAAGCAAAGTGGTGTTTAGGGGTACCCTGATACGTTAACGCAACTCAACCAAGAATCCGAACAGAGGCTTTTACACTACAGCGATGATTACATTGAGAGATTTTTGCCATACAATGTATGCCATTTTAAAGACAATGAGACGAGTCACTTGATTCACTGTCAGTATTTGGACGTTTAAGGTGGCTGAACACAGTATCACTGTACCTATGCGTCATTGTCATTTTAAAACTACAAACGTCTGAGTCCCCAAAATTGGTAAGGCATACGATTAAGCAACAAGCCATATATTTCGATATTTTTGTTGAGCTTTTAGGGTGTTGCCATGGCAACACGGTGGATTGTAAATCATGCTGCTATATTTGGTTTCGTTTATTTTCAGAAAATCTAGTCGTTAGATTTTGTCCGTCATTTGTCTCCAGTAAACTCGTAAAAATATTTGCATGTTACCACTGGTCTCATACAATTTTAACAGAGGGATCTTCCGTAATTTGTGGTTTAATATGTTTACGTTTTGTAAAAATTACCTCTGTTAGATTTCAAAGTTCTGATGGCAGGTGAGTTCGGCATATTCGTAACTATTATTGTGCCAAATTTCGTGAAATTCTAGCAAGTGGTTCCGTAGAAATCAGCTCATTTCCGAGGAAAATCGCTAAAATATCAAGTCACAATTTTTTGGTCAACTGCGCATGCGTTGGATTTGACTGGGTTCTCGATCCAAATACAAAAACGACCAAAAAGGCAGTGTATTTCTTCAATGGTTCTATAAATTATCTATTGATTCAACAAACATCATATATGCATTTTTACGAGCAACAAATTGCTTGATTTTAAGACGAAAAACAACATTTTCGCGATCCACGCTGAGTAAAATAAAATGATCGCTGAATGGGCGTCATATTTTTTTTAAACTCTGCACCTGCTGACTCACGTAAGTGTTTAGCCACCTTAAAATAGACGCTTAATTGAGAAAGTAGAAAGTGGTTCCATAAATAACAATGTACGAGGGAGTTTTTCACCTTTTTGGAGGAAAAACAAATAGAATGTTATCAAAAACAGCTAAATGTTTAATTATATTATATGTTGCAACACTAGCACAAAATGTTCTCACGTTTTGTGTTTTTATGATGTCACAGATCCTCAGCAGTGCCATAATCCATAATATTTACCTTATCTTGTAAAGCACACCACAGGCTATCTATTAAAGGTTAAACATTCTCCCCTTGTACACGGTTGGAGTATAGATTTGCACGTACGTCCAAGGATTAACCAGTAAACGTTTTGAAATATGTGGCGATTTCTTAGTTAGGACTAAATTATTGGTACTTACAAAGTCTCAAGCGCAGCCATGTGACGAAATGCTTCAACTGGCAGATTTGTTATCTTCATTCCTTGTAAGTTCCTTTTATCATTTCAAAAAATATATATATATATACATATTAGTGAGAATATGAAATGATAAATTAACAACTAACGACGAGATTTAGCGCCGAGTTCGCGAAAATGATTTCTTATTGTATAAATATCAAGGAAATACAAGAATTGCTCTATTTACAAAAAATTGTTATGTCTTCTGCGCGTAAAGTGAAGATACTAGCTTTATCCTTCACATGCGAAGATATCGATGTTGTCATAGTTACTATCAAATCAGCCATCAAATTTGAGCTTTCCGTTTACTCGCGCGACCGTTGTTGCTTGGAATTTCAGATAAAAATAATGGCTGCAAGAATGATGCAATTTTATATCAGAAATGGAAAAGGAAGAACAACCAGGAAACTTTGTTTCTGTCACTGATAGTGACGTTAATGAAAGGGGAAGAGAATGCAAACACCAAGACAAGATCCACTGCGACATAAAAGTAGTGAAGAAATTCTTCGATGGTTGGAATAACGCAGCGAAAGCAGAGAAATAGAGAAAATACCATGAATATACCATGGTGAAGCTAATTGAAAGGAACTTGACCACTTCGCTGTGCACCTGCGCACAGTTCAACTTTGCTTCATCCAATTCATCTGCTGTGGACTTAACTGTGCCTTTCAATAACATGCGGAATTTGAGATCCAAATCTCCACCAACGGTTGCGTTATTCCCTGCCGTCAATCATAACTAATACGAATGCCAACGGACCATGTAAAAAAGAAACAAAATGGATCGAAATCTACCAATCATAATGCACGGACGTCACCTATTGAACTCATTGAAGTGAAGATCTGTTTCCTGAGAGGTAAGCTAAGATGATTGACAGCAGTGTAAAACGCAACCGTTAATTGGTGGAAATTTGAATTTCAAATTCTGCATGTTATTGAAAGGCGCAGTAACATGGTAATTTTATAAATGAAGGGGTCTTTAACAGCAAATTGGCGCCCACAAAACATATAGTGAAAAGACCGGAAGGCCCAAAACGCAGGTTTCTGCGAATAATCGAAAGTCTGGGTAGCAGTCAAAAGTCATGGGAAAAAACTTTCTTCGTTTAATAAAGCTAATTGTTTTTCGAACATTTTCAAGCTGAATTGAACATTTATGTACATAAACATTTCACGCGATTTTTCTCGTTGTATTTCTTATTTACTTAAATATATGTTTGTAGAAACGTTTACTTTCTTCTTGATATACTAACGTGTCTTTCAAACATTCTTGGGCTCATTTGACTCTCTTGGCATGTTATCATATTTCATATTTCGGACTCCTGCCTATTCTGCCTATTCCCTATTTTCCCCTATCTAAAAATGTTTCTGGGAACAAAATCAGACGGCACAGGTCATTACTGGTGCATCATAGTCTTAAAGCTCTGCTGACACTCGTCACGAACTCAGCTGGTCAGTAGTCTTCAAAATGCGCGAAACAAAATTATCATGGGCAGTACGATCCTCTCCAGACCAGCCTGTAGGATGGATCTTGGCACCAGTTTAAGTTTAGCTAATAAATAGTCTTTAGTACCTTTTCATTGTTTTGGAACAAGCAAAGTAATGAGTCGCTGCAAAATGTTGTTAATTAGTTCTTATACCAATTTTAGAAATTCCGTTAGTATTTTGCTAAGTCATCTGTTGAAATTTGAATAAATTGCCTTTTCTCAGGAGTTTTTGTTTCTCGAAACCAAGAACTTTACACGTGAGATGCAGTCTTGAAATATGCATGAAATATTTTTGACTTCCAAACGTAAACTACAGGTCGTGTTGTATCCTACTATGACTAGACAAAGTTGTCGTTGCTTGAATTATACTATTTGTTATCCATTTTATAAAAGAAATACGTGTTTGTTTTACTGACAAACTTCCATTTATGAGTATCTCTTTCCGGTTTTTAGTCCTCCAGTACTACCCTGTAGGGGTGAACATATTGTACTTGTTCCCAGAATTCCATTGGTCTATGCTTTTTCCGAAAACATTTCTTCAATTAGGTATACATGATTTCTAATGTATTAGTTTTTATCACATGATTTCTAATGTATTAGTTTTTATCACATCTACTCACTTAACCCTATTCAGACTGGGCTTTTTTAGGCAATCTGTGACTGGGGGGGGGGGGGGGGGGGCTCCTCGGACCCCTCATATCTCTGGAACCAGTAAGGCTAGGACCATGAAATTTTTCACACAATGTTCATCTCCATACAACGAAACCTCACACCCAGTTGTGACCTGCCACACCCAATTATGACGTCACAGTGACGTAATTTTTGTTTTTCCGACGTTTCTTTGATATTTTTCCATCCAGATACTTAAAATATCAAATATAACTGTAAAATAATCTCTTTAATATTAAAACATAAAAAATACAAACAAGGACACACTTGTAAGGCGAGAAAAGGCAAAAAAAGGCGATAAAACTATAATTTTAAAATTATTGTCCGCCATCTTGGATCCGCCATCTTGGATTTCCTTTTTTTTCGTTTATATTGAATTTTAAAAAATATCTAAAAGAGAAAAGGATCAGAATGTATAAAAAACGTATCAAACTAATGTCTATTATCCAAACAATGAACTTAGAAGCGTTATTTAATAAATAGTTCAAAATTTTTCTCTATAAGTAAAAGTGAGCAAAAATTTACCTACCCCTCCCCCCAAATATTTGATGTTAAAAATTTTTGATGTCTTTCAAGAACTAGTCCCAAGAAAAAACTATTCTAATAAGAAAATGCACTATAAGTCAAAAAACAAGATCTTAAAATAAAAAATTCACCATATTTTAATATTTTGAAAACCTATGTGTCAAAAACCGGTTGTCATGGCAACATGGTTAATCACACTGACATGTTATAGATACCAAAATGTCCCTAGATAAATTCTAGGAAAAGTCAGAAAATTTCAGCCTCATAGCTATTTCGGTGTAAGAGTTATTACAATTTAACTGGAGGGGGGGTTCGAAAAGCCCCCCCCCCCCAATCTGAATAGGGTTAACCGTGTATGTGAACTCACAATTGATCGCCCCAACATATAAGACCTTGGTAGCTAACTTGGTTAGAGCATCGCCCTGACAATGCGAAGTTGATGAGTTCAAATCCCGTCCAGAGCTTTGAATAACTTTAATTTTCAGGCTTAGTCGCAATTAATTACATACATCACAGTTCACATAATGTAATTTCTCATATATTCATTCGCATCTTATGTCATTATTGTATTATGCAACACTTATTGTTCTTTTTATATGCATATCAATATAAAGCTAAGAAATTCATAGTGAAATGTACCCAGTTGTAACCGAAGATTCCATGACAATGTCGAAACATGTTTTACAAATTCAAACGGGTCATTTTATATTAAAATTATTGTGAGAAACCTTTCTGCATGAAAATGTAATACAGTTTGTTAACGCTTTGGCGTGCGAGATTTTAAACACAATGAAGCACATCTTTGTCACTTTTAAAATAAGATTTTCAATCAGTCGATACCCCTTACTTTTTACTCGTGGCGAAGCACACGAGTTGTAAATCCGGCTTTGACTTTTCTTGTTTTTTTTTTTCGTGTCACCATTAGCGCATGCAAATTTATGCACGCATATTTAAGTCTATATCGACAGTAGGTGATAAAAGAGAGTTCTGGGACAGTCCAAAATTCTCCTGAATTTCACAGAAATATTTTCTGCAGATTGCAGCAAATGAAAAATTATTTTTCACCAGTTCAAATCGACAGCATCCTCACAATTCTGATGAGTTTGAGCAGATTTGACAAGTTCCGAAGTTGTGTGAAAAATGTCGGAAATCGTTGGATTTTTGGAATTTGTTGGATCTGTGAAAATTCTGTGAAATTCAGGAGAATTTTGGACTGTCCCAGAACTCTCTTTTATCACCTACTCCTGCCGAAATGAGCACAAGAAATAATCTTGTAATTGTCCATTTTCAAGATTTGTCCGCTGAATTTCCGCACAAAAAATTAGCCATTTTCCAAAATCTCACGCTCATTTGGGGCGAATATTTCTCCCAGTCTCCAATGCCCCCACGCCAGCGTATCAATTCCATTTCCCAAAATCACTCTTTTGTCATCTTCCGCACTCAGCGCAATTTTGGTCATGTTTTCCGTGAACAAATGGTGCCCCCTGCTGCGGAAGATACTTTGCCTCCTGAGTTGCTTTTGTTTTGTCCTCAAACATTTCATGAAGTTTGCATGCCTCAAACTCTTTTTGATCATGCATTTTTTCACTCCTTTTGCCTTTTGTTCCCCCGTGGTTTTTGCATTCTCCTCAATCAGGAGAGAATACAGTTTCGGTCTCAGGGCGACAAATTCTGTCAGAATGGCACCCCCGCATTCATCTTTCATCAACCCAATCTTTTTCTTGTTCCCCGGCACGATTGGCATTCCATTCAACACTGCCGGATGCTCTGGGGAAAAATCATTTGTGTCAAACCATTCTGCCACATCCCCCGCAATGTCCGCAAAGAAATCTTCCGTTTCAATCTCCAGCACCAAAGAATCTGTGTCGGTGTACAGGAGAGAAACATTTTCCCACTTTTTCTTCATATATATATATAGTGGAAATCATACATCAAAAGTTTGGACAGATCCAAGATTGACATCCCGACAAAGATGGGTTTATTCATGACCACTCGCGTTTTCCTCATCTTGACTGCAATCAGAAACTCATCGAAAATTCTCACATCGGCGAAGTTGCATTTGTTCACCAGTTTTTCTGCCCTTTCCGCATCTTTCACCAGTTCAATCGTGACTCGGTTTCTCAGGTTTTCCATGGTTTTCCCAAAGACTGAGTTGTTCATGAGTTTGAAGAAATCTTTTTCAAACTTCGTTTTTCCCTTGGATCTCAGGGCAGTGTTTTTGTCAATATAACATTTCATGAAAGGTGCCTCTTCGAATTTGATTCCTCGCCTGATCTTTTTCAATTTCATTCCGGCGGAAAGATAAAATGCCAGATTGCGACCGTGCAAAACCATGCCTTCTTTGTCCCTCAGATTTTGCGTGAGTTTTTCAATCCCACCCAGCGCCAGTTTTTCCGGAGCCAGGGGAAAATCATTATGGTCGTCATGCAATTCTGGGGGATAAATGAGATCAACTTCAAGAATGCAACCTCGATCTTCTGTTTTCACAAACTTTTCCCAGTTTTGCAAATCTTCTTCGCTCATCCATTGGAATTTCCCAACTGGAAGAGGCTGCGACATGGCCCATCCATAAAGGTTGTTTGCGTCCAGATAAACCAGGAAACGAGATTCTTCTTTTGGATCGAAATTCTTCATATATTGGTTGTTTGCTTTCGCAAATCGCTTGAATTCATTTGCGTTTCCTCCCCTGACTCCTTTTTCAATCATCAACAACTGTTCCACATCCTCCAGAAGTTCCAAGTTCGCTCCGGTCACTTTCAGCATTGCATCCCAAGCCAACCCAGGGGTAGTGAAAAAGTGCGCTGGATCCAGTTCATAGTTTTCTTCGCAAAGTTTTCTGAAACTTTCCATGACATCTGCAAGCAGCAGCACGTCCGTTTTCAGATAAAGATCGTGAAACTCGCCCATATTTTTCACTTCAAATTCTTCCCAGACTTGCTCGGCATGGGCAAAATCTTCATCTGAGACTTTTTCCTGATTCAATCTGGAGAAAAACGCGGTCTTTTTCGGTAATTTTTGCTCGAATTTGTCAAATCCTGTCATGAATTCATAGGGATAAACTCCTTTTCGCCGCATCAAATCGCTTTTCTCACCAAAAAATCTGATGATTTCTTTCAATTCTTCTTTGGGGAGATTTTTTGCCAGCGATTCCAATCCTGCCAGCGTGAATTTGAAGGAATCCAGAAATCGAATTTCATGTTTCACTGAAAATTCTTTCCCTTTCTCCTCATTCCATTCTTTTTTCAATTCAAACTTCAGGGAAAAGGCGATATATTTCTCCTCGTTGTTGGGGATGCATGTCACGCTCAAAACTTCATCCACGGTCCCCAAAGCCCGCACAAAAAGATGAGCGTCATAGTTTGCCAGATTGTGGAAAAACACAGGGGTGAATTTTGGCCTTTGAAACTTGAGGTTACAAGATTGATGCGCTGCTCCCCTGAATTTTCCTGAGAAGTGACAGTGATCCCTCACCTTGGACAGACTTTTTTCTCCGAATTTTTCTCGACACAACCAACACACTTTCGCTTCCCGAAATGATTTCCATTCTTCGTTGGTCAGGGGGATCATTTCCTTTTTCTTCAAACTCAGATGAGCTTGTTTCACATGGGAAATCAATTCCCGGATGAAATCTCTGGAAAGTTCTTCATTTTCATTTGCAGCTCTTTTCAACACAGGCTCCATTTGCAAAAACGGGGAAACGAGATGAAACGCAAATCCGCAGGGGATATGCTCGTGGGTTTTTTGAGTTCCCTCCAGCGGTTTCAAGATTGACTCAAAATCTGCATATCCCACAACAGGCAGATGCATCATTTTTGCATAGTTTTGGAAGGAACAAGTTCCTCCTGGAAGTTCAATTCTCGCGGCCTCAAAGTCTCCGCAAATGGTTTTGTGTTTCTCCAGACTTTCCACTCTGGGAAATGAATTGAGGCATCTTTTGCAGAAAAATCTTTCATGCCCATTTCGCGAAACTTGGGAGCTTGCAAGGCGGGAGAAATTCTTCACCAGGCAATAGTGCGTTTTGAATTCTTCTGTCAGCAGAATCAAATCCACATGAAGTCCCCTTTCTTCCTTGGTGATTCTCAGGGGAAAAACAAATCCATCCCAGCCAAAAACGTTCACTGAAATGTCAGGATTTCTGGCCTCAAAAAACTTGATTTTTTCCACGGCCATGGGGAATTCGCAACCAACCCAATTCATCTCTTCTGCTTGTTCTCGCAAAGCCGGTGTGATTCTTTCCGGATGGACCTTGACCATATTTGCGGCTCTGCCCAAGCACCATTTGAAGCACATGTTATCTTCATTTTGCATGTTGATCACGGCTTTCTTGTTTGCCAAGTCGGCAGGCAGTTCAATCCACCCAGATCCTCGCAGTGGGTTCCAGCGCACAAAATGAATTTCCAAACGCAAAACTCTTTCAAACAACCAATTACTTCCCCTGCGATTGAAGTTTTCCAGATTCTCAATCATTTCTCTTTCCATTTCATCCAGAATCTCCGCAGCGTTGTTCCCCAAATTCCTTTTCTGCCGGGAATGGAAAAATGGATCTTCAATCACTTCCTCTCCAGAAGCCAAATTGGTTTGGAACATTTCCACATTCAAAACGCATTTCACTCTTGTTTGTGGATTTTCTCGCAGGAGCCTGAGAACCAGCCATCTTGCTCTCCGGAAAAACTCTTGGGGTGAAATGGAATCATCTCCTTGAATTATGAATTGTCTCGCGAATCCTCGCAAAGCGGATTGCCCTTCTTCCACGACCAACCTGTCTTCCCACAATTGTTGGGTTTGCCTTCGCAAATCTTCCACCGCGGGATTGGCTCTTCTCCGAATATCAACATCATCCACACTTTCCAACCAATTCAACCAATCCGAAACTGTTTCCACATTTTGTTCAATCACTCTGGGAATGGCTCTGGGAGGAAAAATTCTTCTTTCCGGAACCAAAATAGGCACATCTATTTCTGGATTTTCGGCATCTAGAGGGTTGACTTTTCGTCTTTTCCGAGTTCTCAAACGAGTTGCTTTGTTCATTTTGGGCTGATCTAATCCCCCTCCTTGCCAAAGATTTTCAACTAAAAACTGCACCAGTTCATCTTTTTTCAATCGCGACCATCCTCGCAAGTTTGTCGTTCGCGCAAATGATTGCCATGCAGCTAAAGACATTTTTAATGGAGAAAAAAATCTTTTTTCCCCATTTAAAATGAAGTTTTCAATTCAGGAAGAAGGAAAAGAAAAGCAAACTTTTTTCACATTCAAAGAAGCCAGCGAAAAAACTGGACTCCCTTCCAAAACGATTTTGCGAGTTCTCAAATCGGGCAACACCAAATATACCAGAAGAACCGATCAAAAAGTGTTCTGGATTCAGGAGGAAGAAGACACACCATTCATCCAGATTGATGGGGAAGAATTTTTCACCGCAGAGGAAATTCGGGAACGATTTGGGTTATCACGCACAGTTTTTTTCAATCAACTCTGCAAGAAAAAAACTCATTTTCTGGATTCAGGGGAAAAATCTCACGAAGTCACTTGGGCTTCTCCCAGATTGCAAGAATTCATCTATCTCATGAAAAAGCAAGCTGCATTGGAAACGGCGATGCACGCGCACCCCAAAAAAGGACTTTATAAACATCATAACCTGGCTCGGGCTGCGATGGATGATGCCCTTGTGGATTTACAAAATGCGTTTTGAATTTTTTCTCCATTGGAGAGAAAATGTCAAGTGAAAACAAATCCACTCCTCAGAAAGAGGCTGAAAAAATCAAAGAGGAAATGGACTGGGAAAAAGCGTGTGACGCAGAAAGAAACTTCCAAAAAGCTGTGGATATGGCAACTGGTTTTCTCCCAGTCCGATCGGAAGAGGATCGCAAGTTCATGGAGAAATGGATTTTCGCGATTTAATTCATTTTTTTATCTCCTCCCAAGAAAATGAATCTCGCGAAAATATCTATCTCCGACATCTCTCTCGACAACCCCGTGAAAAAATCTTCTGGCAAAATCTCTTTCTGTCTTCTCCCATGCCTCCACGATGGTCAACGGCTCCAAGTGAAACTCCAAACCAAATTCAAGATTTTCGCTCATCAAGGTGACTAGTTTTCTCTGGGAATCACTCTCCCGGAAGACGAAGTTCAATTCTTCAGAGATTTGGAAAAGCATCTCAACTCTGCTGTGATGAAAAAGAAGCAGGCAATCAAAGAGATCGGTCCGTCTTTTGCCCGATTTCAGGAGGGGGATTTCATCCTCGTGAAAACCGACAAATCCGAGCAGGAAAAGATTTATGCCAAGATTTATCCCTCCAAACTCCCATACTCGGATTTCTCGTGTCGATTTTGGGAGTTGTGCGATGATGGGAAGAAAAAACCCATCCGGAAGGCGAAGCGGCTCATTGGCATGCCTCTCCGCGGGCAAGTCGTCTTTTCCATCAAACACCTTTTCTGCGGAAATGTGAAAGCGATCACATGCATTGTGGACGAAGTTTTGGTGGAAGAAATGGTGGAAGCTGCTTCGGCATTCGATGAGTTCGAAGACAGGAATGAGGATGATGATAAAGTTGGATCTCGCTGAGATCTGGAGGAAACTCCAAATTATTTTCCAGAATCTGATTCTGGAAAATATTTTTGTGATTTTTTCAGTGAATTTGGGCAGAACCTTTTTCCTGATTTTTTCAGATTTGCCACGTGTGGCAGGTCTGATTTTGCCCCAGATTTTTTCAGTTCATTTTGGGCAGATTTTTGCCCAGGATTTTGCCCAGGATTTGGAGCAGAATTTCTTTCCCTGAATTCAGCGGAATATTTTGTCAGCGGATGATTTTTTGTCAATTCGAGATTTCTCAGGACGAAATATTTTTTTTCTTGGTTTCGTTTGAATGAAAAAAATATATTTCCTAGAGATATCTCCAGATTGACAAAATAATATTTCATTTTTGTCCCCTGAGTTTTAAGCTGGAAACACCACAAAAATCAGCACCCACATGTTCCGATATGACAAAACCGTTTAAAAAATAAGTTGAAACATAAAATTTTTTCTAAAACTAGAATTTTTCGGAGATTGACGAAAAATGTCAATCCCACCATTGTCTTCTTTTTCTCCTGATTTCAGTGCAAATGAAAAATGCGTCGCCAATGAGATTTCAGCGGAATATTTTTCATTTGATTTTTCTCCCAGAATTCACCAGAATTTCCCAAATCGTTTTTCTCAAAAAAACTCTCAAAAAAGTGTCGCCCCTAAAATGTGGGTGCTAGTTTCATATGGAAAAATCATCGGAGACGCGGTCAAATCCAAAGCGGCGATGGCAAAGCGACTCGGTGTTTCCAGACAATATCTGAATAAACAACTCAAGCAGGGGAAAAATCATTTCAAGTTTCGAGGGATGCCGGTTTTGGTCATGAGGCAAATGGAATATTCCGTTGCTGGAATCGAATTTGAAACTCAAGGCGAAATGGCTGATGCGCTTGGAGTTCCGCGAGCAACTATCGCCCGCGTTTTGAAGAATTCCAACTCGGTAGATGTGAAAACCAAACAGGGGAAAGAGGTGACAGTTACGCGAATTGCGGGATCGACTTTCACGGTTTCCCCCAGAAATCTTCCCGCGATCCGCGTCATGTCAGAGATTGGCGGGCGACAAGAATTTTCCTCCATTGCCGCGGCCTCGAGAGAATTGGGGATTGATCCAAAAACCATTCCCAATGCCCTGAGAAGCGGGAGAGATTCATTCACTAGAAAATCCGACGGGGAGAAATTCACGGTTGAGATTCCCGGGGAAGAAAGATCTCCCCAGAAACGAGTTGAGGAAGAACGGGAAAGGCTGGATAAAGCAGCCCTCGATGCACTGGCGAAGAAAGATTGGGATGCGGTGGAAGAGATAGGTGACCAGTACGATCAACTCAAAGTTTTTCCCAGAACTCAACTCCGACTCCGACAGACGAAATCAGTCAGCATGGAAACTTATCTGCGGGAAACACCTGTCACGGACCGCGAAAAACACGCACTGGAAGATGAGGAAAAAATGGCGGCTTGGGCAGAGGAAAATGCGAAAGACATGCCCTCTCCTGAGGAAAAGGCGGAAGAGGAATGGGAGAAAAAGGAAAAGGAGCGCATGCAACTCATTGAGAGTGAGCGAAATCCATTCCATCCAGATATTTGGGAGCGTTGCGAAAGTGCGCAAATGGATCCAGAATTCGATTATTTGAAGAATATGCATCAGCTTCTTCCCCAGGGATTTCGGGTGAAAGGTTGGGTTGAAAAAGACAACGACGAAATGCAGTTTCTGGTGGTCAGTGAGCATTTTGATAATTGCGTGGCGATGGGGTCGACTCCCGCCTCGTTGGAGGTCGGTTTTCCTTTTCCTGCCCCGCCGCGAGAAATCCTGGAAAGCGATCTCTGGATGCCGATCTTTCCCCTGGATGTTAGGGAGTTTGCTGGGGAATGGTATTGGAGAGTTCAGATAATTCCTAAGTGAGCTGTGATTTTCATTTCCAGCGGAAATGAAATTATTCAAAGAGAGTGTCATATTTCCTCTCAAATCTCTCCAGATTCAACCCCAAGTCGATCACGATCCCGTCAATCGCTTCCATCGCAGGGAGGAATTCGCCCCTGTCGAATTTTCCTGATCTCAAAGCAAATCTCAACTCAGTCAGAGTTTTTTCATAGGTGGTGAACGCGAACTTCGCCATGTCAATTTTGTTTCCATATTTCTTCATTTCATTCCCTGTTTTGATGATCAATCCTGCACCTGAAATCACTCCCAAAACGATGGGATTCATTGTTGCTGCCCCCGCGATCGTTCCAATCGCAACCAGCGCTGGCGATGTCATGTTCACCAAAAGATTCATGCGTTTGAAATGGTGATGAGCTCTTTTCAAACACCAATATCTTTTGTGACAGAATCGGAAGAGTTGCTTGATCTCGGCCAGTTTTTCTTCCCCAATGCATGGGTTGATGTGATTGAAATTGAAGATGCTTTGTTTTCGCGTGGGTTTCGCCTTCGCTCGGCTCGGTTCGCTTCGCTCGCTCGCTCTCATTTTCTAGATAATTTCAAAAAGAAATGTGATTTGGGCCTTGTCAATATTTAATGATCGATCATCTACAATCGTTTGCAAAATACCTTCGACCACCCTATATTTTAATTGACTTTTTAACAATTTTCAGTCTACATTGCTGATGTTCGCTTCCCCCGGGCCCCCTATATCAATGTTGGATCTAAACTTTGGAACCCAAATCAATCTTCATGCGGTTGGCAAGCCCCCGGTATCTCCAATCACCACCCAACATTGATATAGGGGGTAGGAAGGGGGGAGGGGGTTAATGCACTACAAAATTAATCCAAATTTTGTCAAGTGGTCGAAGGTTTTTGATAACGATTGTCCGAAGTATTTTTCTTAACACAAGCTTTTAAGTAGCGAACACGGTATTTCACACTATGTTATAGGTCTAAACTAAAACATACAACAATCGTCGAGTGCGAAAGTGTCTGATAGTGTAGGTAAATACGTCAAAAATAGTACAATCTTACTAGATAATGATGCCATTTCAAGAAACATAACAAAAGAAACATTTTCGGATTTTAACGAACGAGTGCTGAATACGCTCAAAGAGACTGATATATCGTATATAAACACTTTAATCGATAGTTTTCCTAAAAGAATCGATGCTATTATAACAAGAAAAGGTGGACGTACAAAGTATTAAAGCAAAATAAACGAATATTTTTGTACACGGCAAAACATGTCTTTGGGGGGAGGGCTGGTGTGTTTGAGTCCTTCTCACGATTCTCATGCACGGTGCTCGGTGATTATTGTTAATTTCTCACGATTACTTTCGCATATGACTGCATGTTAACTCTCCTTAGAGAGAAATAATAAGGATAATCATGTTAGGAATCCCAAAGTTAATTTTTGGACGGTAAATAAACTACATTTCAACGGTTCTCGCTTTTTGGTGACATAAAAAGATTCAGTGACATATATTCTTTGTTTCGTCGTCACGCTGAGAATCGTCAATTATGTACAGCTATGGCAAATTACAAACAGTAATTAGCTTAGATAATGTTTGTCTTTAGTAGTATATTATGTAATAACACCATGAAATGCTAAATGTTTAACGTGGATGGAGCTATTTGAATTTATAGGCGAGCATCGTGGAATTATAGTAGCGTGACACGGCGTGACATTTAGCTGCTGGAGCTCTTGTTGCTCAATATGAATTCTGCGAAGCAGCGTTTACATGGCCGTAATTCTTTGCGTTCACTTTCGTTCACTTGATACGTGAACTGGAAAGCTCGCCAGCGTACTGCCATCATCTGGGTATTCGTGGTGTCTATGGTACCTCCTCTGACAAGAGTAACAGGAGCGTCAGCGGTGGCGAAGAAAGCGGTGTCTTTGTCAAAGACAACATCCTTGTTTTGGAAATTCTTTGGTGTTACACAGGGATCCCACAAATGAGATAAAAGTTAAATACTTGGTTGAATTCGCTTGATATTGATTATTTTTCAATTAATTATATGTCTGTGTTGCTTTAAAAAAAATAATTTCAAAATTATTACCGAATAAAAACGATTATTGTACACTTCGGTATATTACCTGGGGTTAATGTTAAAAAATGACGTCATTTCACATAAAATGCCAAATATTTCATGTCTATAGGGATATAGCTAAAAAAAAATTTTGTCAATACTGTCAACATAGCCTATCAATACATATATGTTTGTAACGTCTTCTTATAAACAACGCTTTGCGAATTCTCTCTCCGACAATCGTTTGCAAAATACCTTCGACCACCCTATATTTTAATTGACTTTTTAACAATTTTCAGTCTACATTGCTGATGTTCGCTTCCCCCGGGCCCCCTATATCAATGTTGGATCTAAACTTTGGAACCCAAATCAATCTTCATGCGGTTGGCAAGCCCCCGGTATCTCCAATCACCACCCAACATTGATATAGGGGGTGGGAAGGGGGGAGGGGGTTAATGCACTACAAAATTAATCCAAATTTAGTCAAGTGGTCGAAGGTTTTTGATAACGATTGTATTCTTGTTGAAAATAACTCTCCTTCGTTATAAACAACATTGTAAAAGACAAATAATTGAATTCTATTATCTCTGCTAACCCTCGTTCCACTTTGTGATTCTTTATCTGGGAGATATAAACTTAGTTGTGGAAAAGAAGATGTTTTCGATAAAATTTGAGTATAGGCTTTAATTAATTTGCATCGGATGGGGATGACTATATCATTAAAATAATTATCAAAAAGTATATTTATGGCGTCTCCAGATGATCTTCTAAATCTTCCAATCAGCATGAAATTATTCTTCAAATTTGAATTGAGGATTTGATGGTCATTCAAATCCAAGTCAGCCTCCATGACCATTTTCCCTGCTTCGAAAACAAAAGGGGAATCGAAGACGCTGCTTTCAACATCAGGTTGAGAACCAGCAATGCCATATATGATCAACTTTGCGTTTCCTTTTTCAGCTGACTCGGCAGTGCCTCGCCATTTCAAATCCAGGAAAATGAATTCAGGTGGGGAAATCCTCTATTTATGCATGTGGATGATGGATCTGGAATACCCCGAAAACTTCTTAGTTGATTGCTGATTGATATTCAGACTTGTGCTCACAACGTCGACACTCACACCATCCATTGACGCGGGGAAGAATTCAATGCAAATCGTGTATTCTCCCTCTGGAAGTTTGAACATATTGAATCCAAGTCTCCCAGAGTATTCATTTAAAAGATCTTTTGTGATTTGTAAGTCATACGCCTTCGTGTTGAAAAGATGCGGTGAATTTGAAAAATCACTTATCCCAGTTACTTCCATATCATGTTCAGAGCTGGATTCATCCACATTTTCCATCAGATAGCGGAATGCGTCCTTTGGGTGAGAGGTTGACGTGATATGCGATTCATTGACATATTCTTTAAGATTCTTTTCTAATTCTATCGCGTGGAGTACCACATCCCCTATCTTGTTATCCACCTAAGGTTTTGGCGTGGGTTGTCGCTCCAGAGTTGGCGTTGCAATATTGTTGATTTGTTGCGAGTTCGTATCCAGGTTTCCGGTCATTGTTCCACCTTCCAACGAAAGATTTTTCGCGGATTGGGCATCCACATATCGCATGTTTGCGCCCTGATCGGCAACTTCGGGATCTTTCACGTTAAAAATGGTGTGATTTCCCATATCCAAAGCCGTTTCCATTGGAAACGTCTCTTTGCGGCTGAGAAAGATATTCTTCACGTCATTATAAGAAACCAGGTTGTTATAATGCGCTCCCAAATCATGCCATGTTTGTTGTTTTGAGTTTTTCACGTTGAAAAGTTCTTTCAAATCAATATCCTTCGTGACTTCATGAGTGTGAGCCGGAGCATCAGGGTGGAATTTTTTTAGAGGTACCATATTCACCGCTGACAAATCCTGGTTTTCATCAGTGTCCAGATTGACGATCAATTTGCGATTCATTTCTATTTCCCCGGGGTTGATGAGTTTTTGTCCCCTGAGATCAAGATCCCCAGTCATATGCGAGGAACCATCCACCTGGAGAGAATCTGCTCGCAATTGCGTTGCAAGCGTGTCAACTTGATGCTTTGTGATTGCATCCGAATTCCCCGTTCCTTCGGCGACATTGGTCATTTTTTTGTTTTGAAGGTCGAAGTCCCCTGCTGGCGTCAGCTTGAAACCAACGCCCGGCAATCCATCTTTTCCATCTTTTCCTCCCTGGAAGTTGCTTGTTTCAAAAAGCAGTCCATTGGAATAACTCATTTTAAATGCTTTCATCAAAGTTTTTGGCAATGAATTTCCTCGGCTTATCCACATACAGGAAAGAGAAGGGCTGCGCCGTTGCTTTCCGATAATCTTCTTTGCTGACTTGTGTCTCCCGGCAGAGAAGAGAAATTTCATTGTTGCTGGGGAATTCGAAGATGCAAAAATGCGAACAATTCAGGCGGATATCTTTTGGTGTTCCGAAATAACTTTGCGAAAGATAAATCACAGAGCAATTCTTGTGCCTCCCCTGAATGAAATAATCAATCAATGGTTTTTGGTTCTTTTCGGAAACAAAATCATCGAAAACAACCAGTTTTTGATTCTCCCCTGTCAATGCTGAAACTGGGATGATTTCATCCGGGGATGCTTCCACGACGTCATACCCGGCTTCTTTGCTGATTGGGCGAAACGTTTTCAGCAGATGCTGATATTTGGTTTGGTCAAGATTTTTCGCATAGAGGAAAATTTTATCGTAGAAGAGCAAGCGGAAAATCATATCCAGGAGAACATTTGTTTTCCCCGATCCTGAAGGGCCACAGATCAACATTCTGAAAGTTCGATCCGGCATGAACAGGTGAAGTTGTTTGAAATTTGTGATTGGGTCCTGGCAATCATAATTTGGGATTTTCATTTTATTGATGAACATTATGTTCTTCTTCTGGATATGAGACAACTTGTGAGATTATGAGATTATGAGATTATGAGATTATGAGATTATGAGATTATGAGATTATGATTCTTAATAAAATGAGTTTATTGAAATGGCAAGAAATTGCTAAAAGCAAATCTGCTTTGGGTAAAAAAATCAACTTTGTTCATGATGCCATCACCCAGAAAAAGTTGGGTGAAGAGACAAGCCAAATCGGGTTTGAAAAAATGTTCAAACCCATAACCGCAAAATTAGATGAGGTGGTTGCGTCGAATTTAAAACCCCCTCCAAGACTTAGGAAAAAGAAAGTCATTGAAGAAAAACCGGGCGTTGATTATTATCCAGACGTAGATCCATTTGAAGAAATGGATGTTGAAGGTTTATTTGATGCTGATGAGGCAGCTGTTGCACCGCAAGCAGCTAAGCAACTTCCAGAAAGACCGCCAACATATGAAGAAGTACTGGCAGAGTTAGAAGGTGAATCATCTATATATGAAGAGGGCGTTCCTGATTATGCTATGGAAGAAGAGGAAGAAGCGGAAGCGGAAGCTGAAGCTGAAGACGGGGAAGACGCTCAAGAAGACGCAGTTAATAACATGCTAGATAACATGGGTTTATCAAATTATGACACAACGGAGAAAGTCTTAGCTCAGTCAAATGTTCCGGAAGAAAAGAAAAAAAAAATTAATTGAAAACAGCATTATAAAGCCGGCTTTAAAAAAAAGAGCCCAACTGAACAGCCGCATCAGCTATCAGAGAAAAAAATTCAAGAACGGCGAAATAACGGCAGATGCATTGGCTGTGGCAGTGAAGCCAATAAAGGCTAACAGAAAAGTATTGAATGACTACATGAATTATTATAGAGGGAAACTCAAGCCATTTAAAGGATCGGGCGTCAGCAGAAGGGGTGGATCCATCCGTTTTTTCTCCAACCCCGCAGATCTTCTCCAGAAACTTGAAGTCATCGTTGGCTCCATTCTTGCTGGGAACACAAACGTTGGCATCAGAAACACTGGAGTTGGCATTCTCGATCTTCTCCTGAAAGAGGGAGTCATCAATCGTTCCCAGCATGAAAAGCTTTTCAGAAAGTATTTCAAACTCTAAAATGGAAATCGAAAGAGAAATTGTCCTGTCATCCTTTTCCGTCAAGACTGGGGGAAACAAACCAGAAAATTTCACAACAAAATTCAATCGGCCCATTGTTTTGGATCCAAATTCCCAGTATGTTGTTGGGTTGAATCGAATTATCAATATGAGTTTTACGTGGTATAACATCAATGCAGCATTGAAAAATCAGCTGATCAGATTCAGCTCTGATGGTGGGAAAACATTTTCCGATATCACCTTTCCTGCTGGGGTTTGGGATTATTCCACAATAAATGCGGCAATTCGAAAAGCAACAGGCCCCCTCGCAGGATCCACCCCAGGAAAGAATGAAAAATTCCCAATCAATCTTGCTTTCTCTCTCACAACTTTCAGAGTAACAATCACACTGGAAGAAAACTGGCAACTTGATCTCTCTAAATCCAACTTCAACGATCTCGTTGGTTTCGATAAAAAGATTCTGAAAGACAAAGCCAACATTGGTCCCAGAGTTCCAAACCTCAGTCAAGATACTGATATGTTGAACGTTCATTGCGATCTCACAAATGATTCGCTTGTGGATGGGGAAGAGAGTGATATCATCTTCTCCTTTTCCACATCTGTTCTGCAGGCCTCCTATAGTTTCACTTTAAAACCCATGAGAATCACATTCAGCCCTGTGAATAAAAACACAATAAGCTCCATCCGGATTTATATCACTGACGGCAAAAGGCGGGTTGTTGATTTGAATGGGGCTGATACGGCGTTCTCTCTGATCTTGAAAAAGCAAATAAAATGAAACCTTATGAATTCTCTCGTTATTATCACCCCCAGCTGGGACGGTTTGTCTTCCGGCACAAAGGAACAGGTTTGATTGTGGACAATATTTTCAAACCAATGAGGAAGGTCGCATCAGTCGTCTTCAAGAAATTCGCAAAACCCATTGCGAAAAAAGCATTGGAATCAGGAATTTCTCACGCTGGGGATAAACTCGGCAAAAAAGCAGTTGAAAAGTCTGGTGATTTGATCATGAAAAAACTGGGAAATATGAGAAAGGGGAAACCACCAGGTAAAAAACAACCAGCTCGACCACAATCAACCCCTGCGTCAACCTCCGGAGAGCGACCGCAGGGGGAAAGTTCTGATGCCATATTGAACAGGTTGATCTCTGGGCAAGGCATCCGAAAAAGAAATAAAAGAATATAAAATGGCTTTTCGATCGAATGAATATCTTCAAAGAAATGAATTAGTGCGCTTCCAGCTGGATGACACAATCAGAGCTCCAGGTAATGGGCAAAATCAACAAAAAAATGGTTATAAATTCACGATTAATGACAGATCGGCATTCTATGATTGGTACAATGCTTATTTCGAGGTGCAATTTCAACTCCAGAAAGTAGCGAATGGGGCCGGATATGCCGCAGCTGACAGAATCACAGTGATCAATGGCGCTCATTCCCTGATTAAACACCTGACAATCCGATCTGCGGGAAAGATTATTTATGACACTGATAATCTGCATAAAGTCTGTTTCGCAAAGAATTTGTTGGAATACTCCGACGACTTCAGCAGATCAGTCGCCAAAAACAGTTTCTGGTATTTGGATACTGATGCAACAACAGCTAATACGAATGCAGGATTTGAAGCTCGGCGGGTGCAAACTCAAGCAGTTCAAGACAATGGAAACGGCGGCGCAAAGAACATTAACACGATCATTCCCCTGAATCGTTTTTCCTTTTTCGAGGAGTTGGAGGATAAGATGCTTGTGCCTATGCAGCTCCAATTCGAGATAACTCTTCAAGATGATGGGGAACTCATTCATAAGGATGATGCTGCTGCTGCTGGAAGAGTTGTTGTGAACCGGTTTTTGCTTTGGGTGCCAAGATTGACTCCCAAAGATTCTCTGTATGACAAATTTGTCAGCTCATTCCTGAAAGAAACGCAATGGAAATATCTGAGGGAAATGTATCAGCAATCAGCTCCCTCGCAGTCATCAGGATTCTTCCAGATCTCAGCGAGCATCGACAATGTGAGGCATATTTTTGTCTGGCTGAAAAGAACCGCTCCGCCCAATGATGTCCCTGCAGAAGACAATCCCTATCTGATGGACACTTTCAAGCTGAATGCGACAGATAACGCCGCTTCGCTGTTGAACTGTCGATTAGAATATGGAAACGGTGTGTTTTATCCGGAAACAGAGTATGACAGTGAAAGCAAAGTAAGGATTTTCCAGGATGTCATGGCTTATGCAATGCGGAAAAATGATTATAACACAGGGACACAATTGAATTTGGCCAATTTCAATTCTCTTTTCCCATTGATCTATTTCGATCTGACTTATCAAACGGAAAAACCAACAAGAGATCCCAAGCAGTTGATATTCAGGTATCGATTAAACGCAGATGCAGCGGCAAACTTCAATGTACATGCGATAGTTCTCTATGAAGAAATGGTGAAAATTGATAAGATTGGAAATGAGCTGGTTATCGTGTGAAGCGCGCGCAGCGGCTGTGATCTGAAAACATATGTTGTCATTTAAAATGACAACATATCACCCATATAAAGTAAATCTGTCGGAAGGGCAAAAAAGCAAGCTTGGAAGAGCATTCCGAACAAAAAGCCCTATCACCCTGAGATTGGGTGCAAATCAAACAAGCGGAAATGATGAACTGATGCTGACAGCCAATCAAATAAAACGAATCGGCAAAGCTGCAGCTTTGGGAAAGGGAGTTGAAATCAAAATATCGAAAACGCAAATCCGAAAAGTGATGAAGCAAGGTGGAAGTCTTTTCTCTGCTATTGTTCCCCTGGCTCGTTCCCTGGCACCCACCCTGGCAAAGACACTTGGACTGTCAGCATTGGCTGGTTTGGCGAGTGAAGGAGCAAGTCAAGTTGTGAAAAAGATAAGCGGGAGCGGGCAAACGGGCGGATTTCTCATTCCCCAAGATAAAATTCAAAAACTGATTGACAATAAACATCTGTTGACAAATAAACAGAAACAGGATATTTTGACTGCCCTGAAATCAGGAGGACAACTGACGATGAAACCATCAGCAAAACCAGCTGGTGGGGCATTGGGAACAATTCTGGCTTCCATTGGAATCCCGCTGGCGCTGGACATGGTGAAAAATTTATTTGGGAAAGGCGCTCCTAGAGTTGGACGCCCCAAAGGAAAAGGAGCTCCTAGAGTTGGGCGTCCAAAAGGAAAAGGCACCTTCCCTATATCACGCGTTGAATCCACCTCCCCCATTTATCGGAAGCTGGAAATCCGGGATGGGAAAAAATCCAAAAAAGGAGCGGGACTTCTGCTGGGGGAAAAAAGTCCATTCAACAACATCCCAATTCTCGGGGCGATTCTTTGAAACCGAAATCGAAGTTTGTGAACAAACCCCTGAGCAACCTTGATCTTCTCCAGTGGATTGATTTTCTGAAAATTCCCAATTTCAAAGGGATTTTCGCCAGGGATGAAGCCATGACCCGAGAGCACAGCCCCTGCATCATCAATCTTGATTCGCTTGAAAATGCCGGAACTCACTGGGTGTGCTGCGCCCCCGGAGATCGTGCCCTGTGGTATTTTGACTCTTTTGGGATGGGATTTCCCCAGGAATTCAAAAGTTCCAAACCGGTGATTTGGAACAGCAGTCAGTATCAAAACATCAACAGCGTTCTTTGCGGGTATTATTGCCTGTATTTCCTCCATCAATGGTCGCAGGGGAAAGACTTCTATGATATTCTCAAACCGCTCAGTCTGACTGACTCGATGCAAAATGAGAAATTCATAAAAGAATATTTCGATTGAAAATGAAATCATATTGCGTGAAGGAGAAAAAACAAACTGAATGCGTGAAACCAACTGGATTCCAGACCGCAAAAAATGGAAGAAAGATGTGGTTTTGCCATTGCGCTTCCTGCGGAATCAAAAAAACAAGATTTGTGAAAAGTTCGGGAAACTGAGTCTGCCCCCACAAGGTGGGGGCTTTGGAGAGTTGGCACTGACCGGCGTGGCTCATGCTCTTCCCTGGCTCGGGAAAAAAACAGTTGAAATGGGTCGTTATGGGGCCAGTGAATTATTGCGAAACAAAAACACTCAAAAGAAAGCATTAGATTTTGCCCTGGACAAGATGAAACCATTTCTTGCCAAAACCTCTGCTGATATGATGAATGAGCTGTCCACAGCGATTCGACCAAACAGAAAATATAAAACAGATCGAGCAGATTTGGATGGTCGTGGGTTGGATGTTCATTCCCTGATTGGGAAACTGCCAAGGCCAAAGAAAGGATTCACTTTGCCTGGGCATAACTTCACCGGCCCCTGGAACCCATTGGATAAGCAAGTCAGATTCGATGAAAAGGGAAAGATTCTCGAAATTACGCAGCAACCCACAGGAAAAACAGACGCAGTTGCTATGCAACACGATGTGGATTATTCAGTCTGCGCGAAGGGAAAGAATCCGCGCAAATGCAAACACGAAGCAGACAGGAAAATGGTTGCCGCTTTGGATGCCATTCCCTGGAAAGACAGACAGTGGGGGCATGCTTTGGCGAGAAACACAATTCAAGCAAAACAAAAACTTGGCCTCGGTGCCCCAAAAAACGGGAAAAGATTTTGAGTGAAGGCCAGTGGACTCAAAATCTGGCAAACGAATTACACCGGCCAATCAGGCGGCGCTTTCCAAAACGACGAGTCAGCATATGGGATTGACAACATCTGGGCGGCTGATCTGGTCGAGATGGGGAAATTTTCGAGGTGGAATAAAGGGATCAGATATCTCCTGATGGTAATCGATGTTTTCTCAAAATTCGGTTGGATTCGTCCCCTGAAAGACAAGCGAGGTCAAACAGTGGCCGAGGCTTTCCGAGACATATTCAAGGGGCGAAAACCGAAGATGCTTTGGACTGACAAAGGGTCTGAATTTTTCAATGGAACTATGAAGGGCCTCCTGAGCGAGAATGGGGTAAAATTGTATACAACAGAAAATGAAGAGAAATCATCTGTTGTTGAGCGCTGGAACAGATCTTTTAAGGAGAAACTCTTCCGGATGTTTTCTGCTAACAACAATACAATATACTGGGACAAACTGGGCAGGTTAGTGGATCAATATAACCACCGTTTTCATTCGAGCATTCGAATGACTCCCGCAGAGGCGAGCAAACAGGAAAATGAGAAAAAGGTTTTCGCTAATTTATACGGAGATTTAATTTATGCTAAACGCAACCCGCCAAAATTCAACGTTGGTGACAGAGTCCGAATTTCAAAGTTTAAACGGCAATTATTTGACAAAGGTTTCACGCCGAACTGGACAGAAGAGATATTTGTGATTGACGAAATATTAAACACAAACCCTGTAACGTATAAATTAGTTGATCTGTTGGGAGAATCAATCACTGGGTCATTTTACGAGGCGGAACTTCAAAAAACAACGCAAGATGTGTTTCGAATTGACAAGGTTATTCGCCGTGATAATAAGCGAAAACTCGCGCTTGTAAAATGGGCAGGCTACCCTGATAAATTCAATTCTTGGGTTCCGCTGAGTGATGTGGAAAAGCTTGGCTGAAAATAAGTCAATCATTGAAATGACAATATTTAATGTTTTCTTCTAAAATAATGAATGTCGAACACCGATTTGATGGGAATGAAAACTATTTTCTAAGAAATACCGGTCTTAGCGAGCTTTCTGATATTTATCGCTGGGATGAATACCAACTTTCTGAGAATTATGAAAAAACGAAAAAGATTGAACTAGCAACGATGAATTATTTCAACTCAATTCTCCAAAGGCAACCAGTGACATCTTATTTGGAAGAAATCAAAAGAACATGCGATAATCTTCTCACAATCAAAAATATAAACAAGCATGTGAAGATGTGATGCATTTCAGAACTTATCTCAAAAAAATAAGCGGCTAAGGTTCCGCTGAAAAATCTGGGAAAATCACCGGGGGTTGAATTTCTTTCCTCGGATTTCAGCGGAATTTCTTTCCCTGAATTCAGCGAAAGATTTTGTCAGCGGATGATTTTTGTCAATTCGAGATTTCTCAGGACGAAATATTTTTTTCCTTTGTTTCGTTTGAATGAAAAAAATATATTGGATAGAGATATCTCCAGATTGACAAAATAATATTGCATTTTGTCCCCGAGTTTTATGCTGGAAACACCACAAAACTCAGCACCCACCTGTCCCGGTATGACAAAACCGTAATTTTAATATGTTGAAACATAAAATTTTTTCTAAAACCAGAATTTTTCGGAGATTGACGAAAAATGTCAATCCCACCATTAACATTTTTCTTCTCCTGATTTCGAACACAAATGAAAATCTGATTTCAACAAAAAGCGAATTTGAGCAGATTTTTCAGCGGGTGACAAAAGATTTGTCACCTAACGCGTTAGGCAAAATTTTCATTTCTTCCCCGAAAAACTGGCTAACGCGTTAGCCACAAAATTGATCCAATTTCTTCCCCCGAAAAACTGGCTAACGCGTTAGCTAATTTATTCCCCCCCGAAAAACTGGCTAACGCGTTAGCTAATTTATTCCCCCGAAAAACTGGCTAACGCGTTAGCCACAATTTGAGATTTTGATTGGCCGCCATATGTCAATAACCGGGCAGCTGGGCAATTCAAAATGTCAGAATATGAATGTTTGTCATTCATATTCACAAAGTCTGTTATTTCAAAACACCGCTTCGCTTCGCTTCGCCCGCTTCGCGCGGCTCACTTCGTTCGCTTTGCTTTCTTTCAATTCCCGGTGGATTTCCCACAGGAGGCAACTTTGCTTTTGGAGTTCATTTCTGAGAATTTTATGTTCCTCTTGGAGATTCACAAATGACTCAAAAAGGAGTTCTATTGAGTCTTCGATTTCGTCGCTTCGCTCAACTTCCGCCATCTCCGAATCAGACACAATGAATTCATCATCCGATGTTGTCGGAGTCTCATCCGCGCTTCTTTCTTCTTCCTCTGAGCAGGAGAGACAATTTTCATGGTCACTGGCTTCGCTCGCTTCGCTTCGCTCGGCTTCATTGGAAAATGCTTTTTCAAGATCCATTTTATTTCCAATGACATTTTTTGAAGATGGTTTGGATTATTTTTTCTTGTTCTGCCCGTCTTGATGGAAGTTTGAGCAGTTTGAAATCATCTTCATTTGGATTGAAACCGTTCTTCTTCAACAGGGCAAAGAGAACTTGATGGCAATTGAGAAACTTTTTTCTGCTGGGATGAAGGTCATCATATGCCAGTGAAAAATATTTAAAGTCGTCAATGAGAAACTTCTCCAGGTGTTCATAGTCATTCCCGTCGTGGTCTGTTATGTGATTAAAAATTGAGTGATCGTTGCCATTGACTTTTTTCCATTTGGAAGCTTTGACGAAATCCCTGACTTTTTTTCTTGTGATTTCGTCACGGGGAATTTGGGAGAGAATTTGTTCTTGATAAAATTCAAGATCTTTGAGTGGAATTTGATTTTTCCCCTGATTTTTTCGGATAATATTTTTGAAATGTTCAAGTCTGGGATTTTTGGGAGAATGGCATGTTGTGTGAGTTTCTCGAATAATTTCAGGAGTGAAATCGATTTCTTCTTCTTCGGAATCAGACATTTTCTTGCCTGGGGAAAAGATTTTGAGATTTGAAAAGAATTTGCCTCTGCGGAAATTCAGCGGAAAATTCTTGAAATTAGCCATTTTCAAGATTTTGTCTTGTGCTCATTTCGGCAGGAGTAGGTGATAAAAGAGAGTTCTGGGACAGTCCAAAATTCTCCTGAATTTCACAGAAATATTTTCTGCAGATTGCAGCAAATGAAAAATTATTTTTCACCAGTTCAAATCGACAGAATCCTCACAATTCTCATGAGTTTGAGCAGATTTGACAAGTTCCGGAGTTGTGTGAAAAATGGCGGAAATCGTTGGATTTTTGGAATTTGTTGGATCTGTGAAAATTCTGTGAAATTCAGGAGAATTTTGGACTGTCCCAGAACTCTCTTTTATCACCTACTATCGACGACTATATGGCTTTCGGCCATGAAATACATACCGTAAAATCTCTCCGTGTGTTGACTCGAGAAGCAAGATAAAGAACTACTGCGTACAATTGCACACTTTCAAGACAATTCAAGGCGTTAATGGATGGATAGGACCGTTTGATATTGTGTTCGCCGCTTATTCCTGTGGGATTTTTGCTCTGGCAAGTTCTGTGTTTTATATATTAAACTTGCCATTTGCTTAGCGATCGGGCTCCGGGTCGAGCTTAAGTGTCAGCTACTGAATCTAGTGAAGCAGTGTAGTCTTACTTTTAAACCCGTGTATACGTGAAAGCATGATGAATGGGTTATCGGCAAGGGTGTTTAAATAAAATTCACTCCCTCTCTCACTCACTCACTCACTCACTCACTCACTCACTCAACCGCTCCTTCCATCAGCTGTAAACTTAGTGAGCAAATGCTTTGTTACGAACACGTAACTTTTTAGCTACTCTGAAGACCTTCTACCTTTCTATCAAAATTTGGTTATTAGCTGTGACTGAATATAATCAACAAAACGTCAGAAAAGTAATAACCGTGGTCTAGTTTTTTTAGCAGCGATTATTCTTTTAAACATGGTATATCTTTTTCTCCGTGACAGGTTTACGAATGTTAAAATATTTTGACAGTCTCTCCCATTAAATAGATAACAAATATCATACAGTAAATTTACTTTAAGAAAATCAGTAAATAGGCTTACAATTTAGTAGTCGTCGTTGGAATGCAATTCCATATTTCATTTGTTACATCGATTCCACTGCAGTTATGACTGTTCGTTACTTCGCCTGTTTGTGTTATCGCACCGTTACTACGACACCAAAGTCCGCAATCTGCATACAAAATACGTTAAAAATATCACGGTATAAATCCGATGATTAGAGAGGGGTAGATGAAGTGGGAACAATGGCTTCTTTTTCACCTAGGCCATGTTAGATTATGATTAAATGACAATATATAATGATATATGGGTTTTAAAAAGGGACTAAACGTCAGGTCAAGATACGGGATATTGGCCAAGTCTTTTTTTGACGTATTTACGGGCCATAGCCGAAGGCATAATAGAGCGTATGCACTCACGTGGCAAGCAGCTATGCAAATTTATTGGAACAAAAGAAAGTGTTAACATAAGAAAAGCGTTCAAATCCCACAGGATTGTTTTGGTACACCAACATGGCCGCCGTTCTATTGTTTTGGTACACCAATATGGCCGCCGTGACGTCATGTGCATACGCTCTATTCATAATACGGGCAAGATTTGCTTTAGCTTACATGAACTTATAGATCACCTTCTAATGAAATACAGCAAAATGGACAAGAACTAAAGCAAGAATCTATTTGAAAAACAAATTTGCTTTCAAAAGCAAAACGATATTTCCAAAAGGTCTAGATGTTAGCAGGCAGGTTATAATTTTAAGAAAAACGACAAAACGTTTTAGTTTGAAAAACATGTTTCGACAGCAACTTCTGTCATCTTCAGTTAATTAGTAGTGTACAAAGCTTTGTACACTACTAATTAACTGAAGATGACAGAAGTTGCTGTCGAAACATGTTTTTCAAACTAAAACGTTTTGTCGTTTTTCTTAAAATCAAAACGATATTAAAAAAAAGAATTAACAAAATTCAAGACCATTGTTTTTGACAAACTTAATGCGAGTTGTAGTGGTCAATTATTATTAATTATGACTGATTATATCGAAAATTATCATATTTAGCTAAAACATTTATTTTACATATATTCTTTCATGTTTTGTCTTGTAATCTTATCTTTTTTTGTTTCTCGGCTATTTCAATTGTAACGTTTATTCCATCTTATATTTTTGAAATGTAACGTTTTTCCATTATAATCTAATAATGTTTTGTTTCTTGGCGATTTTTATTGTAACGTTTTATTCTTGTAGTCATTTCTATTCCCTGGAGAATTCAGGTCGTACGTGACGAAATATTGGACAGAATATACATAACATACATTTTGTTTGTCTACAAACTTACCCAAAACAATAACTGGAACAACTCGTGAGTCATTTCCAGCGATATTTTTCGCTTGAAAAGTATAGTTGCCCGTCTGGTTTATTTTTCTCCATACTATTCCCCAGGCACCCTCCAAGTCCAAGAGCTTAGATGATTTTTCTAATGTCATGTTAATTGGTGGGGTACCTTCATACGAGCACCACACATAATGGTCTGATACTGTTCGTACTACTGACAACATCTTTATCCTCGGTTTATCTGCAAATAAAAATAATACAATAGATTATACTTCTATTCTAAAATGATGATGTAAAATTATTCTCAATAACATGATAGTGAGAAAAAAATCGTTTTCGTGACCATTTTGTAGACGTAGTGATATATATTAATCAAATCATCATATGACGTAATTATGTCGTGTAAGTAGCGATGGACATGCGCAGCATCTTGATCGCCAACTTTTAAAGTGCCTATGAAATGAAATTTTCGACCCGTTTTTTATACTAAAAAATTGAAGTCCATGTTCCACTGATTCATAATTTTCCAATTTAAGTTATGGTTAAACGCGCATTCTTTTTTTTTTCTTACCCCAAAATTGGCCAATTTGAGCCAAAAATATGGGATAACCAGCGCGCGGTCAAAATATGAAAATTAGGACTTGTTGTGCAGACCTTTGTAATCAACATGGTAGTCAAAATTCATCGTCGGAGGACATTTCCAACTAAGCAAGTCTGCTAAAAATATAGCTAAAAAATTGATTTGTTTACGAGAAATACTGACGTGTCTGAAAGCGACACCGCATATTTGCACAACTGATGACGTCACCATGTTATTTGCTTCTGCTTCTGTTTTTCTGCCGTAAGGATCAGTTTGCCGTTTCTTTTGTTTCATCTTGGTCTGGAAACCCAGATCCGGCAATTCGGTTTGTTGCAGTGATCGTGCATTCTGTTTCTTTTTATACTAATCCCAGGCCCCAGAACACGAAAAGTTCATTCATTCATTCATTCATTTTGCCATTAATCACAAATACAACAACAGTATACAAAAATGTATAATACATTAAAGATAATGTACACTATTCTAACTAAATTATTTAAAAAATCAAATGTTTAAATTAGTAATGGTAAGAAAGCCTATATAGAAGCCGGGGGCTTACAAACTATAGGCTTCCTGGAACTATAGGGTAAACCATGCAAATTAAGGTACTGAATGAAAAATTTGGATTAATTTTTTTTATAAAAATAAAGAAAAGAAAAGAAAAAAGAAACAGAAAGAAGAAGAGATATTTTAAGTCTTTTGCCAAACAAACTGATAATTTCACTGTTTTGAATTGCCCGACCTAGCGAATTGAAAAACTTAGGACCTTGAAACCGAATTGAGTTTGACCAACTTTGGAGTCCAAAAAATACTTTTTGTTGCTTGACCATAACTTAAATTGAAAAATTATAAATAAGTGGAACATGGACTTCAACTTTTTAGTATAAATAACGGGTCGAAAATTTAATTTCATAGGCACTTTAAATTTTATTTTTCGTGTCTTAACCATTTGGTAGCTTTTTTTAAAGATATGTCCGCAAACATGGAATATATTAAAAAAAAGAAACATGCCACCAAGATAGCGGAATAGAAAAAGTTATTTCCTCAGCAACAATGGACATTACGTTCATGTATTAGTAAAGAGACAACGGACAGACCAGACAAACCATTCCCACTCTACGCTAAAAATAACCGCGAATTCAAGCAGAAAAGTTTATGAGACACTATGGGGTTGATGGATTTTCTCAAGCTGCTTGTTATACGGTGACTGTTAATTGTTATGGAACAAAATATGAAAAAATTTCGAAGTTTCTGACCATCTATTGGGAAACGTCTTGTCGTTTGGTCACAAACAAAGATAAGGCAGCCGAGGGGTTACCTGTCAAAAAGAAGTATGTCCAAAACAAACCCAACTGATGTCAGTAGTTCAAACTGCATTACTTATAAACAAACTAGATTTACAGTTCACCTTTAGTTGAGCTTGAAGCATAGGCTCCCTTAAAGATGCACAGAGTATATCTTCTTGTCTTTTCTAAGTTTACCAATATAAATCTGCCACTTGTTTGTACGGTAAAAGGCCGTCTTTCTCCAGTAAAAATTCCCAGTAAGGTACCACTTGTACTACGTCCATCATATACTTTAATCTGGGCTTTATTCCACGGGTAAGCAGATAGTTGAAATATTGTAAAATTCAACTTTACTGTGTGATTAGGTGGTGCTGTGATGATCCAGCTACAATAATCGTGGTTCTCGGATGAGCTGGAGCTGATGAGTCCGCTGGAGCCGTTAATGGCAAAGGAGCATGGTGCGCACTGCACATCTGTTAATAAAAGTTCAAATAACTATCAATGATAAATCCGTAATCAAAGAAATTAAACAGCTCTAAGAGTCACTTCGTAAATACGAAACAACGTAAGGTTTTAAAAAATTAGTTGTTCGTGATGTTTTGTAATTAAGTTTCAAACTTTTGATAATCCTTTAACTTCGAACAATTGTCCATTCTTTCAGCCAGCAAGGCAGCAAACCGTACGAAACCTCTGTAATCAGCAGTAAACACTTATTAGCGGGGGCGAGGAGGGGGAAAGGGGTCATTTTACGAAATTATATTCGCTAGCAGACAAGCCCGAGAATCAACGCTTTAAGCCTGGTTTCCATATGATCGCTACGATCGCTACGATTGTTGCGATCGCTGAAAAAAAAAGAGTAGTTGGTGGGGAGGGAGTCAAATACGGTTTTTCAGATACCTAAATAAGCCGCCAAACGCCTGAGTTACCGGGCCCCCAGGCCTCATTGCATTCGACCTGGGGGCCCGGTAACTCGGGCGTTTGGCGGCTTATTTAGGTATCTGAAAAACCGTATTTGACGTGCCTCCCCACCAACTACTCTAATACCCCCTCTCTCAAACCCTGTGAGATGGGGTAACCAATTGAAGAAAGCTAAAACCCTTGTATATACGCAATGGCGCAACCCCGACAACGAAGACACCATGATGATGATCAACGCGATCTGATTGCTTGGCTGGACGAACAGGCCCGAAATCTTGAGCAGTTCGAGCCTGATGACGACAATAATGCTGAGGTCGAGCCTCAAAACAACCCACAGGAGTTAGATTTTGAACAATTTGTTCAAGTCTATGATCGGGTTGACCAATGGATTGACCGCGGCAGACGAATAATCCGGTTTCGTTTTGTCAACGATCTCGAAAAACCCCTTGTCGACAGAATTTTGAACAAAATCAAACAAAATGTTCAAACACGACATGCAATCAATTTACGGTTCACAGTCGAGTTACGAAACACTGAAACCGAGGTGTTGAGGCGGTTTTATCAAAACAACCATTACAGTCGTTGGCTGGCCACTCTCTCCGAGACACGACAGTGGTTGCAAGTTCAGGAAGAGCTTCGTCTCCAAAACGCAAACCTCAAAAGGCCTGACACCAAATGGGTTTATGAACGCACAGTCCTGCTTGATCTAAAAGTCGTGCTTGATCGACAACCCCTGCAAATAGGGCTCGGGTGGCTTCCTGATTGGCTTCGCAATAAAAGAGAAGTCATTGCCCTTGACAACTTCAAAGACAATCTTTGTCTCTTTCGTTGCTTGGCTGTCCATCGAGGAGCTCGAAGAGATTACAACACTCGCAGAACCCGGGAACTCGCGGAAAGCTTCTTCGCCTTTTATCCGGGGCTTCGAGACCAGCTAACTTTGCGGCACTTCTCCAAAATCGAAAAGCATTTCAAGCAAGGCATTGCCGCCTACCTTGTTCTCGCTAATGGTGATTTCATTTTATCTCACACCCCTGCGAATTACGACAAGGTTGGTGTTTCAACCATGACCATCGGCATCTATGAAGGCCATGCCTTCTTGATCACCAATCTCAATAAAGTCACAAACAATTACACTTGTGGTGAGTGTGGTGGGAGGTTCACACGAGCTGATAACTTGAAGCGCCACGTCAAGACGTGTACTCGAGGTCAAACCAAAATCGACTGCCCTGGGAAACGTGTCCTTCCTCCAGAGTCAGCTTTTGAGAAAGCCTTTTACCAGAAGGCGGTTTCGGTGTCAAGGCAGTGTGCTGGCTCGAGTGGGTGGCGAAACAGGCCGACAAGCACATCCACCATCACAGATGCGGTCATGGCGGTGAGAGGTATATTTGTGGGGCTCCAGTCGACGGCTATCACCCAGAAAGCAGGACAGTTTTTCAGTTTCACGGTTGTTTCTGGCACGGTTGTTTAGAGTGCTTTCCTGCACCTGAACAAAGAAACGAAGTGATCACGACTGACCGTAAAGGCAACACAATCACCAGGAAGGTTGCTTACCAAAAGAGTCTGCAACGAACTCAGTTTCTTCTAGACGCCGGGTACACCGTGGTTGAAAGGTGGGAGCATGAAAGACCTTACCCCTGGTTTAATGACCGTTGCCCACAGAAAAGAAACAAAACTTATCCACACGCGATCGTCTACGACTTCGAAGCGTATCAGGATAAGACCAAGGCAGCTCGTCCGACATACGGTCTCTCTTATGAAAGCGAGCATGTGCCCATCTCAGTCTCCATTGCCGATACGTTGAACCCTGAGCCTGAGTACATTTGCTCCAAAGACCCTGACGAGCTTATCGCCCTGTTTTATGCCTCCCTCGAGTGGCGTGCCGCAGCCATCCGAGAGGCTGTGGCTGACCAATATATGCCCCCAGACCTTGAGAATCTCCCTGAGAAGCAACTCAAGCTCATCGACAAATGGTGCAACCAAGTTCCTGTGGTAGGCTTCAACTCAGGTCATTACGATCTCAAGCTTATCCGCAAGTACTTTGTTTCTCGCTTTGCTCAAGAGAACGAGGTCTTCGCCGCGGAGAAAGAGGGGCGCATCATGTTCATCAACACTCCCAGCTACAAGTTCTTGGACATCGTGAATTATTTGGCCCCAGGCATTACGTACGATAGGTGGGTCAAGATGTATGGAGCGACACAGACTAAGTCCTGGCTCCCATACGAGTGGTTTGACAGTGCTGACAAGCTTGATTACCCTGGGCTTCCCCCATACGAGTGCTGGTACTCACAACTCAAAAATGCCTTCGTTCTTTCTCTTCAGGAGCACGAGGAATGCAAGCGCATCTTTTACGAGAAAGGTATGCAGACATTCGGAAACTGGCTGGAGTATTACAACAATCTAGACGTGTCTCCCTTCCTCGAAGCTCTCCAAACGATGAAGGGCTTTTACACGAGCCTAGGGGTTGACATCTTCAAAGACGCGGTCTCCTTGCCAGGAGTATCAATGCAATACGTCTTGCGAGGCTCATTGAGAGGGGGATGGGGCCGCAGGGCTCCAGAACTATACGCCCCCGGCCCAGAAGCATACGCCATGCTGAAGGGGGCTGTGGTTGGAGGGCCAAGCCTGGTCTTCACCCGCAAACACGTGCGCGGTGAAACCCGCATCCGCTCTCACAAATACGACTTAGCCCGCATCACGAAACGGATTGTGGGGTTCGATGCGAATTCTCTTTACCCCAGCACGATGCTGCAGGAGATGCCCTGTGGCAAAGAGAAGGTTGTGCATTACGATGACCCGGTGCAGGCGGCTAGAGAGCTTTCTTTTCTCCTTCTCAGAGGCAGGTGGTTCGGGTTTGCGGAGGTGGACATCGAAGTCCCTCGAAAGTTGTGGGAGCAGTTCGAAGAGTTTCCCCCGTTCTTCATCAACCAAGCAGTGCCTAACGAATGCGTGCCTCAGCATATGCACGATTACCTCCAAGAAAGTGGCCGAACCCGCTTTCCCGACCAGAAAAAGCTTCTGGGTGTGTTGTCAGCGAAAAAGATGCTTATCTACGCACCCCTCTTGAAATGGTACCTCGACAGTGGGTTCAAGATCACGGCAGTCTATCGCACGATCGATTATAGACCCCAAAAACTCTTCGACTGGTTCGTTCGCGAGGTCGCCGAAAACCGAAGGAAAGGCGACGCTGACAAGGATAAGGCACTGCTTGCCGAAGTGTTCAAGCTCCTTGGCAACAGCGCTTACGGTAAGTTCATCGAAGCCGTGGAGCGCCAAACAAGAACGGTGTACACAACTGACGAGGACGAGGTCGACAAGAATCTCCGCTCACCTTTGTTCGAAGACCTCGAAGAGATCGGAGAGGCCTACAAGATCGAGCTGCGCAAGCAAAAGATCACAATCGACCGCCCCTTTCAAGTCGGCATTGTTGTGTATCAACTTGCCAAGCACCGCATACTGGAGTTCTATTACGACTTCCTTGATTGCTTCATCGACAGGCGCGACTTCGAGCTTATCCAGATGGACACAGACAGCATGTACTTCGCTCTTGCTCACGACACTCTCGAAGAAGCAGTTCGCCCAGAACTTAGCGCCCAGTTCGAGGCGGAGAAGAAGAATTGGTTGGCGTGGGACAAGTGGAGTGGTAGAGAGCCGGGCTTATTCAAGCTTGAGAAGGAAGGTACACGGGCCATCGCCCTATGCAGCAAGTGTTATTACGTAGAAAACGAGGATGGCGAAGGGGCCAAGATGTCCTCCAAGGGAGTCAACAAGAATCAGAACGAGCTTCGCTGGGAAAGGTACGAAAGAGCCCTGAAAGGGGGTAGGGACATGGCCACCAACAGGGGCTTTCGAATGCACAACGGGGCCATGTACACGTACGAACAGCGCAAGCTGGGCCTCAGCGCCTACTACGACAAGCATTGGGTGCTGCCAGACGGCATCCACACAGAACCGATCGAGTTTCACAGCCCAGCGGGTGGCAACTGAGTACCCGGCGGCACAACCATCAACTCCTCACGCACAAACCCGCGCTTGGGTCCGTCGTACAGATAATACACGACAGGTGCATCTGGCTTGGTGACAACCTTCTCGATGTTGTAGACCTTCAAAGACCAGATCGGATCAGTTGCCCGTCGACTACCGCCTTCAAGCTCACCGGGGTAATACAGATATCTTAAGTTCACCCTAGGTGGGAGCTTCTTTTCATTCACCCCAACAGGCCTAGCATATGGGGTCGCTGGCTTGGCTGAGGTAGCTTTCTCTTTAATCGCTTGCGCAGGCTTCTTGCCAGTTAATCTTGTTACTTCATTGTTCAAAGCCGACACAACATCTGGCAATCTTTTAACCCAAGCAGTCGAACGGCCAGAGGGCAGATTCATTTCAACTGCGTACTGGTAACCAAACAATCGTTCAGCCAGGGTTCTGTTGAATCTTTCAACAATCCCTTGGTCTCTGTGGATATCAACACGCCCACGGCGAATGGTTGTTTTATGAGCCCCAGTCTCTTTAGTCACAGCCCCCATAAACTCTGTCCCCGGATCGACTTGCAACAGTTGTGGCCATTTCAAAGGCCCACGCCTGTAAATACGTGTAAGCGCCTTTGAAACTTCATCAGACTCTTTCGAAGTCAAGGGCTCTGCTGCTTTGTAACGGCTTGCTACATCAACAACTGTCAAAGCATATTTCTAAATTTTCCTCCCATGTGGCAGTTTGTCGTGTGGCAAAAACAGTAGATCAGCTTGATGTACTGCATTAGGAGTCTGGACATCAAACTTGGGCCGAGGGATATGGCGTGGTGCTGGGAGGTAAACTTGCCAAAGGGCTTGTTTGACGAGCCATTTCTTTGCCGCCTCTTCAGAGACCTTGGCTGCTGCAGCTAGCTTTTTGACAGCAGCAAGGCCTTTCCAGTAGCCTTTAGGACTGTAATAGATCTTTGAGAGTTTGGCTTCCATAGGGATGGTATATACTTATGTATTGTGTTGTTTGCTTACAGAAGGCGATAGGCCGCATACCCACCTGCAAGAAGGGTGCCTCCAATAAACGCAAGTTCACCAGTCTGTTGTTGTTGGCTAGGTTTATAGAAGTCTGAGAACTGAGGCTCTTTGTAATCTTTGATTTGTTTATCAGGTTGCGATTTATGCATCTGGTTGTACAAGACCAGGGCTTGATCGGTGGTTTGAAAGTTTTGGCTTGCTTGGTGTTTTATTCGATCATTAGCTGCAATCCAGTTGAGGAGCTTAGTGCGGTCCTTCTGGTATTTGGCTAAGCCGCTTGGTATTGTTCCAGAGCTTTGTCATGCCGGATTTTCTCATCCATTGCTGCCTTTCCATTATCACCAGATAGATACTTCGCGAGATAATTGCCGCCAGTGAAAGCTGCAGCATTCAAAACAGCGCCAAGGGTCATTATTGCAATGCTGGCCATTGCGGTTGTGTGTATACATATGGTTTTACATGTTGTCTGGGAGGATTTTCTGGTCCTCGAGATATTTCTTCAGCGGGATGCTGCCAGCCATGACGGCTGTGAACTTGACGTAGTTCATCAAGCTTGCACTGGGGTCGGCAGTGAAGTTTTCTTTGATGGTCTTTTTCCCAATCCAACCAATACCAGCGACAAGGCCAGTTATTGTTGCGGCGTCGAGGATAGACTTCACAAGCTTATTGTCAGCCATTGTGTATATATAAGATTTTAAATTTCAGTCGACTCGTTGATCATCTGTTGTGTTGCTAATTGCCAAACTGTTTTTAGGGCGACAATGTTGAATTTAAGCGTAACAAGAAGAATGCCTCCAATTGCAGCCCCGTTTACGAAGCCTTTAAAGAGATTTACCATTGTGTATACATATGTGTTTGTTTTTTTATTCCATTTTTTTGATTCCTTGTCTTGGGGGTTGTTCTGGTGGTGGGGCCGGTGTGTTTGCTGGTGGTGGGGTCAGTGTGTTTGATTTGCTGCCAAGCTTTTGCATTATGGCTTCGCGTTGGTAATACACACCCATAACAGAGACAATCAACCCTCCAACCCCCAGAATATAAAAGATTGAGTTGCTGTTGGTGTCACTTGTTGTATCACTTGTTGAGGGTTGGTTTGCAGCACTGGTGTCACTTGTTGAGGGTGCGGGCTTTTGTTCTTCGGCCTTTTTCTTTGCTTCACGGGTCAGGCGGTTGCGCTCTGCTAGCCTTTTGCCAGAAGCAACACGGCCGGGGTTCTTTTCTGTTGCAGGCTTTGTTTTCGGGGCCTCAGAGGTAACGCGTGCAGGTGTTGGGGTTGGTGTTGGAGTTTGAGTTTCTTCAGGGATCGCCTCGAGTGGTGTGGCCATAGTGGGTATATATATGATTTTGAAAATTTGACAAGTGTGCTGACAGGTTCCGCCCAGGTTCCGCCCAGGTTCCGCCCAGGTTCCAGCCAGGTTCCTTCAAGGTCCCGGCCCAACTTCATCGAAGCCCTCAAGTGGATAGCCTTCACTGTCTCTGCTTGGATGTGTGGGTTGTGGTTCCAATTCTATTAAGTCAGGCTTGTGATCAGGCTCTCGTTCAAACTTGACGTGTTTTGGTGTGATGAGAGCAGCATTGGCAAGTGCCAGCCATCGTCCGCATCTCAGGGCAAGACCTCCAGCAAGATTTGACAGCTCCTGGTAGATGATGTAATCATTTTTGAGTTCTTTCTGTAATTCCTTGACATCATCAAGGTCGACCACCATGCCAACTTCTTTGGACAAGAGCATTATGGCTGAATCAACTAGGGATTCTGTTGTCTTGTTGCCGACATAGGCCTCGTACCTTTTGATGTACTTGTCAACGTCCTTGTCTGACAGGCGCTTCACATGATCGTGTGTAAGCTGCACGCCGATAGATTCTTTGGCCTTGCCGGTTGAAACAAGGATTGCCAGCTTCTCACGTTTGGCAGGAATGCCATCGTCACACACGAGCCCTGTGGGAGGTGCGGTATCAGGGGCAGCCTCCAGCATCTGCATTACTTCGCTCAAGTCGACCTGGTCTTCAGCTGCTTGTGCCATCATCAGGGGTATATATCTAATATATTTTTTTTTAATTTTCGATAATTCTCTTGATGGCTGGTAAAAGAGTTTCAATCTCACGTATAAGCCCCGCCATGGTGTCTGGCATAGAATTCAATCGCAAGGGATATCTGTTGAGAAGCATAAGGCGCATATCTGCCTCACTAGCGGCTTTGATAATTTTGTTTTGCGCATCAAGTGTGTGTTTGTGTAATTCATCCAAAAGCTGTGAAAGCACTGTGAGCTTGTGTAGGCTGGTTGGTGCATCCATGGTATATATATATATATGCGTGTGTATTTTAGTACTTGTACTCAATTCCATACGGGTGTCTCAAAGAGAAAACCAGGTGGGAGAACTTGCGGGTTTTGAGTCTTGCTATAAACTCTTTGTACTCCTCGTGGGAGAGCTCGCCGGCATAGTCTTCGAAGATGGCCTTAGCTGTCTTGCTGGAGGGTGTGTAAAAGAGCACGATCGCTGCAATGTTATCACGATATGGCTTAGCTATGCTGGTAATCTGTTGTGTCAAGACCCACACGGATATACCGTCATGCCTTGCGCTGAACCCCAGATTGACAAGCTGGCTTGTGCGACCTTTGACATCTTTGGAGGCTGCGCAGTCATCGAGAATGAATAAAGTGTTAGTGCCTGTGAAAAAGAAGCTCGCATCCTTCAACCAGTCTTCGATCTCATGCTGTTGGCAGATAATCACGAAGATGTGCGGATCGCGGTCCACGAAGCCATTGTATGTCTTGTTCTTGACAAATGTGGGGCAGAATAAAACAATGTAATCAAAACAACCCCTAAAGGGGCCGCGCAGTTGGTTTAGAAGATACTGTGTCTTGCCAGAGTTAGTGGGGCCCACGATTAGTGCATTGAATGGCAACTTTCTTGGGTCCATAGCCAACGCCTATATTAGTTGGTTTGCAAACAATTGGTTCATTTGTAGGTGGGGAGGGCGCCTTTGCCAGAAGTCTTTGTATTTCATTGTATGATAATGGTCCGGTGGATGGCAGGGAAGTCGGCTTATCATAGA
>JAJGOT010000519.1:0-242500 GCA_022457155.1 Cladopsammia gracilis
TTTTGTGGGTTAAAAGTTTAGTTCCACATCATTTAATTTTTGCGGGTTAACAGTTTCGGTCCCGCTTTGTTTTGTGGGTTAACAGTTTAGTCCCACATGATTTAATTTTTGCGGGTTAACAGTTTTGGTCCCGCTTTGTTCTGTGGGTTAACAGCTTAGTCCCACATGGTTTAATTTTTGCGGGTTAACAGTTTTGGTCCCGCTTTGTTTTGTGGGTTAATGTCGCAGTTCCTATAACTTCATTTAATTAAGGACGGTGCCACCTAATGGCAAGGTATTTTGCCAGGTTTTTGACTATGCGGGAAAAGTAGATCTTAGCAGGGGCTATTGGAATCCAAAGAGAAAATTGGGGGTAACCACGCAATTTTCGGAGATATTTAAGCTTCAATCTGGAAAAAATGCTGACATCAGCATTTTTTCGAAAAAAGGAAAAATAGATCTTTCTTCGCGGATTTCCTTAGAATTCGCCTTTACATACACAAAAGCAACAATAATTCTAAAAATCTCTAAAACACATAACAAATGGTAACATCACAACTACTGTTTATGTGTTTTAAGTTACAAAATCATCACAGCGGAGCCATTATCGGCCCTGACAGCTTTCCCACGTTCGCCAAAAATACGGTCTTAATAACGTTTGCCCACAACAAAAAATTAATTGTGTGCTTAATATGCTTACCACTTCCATTTTATAAGATAAAAAGTAGGGGTTACCACGCGTTTTTACAAGTTATATTTAGGTATTTTCAACTTTTACGGAATCACTTTCGGGGTTCGCGACATTTTTTTCTATGCCCTCCCTAGTAAGTTGAATATTGTGCGTGTCTTTTTCAGGGGCATGCCGGGATTTCCACTCGATGGCTTACCGTTCAAAACTTTTAAATACTTTCAGGCACGATAAAAAGACAAACATTGTAGAATTCAAAGGAATTCTATTTGTAGATGTAAGGTGCTCTTTTGAGAAACATTTTTCGGGGATTTCAAGGTCAAGCAGCACAGTAAAGGAGATAAAAGGCAAAATCGGTTTACTTCCATTGATCTACAGTGGATCTATGGATTTATTAAGCTTATGTTCCTTCGGGCACAAGAACTTTACATTGTGTGCATCTTCTTCCGATCCATTACCAACTTGAAAACATCAGTGCTATATCGAGGTGACCGGTCGGCTGCCTGCCGAAAAACTCTAGATTGGCAGGTTAGTCTTTTAACGTTTATTTGGAGTCAAAATTTAAGAAATATTTGTCGAAAAGTGCTTGAGTTTTGTAATTTCATTTGGCCGCGTGTTTATTTTCTTGTGAAGCTCCTGTAGTTTTCATGGATTCTCTGATAACTTTAAAAGAGTTTACACTTTAATGTCAAAAAAATCGTGAAATAATAAAACACTTTTTTTGCCTAAGTCTACGGCTTTATTTGATCTAAAAAGATAAGATTTCTTTTCAGTTTATCATGGCAAGTTTTCCCCTATCAAAATTTGCTCTAATGCAAAGAAGTTGAGAACTGACACGATCGATGCGACTTCGAAAAACATCACTTGCCTATAATAGAGAATAAAGGAAATCAACTGAACCTAAATGCACAAATGTGTTTACGAAAGATTACACCAAAAACCATGCTTGCCAGCAATCCAGGGAGGGAAGCATGACTTTAGTCGGATGCTTCCCGGCTTTGCATCGGCCAGTTTTCTTTAGTTGCTGGCTTCAGCCTTGTTTTTTTAATATATCTTCATCAATTGTCAAAAACGGTTTTTTCGAAACGCTTTGCTCGTCTCAATTCTCCTTTTCGACGTTTGTTTGATTTAACTGGTCAGGAACAATTGTTTCATCTGCTTTTGTTATATACTTTTTTATTCGCGAAAAACGAGGCAGCATCGCCAATTAGCTCAAAATAGCTTCATTATCGAGGCTGTGTCGTTTGCAAAATAGAGAAAGAATTTAGCACTTTTATGCTGCAGAAGGTCTATAAACACATTTTTATAGATTTTTGAGAACTCTATTTATCTTGTATTAAATATAATGTTTAGAAACTGAGCCAGAGAGTTGACAGTTGACATGAAAAGTGGGCGGAACTTAGTCTTTACCACCCGCGTTCGCGTTTTAAAAATAACCAGTGTCTCGCGCGACTATCGCGCAATGCATGCGCAGAACGTTTGCGCAATAACAATAGGTGGCACCGTCCTTAAGATAGTGACGCAATAACAAAACAAAGTATTGGCGTTAAGGGGGGGACACCGCTCCGCAATCGGCGTGACATACGACTTCCATTGCGTGACTAAAAAGCCCCAGCGATCGGACCAGTAGGTCAAAACCTCACGCGACCTTAAAGCCTAACTCTCCACGGCACTACGAGCTGAAACCTCCGGCCAGCATCGTGCTACATAATGGAACGAGTGTAGGCAGTCAGGTTATATTGCTCATGCCAATTATCTTTCTAGCACTACAAGCCGACACCGCCGACACGTGCTGGATCATACAAGAATATGGCAAATAACCGAGCTTAAAACTAGCGCAACTAAAAAGGCTAGAAAAAACAAAGCTTGGGGAAGTCGCTGCAAGACTTAACCACCACTGATACGTGCGAAGCACGTATCCCCCCAAGCCAAAAAGTATATGTATATATATTTATTCCTTAGGAGAGAAGGAAACACTCGCCATTCTTGGCGCTGCAGATAATAAAATGTTTTGTGGAGTACGAATTTATAACTGGTAGCAGTCGGAAGACCACCTTCCTAAAACCTTAATTAGCCAGTCTGGCAGGCCTGCAGCAGCTGCTGTGGAGGCAGCACCAATACGGAAACTATGCCCTTTGAGGTATTTGTAAGGGAGTCTGGCGTGACGAGCCGCGTCCTTAAGTAAGCTGACCACAACTGATCTGGTAAGAAAACGACCCGACTGGAACGAGAAAAGTGGGCCCCGCGGCCGTGAGACTAAGAAATAGTTACGCATCGCTGCAACTGCACAAAGCGGGGAGGGGGAGCACGCAATAACCAGTGTGTGACCCGTCCGAAAAGCGTCAGTCTTTGAAGACTTGAGGAAAACCGACATCTGCTGCGGGCAAGCCAGACTGGGCTCAAATGACACACAGTTGGCCGATAAGTCGAATTCTGGTCGGAACTTAGCTATCCTCGCTGCAGCGAAGAAAAGCGAAAAAGGCAAGGGTGAAGGCCGCCCAGATCATAGTAAAGTCCCGTTCCCCTAACCAGTGACGTAGTATGGGCCTCACGGCCAGCAAAACACTCGGAGTAACGGGTTGACGAAGAATACGAGACTGACCCTGGTAACGTAAAGTACCCCGAAGGACTTTCCTCAGAAGTAATTTGCCCAAGAGAGGGTCGCCGTGCCCACACGAAATGTGGAGGTTACGCACGGCGGCCTAATATAGTTTAATTGTGCTATGTTTAACCTTTCTAGCCAAGTACGAAGCGAAGTAAATAAGGGTACCTTCCGAGGCCGGGAGAATATCCCCATGGCTAGAAATAAGTCTGTTCATCAGGCAAAACTGAATGAAACGTTTCTCCCCCGAGGCGTACGTACGGTTGGTAGTCCACGCCAGGCCCCAGTTTGCGTAGTTGAGTACTTCCTCCCTTAGAGGGTCATTAGAGAAGGCGGGATGGTACAAGGGGTTCTCTCGGCCTTGGGGGCTACAGCCCGGAAACGTGCGTCCTGAAAGCGGGAGAGGGCGTCAGCAATCTCGTTAGATACCCCTGGGACATGACGGGCTCAAATTATGCTTTATGGATATAAGGACAAGGAACCTAAGAAGGTCCATGATGCGTGGGGCCTTTGAATGGCCCGAGTTAATGATTGCAACCACTGATTCGTTGTCGCACCAAAATTGGATGCGTTTACCCGAAAAATGAGCATACCAGATGGCGCATGCAACAACTATAGGGAAAAGCTCCTGCCATTCGATGCTTATCCCCAGATCTTTGTTTAGCTGCATGTGGGGAAGCCACCGGCCCTGAAACCATTTCCCATGGAAATATCCCTCAAAACCGATAGTGCCTGAAGCGTTGGTAAATAACTCTATGTCACGGGTAGGGGTAACTGTGTTGTCTAAAAAGAAAGAGCGCCCATTCCACCCAGCAAGAAAAGCCTTCCACATAGTGAGGTCCTTGAAAAATTCTTTGTTGAGCCTTATGTGATGAAAACGGCTGGGGACTCCCCGGGTTAAATTGATTATGCGTTGTAGGAAGGTCCTCCCAGGAACAACCGCTTTGCATGCGAATTGTAAGGTACCAATGAGAGATTGCAATTCTACTAACCGCACTGATCGGCGTTTAGTGAAAGAATTGAGCAATTCGCGGGCGCGAGCGAGTTTATCGTCCGGAGACGGGCTTCCATTCGCGTGCTGTCTAAAACAATACCCATGAATTCCAGGACTTGGGATGGGCCCAGGGATTTGGACGCAACCACGGGGGCCTGAACAGACATGAAAAAACGGAGTAAGGTACTGAAACTCGTCAGGCATTTTAGACGGGAAGGCTCAGCTATGAAAAAATCGTCGAGGATGTGCAGGACATGTTGAAGACCGTAATTGTGCTTCAAAATCCATTCAAGGGCATCGGACAGCTGGTTAAAGAGGTACGGAGCACTACGGAGCCCAAAGGGGAGGTAAAGGTCGACATAATACTGGGATTTCCAGTAAATGCCTAATAGATGCCAGTCATCTGGGTGAATGGGTATGAGGCGAAATGCCGATCTGAGGTCGGTTTTTGCCATGTAAGAGCCCGGACCCAGGGACTTAAGGATGTGTATTGCGTCATCCACCCGAACATATTGCAGGGTATAGGGATCCTTGGAGATGTGATCGTTAATGCTATCCCCGTCGGGGTAGGACAGGTGATAAATAGTGCGCCATTCCGAGCTGTGTTTCTTGGGAACAACGCCCACGGGGTGACATTGCAGGTCGGGGAGGGGTGGGGAATTGAACGGACCCGCTACCCGACCGAAAGAAACCTCCTTTGACAGATTAGAAGAAACTGCTTCGAGGTGCTGTTTGGAAGATATCAGGTTACGAGAGACCCGGGATTTCTGGGGGCCGGCATAGCCAACATGGGTGCCATGACTTAAAGCATTAATTAAACTAGTACTAAAATTACGATCGGGATGACGGGAGAGTTCCCTCTCTAAAATATCAATATTAATAGGTGTGGATACTGAAGGAATAGAGTTCCTGGCGAGTAGTGGCACTTTATCGTTTGCTGCGGTCGCTGGCACTTGTGTTTGGCTGTCTTGAACCGCTCTTGGAGGCACCAGCGGGGCAGTGGGCAACGGAGTGGCCCGAGGAACGGCAGCGGCGGTAGACATGGGGGAAGGGACAGGAACTGGTGGTACAGCCGGATGATCTGTTAAACCGGAAACAGACAAGGGCTCCCTTGGGCTGTGCGCGAGAAGGGTCGGCGGATGGGCACTCACTCTGGCTGTGGTACGGGCTAGAGCAGGTAAGACAGTGCGGCTTAGCTAACCCAGAGAAAGTTACAGTCCAAAGTTCTAAATCAACTTGGTCCCAATTCATTGTTAGGTCATACATAGGCGGCCCTGCGGCGGAACTGTTCGTCGTAGGACAACCAGGCTAAGCCCTTGAATTTGGTTGCTGCTCTGCTAATGATCTGCTGGTATTTAGTCAACTCGAGAATTTTTGCTGGTTAACAGTTTTGGTCCCGCTTTGTTTTGTGTGTTAACAGCTTAGTCCCACATGATTTAATTTTTGCGGGTTAACAGTTTTGGTCCCGCTTTGTTTTGCGGGTTAACAGTTTAGTCCCACATCATTTAATTTTTGCGGGTTAACAGTTTGCCCCGCTTTGTTTTGTGGGTTAACAGTTTAGTCCCACATGATTTAATATTTGCGGGTTAACAGTTTTGGTCCCGCTTTGTTTTGTGGGTTAACAGCCTAGTCCCGCATCATTTAATTTTTGCGGGTTAACAGTTTGCCCCCGCTTTGTTTTGTGGGTTAACAGTTTAGCCCCACGTGTGTTAGTGATATATTCTCACCGGGGCTACCAACTAACAATGCCTCAGGATGTAACATTAAGATATGGGATAGGCCAGCCCGAGGCGGTAGTGAGTAGGTAGCTCCCTGGAGCGTGCGCTATCATCGCTGCGGGGAGGAGGGAGGGGCGTACTTAACTAATCCTCCCCGAGCGCCATGAAAGGACTTTTGAGGTTATGAAGGACTGATCGCACCAGAATAAGATTATATAGCCAACAACGTGCCGGAGGTTGCGCAACCCATTCCCACGCTACTATTCTTGGGGTTTAAAGTTACGTAATATGTTGAACTTCGCCATTGTTTGAAGGAATCCCCGGTGAGAATAGTGATATATTCTCACCGGGGCTACCAACTAACAATGCCTCAGGATGTAACATTAAGATATGGGATAGGCCAGCCCTTCGGCTAAAGCTCCCTGGCAACTCACCCGAAGCAGAGTGTGCTACGAAAAACCAGAGTGGAAGCACCAAAATGTAGACTTTCCTCCCAAAACTCAGAAATACGGTAAGCATGAAGCAGAAGATCATGAAGATAATGTGTCCTCCTCCCATAACTCAGAAAATCCTCCCTCCTTGTAGGTAGACTTGCCGCAAACTAAAACCGGCAAAACGGACTTGGAGAAGGTCAGCTAACTAACCTTGTGGTAGCACTGAATTAATGGAAGGGAGCCTTATAATAAGAAAACAGGACAGAAAAAATAGTAACCGCGCTGTAAGCCACATTTGAGTACTAACGGCTACCATCGCTACAAGGGCACAGGAAGTAAAGAGAACTGTAACTGTAACTGTAACTGTAACTGTAAGGCAACAGCCCTAGTTAGGATAACGTTGTAGAATCTTTTTCCAACCCCTGGACGTCGCAAGTCTGACTGTGAATGTCTGACTACCTCCAAAAACAAAAGAAAACAACAAAAAGGTTTTGGTTTCCAAAAAGTACCGTGTTAGCCAAGACCGTAACCAATAACATGGAAACTTGATGTAATGGGGCACCGGGGCCGCCGCGCTTTGGGGTAACCCTACATAATACCATCAAGCAGACAAAACGTATTCGCACAGCCTAATTCCGAGCATTGAGGAAAAAACATAAAAAGAAAACACCGCTAAGAGATGGGTATAACCCCAAAGCGAAGCAACCCCGAAATACCCCGTCCAGGGACAGAGCAATGAAGGATATTAGACAATCCCTTCGAGGAAGCTTCGCAAAAAAGGTCACCCACGAAAAAAGACAGAATACAAACTATAGACGGACACTAAAAGATAACACAGCGTTAGAAAACAGACTAGAATTGAAGTCCACTAAGGTAGGTCTGGAAGAGCTCCCCAGGCAAACGCGTTGCTGGCGGGAAATTACATATAGCAGCGCAAAAACACAACTCCAATTAACAGCTAAAACAAAGCAGCCGTGAAAAATTGCGAAAGGCCGCGCAAATAAAAAATACCTTGTCAAATTATGTAGTGAAAGGGTCCATTCACAACGCAAACATATGTGCTAGCGACAAATTCCATGACCAGCGCAAACAAATCCGTTAGTGAAAATATCCCTTTAACAGCGTAAACACACTAGTTCGCGAGAGCTCCATAGACCCGCGAGACAAATTTGCTAATGAAAAAATCCGTTAAACAGCGCAAACATAGCTCGTGGACAATCCAATTAGCAAGGAAAGCATATATGTTCGTGGAAATTCGCTTGACCAGCGCAAATAAATTTTTCTAGTGAAAAAGTCCGTAAAACGGCGCAGAAACATATTCGCCAAGGGAAAACTTGATACAACCGCGTAAACACATTCGTTTGTGAGAAGAGGTCCATTTACCAGCGCAAACAATGTTGCCAGAGAAAAATGTCCACATAACAGCGTAAACAAGAGAAACACATACGCTCGAGAACTCCATACGACAGCGGAAACATACGCTTGTAAAAAATTTCCGTTAAACAGCGCGAACACATTCGCTCATGAAAAGAACAATATAACAGCGCGAGCGTATTCGCTAGTGCAAATTCCGTTAACCATCGTAAGCATATTAGCTCATGAAAGACCATCTAACAGCGCAAACATATTCGCTCGTGAAAATTCCATTAAACAGTGTAAACGGACTCGCCGACCCGTGAAAAATTCCATCTAACAACGCAAACATATTCGCTCGTGAAAGTTCCATACATACATACATACATACATACATACATACATACATACATACATACATACATACATACATACATACATACATACATACATACATACATACATACATACATACATACATACATACATATAACATATAACAGCGCAAGCATATTCGCTCCGGAAGGTTCGGTATAACAGCGTAAACATATTCGCTCGTGAAAGTTCCATTAAGCATTGTAAACATATTCGCTCGTGATAATTCCATCTAACAGCGCAAACATTCGCACGTGCAGCATAAACATACTCACTCGTGGAAGTTCCGTATACCAGCGTAAACATATTCGCTCGTGAAAATTCCATTAAACTGTGCAAACATATTCGCTCGAAAAAATTTTATGATGAAAAGTACCATATAACAGCGAAAAACATATTCGCTCGTGAAAGTTTTATATAACAGCGTAAACATATTCGCTCGTGAAAATTCCATCCAACAGCGAAACATATTCGCTCGTGAAAGTTCCATATAACAGCGTAAACATATTCGCTCGTGGAAATTATCTAGCAGCGTAAACGTATTCGCTCGTGAAAATGCCATCCAACAGCGAAACATATTCGCTCGTGAAAGTTCCATATAACAGCGTAAACATATTCTCTCGTGAAAATTATTTAGCAGCGTAAACGTATTCGCTCGTGGAAATTCCATCCAACAGCGAAACATATTCGCTCGTGAAAGTTCCGTATAACAGCGTAAACTTATTCGCTCGTGGAAGTTATTTAGCAGCGTAAACGTATTCGCTCGTGAAAATTCCATCCAACAGCGAAACATATTCGCTCGTGAAAATTCCATCTAACAGCGTAAACATATTCGCTCGCGAAAAATTCCATCTAACAGCGTAAACATATTCGCTTGTGAAAATTATTTAGCAGCGTAAACATATTCGCTCGTGAAAATTCCATCCAACAGCGAAACATATTCGCTCGTGAAAGTTCCATATAACAGCGTAAACATATTCGCTCGTGGAAATTATCTAGCAGCGTAAACGTATTCGCTCGTGAAAATGCCATCCAACAGCGAAACATATTCGCTCGTGAAAATTCCATCTAACAGCGTAAACATATTCGCTCGTGAAAATTCCATCTAACAGCGTAAACATATTCGCTCGTGAAAATTATTTAGCAGCGTAAACGTATTCGCTCGTGAAAATTCCATCCAACAGCGAAACATATTCGCTCGTGAAAATTCCATCTAACAGCGTAAACATATTCGCTCGCGAAAAATTCCATGTAACAGCGTAAACATATTCGCTCGTGAAAATTATTTAGCAGCGTAAACGTATTCGCTCGTGAAAATTCCATCCAACAGCGAAACATATTCGCTCGTGAAAGTTCCATATAACAGCGTAAACATATTCGCTCGTGGAAATTATCTAGCAGCGTACCGTAAACGTATTCGCTCGTGAAAATTCCATCCAACAGCGAAACATATTCGCTCGTGAAAATTCCATCTAACAGCGTAAACATATTCGCTCGTGAAAATTCCATCTAACAGCGTAAACATATTCGCTCGTGAAAATTATTTAGCAGCGTAAACGTATTAGCTCGTGAAAATTCCATCCAACAGCGAAACATATTCGCTCGTGAAAGTTCCAAATAACAGAGTAAACATATTCGCTCGTGGAAATTTCGTATAACAGCGTAAACATATTCGCTAGTGGAAGTTCCGTTAAACAGCGGAAACATATTCGCTCGTGAAAGTTCCATATAACAGCGTAAACATATTTGCTTGCGAAAGTTCTAATAAACAACGTAAGCAAATTCGCTCGTGAAAATTCCATCCAACAACCCAAAAATAACCCGGTTAAAATAACTCGGAAAAAAAGTGAAATAACCGAGTTAATTTTATGAGCGGCCGCACTTAAGAAGGTTGAACTTAAAACGTGAGAGATAATGTTATAATTTGCTAGCGAGAGCTACACAAAACAATACGAATAATGAGCGAAAACAATACCTCTGCACGTGCATTTTTATATTGTTATTGCTAGTAAAAATTCCATAACAGCGCAAACACATTCGCTCAGTGAAACAATTTCATTACACAGCGTGAACATATGAGCTAATGAAAAAATTGTACGAAACAAGGCCAAAAGTAAGAAGCTACAGGAATGCGAGCGAAAAACTCCAAGCTAGTAACAAACTTAAAGGCTTGCGAACCACAAAGGAAGTACAATTCCCGACCTAACATAGAGAAAAGCGAACGGCACACTTACCGGGAATAACTGGGACATGTGCTATGGTGAAAACAAAACAAAAACCGTGGCGCAGCGATGATACAGGACTGAGGGCTTGAACGTACTTAACTAATCCTCCCCGAGCGCCATGAAAGGACTTTTGAGGTTATGAAGGACTGATCGCACCAGAATAAGATTATATAGCCAACAACGTGCCGGAGGTTGCGCAACCCATTCCCACGCTACTATTCTTGGGGTTTAAAGTTACGTAATATGTTGAACTTCGCCATTGTTTGAAGGAATCCCCGGTGAGAATAGTATTTGCGGTTCAACAGTTTTGGTCCCGCTTTGTTTTGTGGGTTAACAGTTTTAGTCCCACATGATTTAATTTTTGCGGGTTAACAGTTTTGCCCCCGCTTTGTTTTGTGGGTTAACAGTTTAGTCCCATATCATTTAATATTTGCAGCTTAACAGTTTTGCCCCCGCTTGTTTGTGGGCTAATACTTTAGTCCCACATCATTTAATTTTTGCGGGTTAACAGTTTGCCGCCGCTTTGTTTTGTGGGTTAACAGTTTAGTCCCACATCATTTAATTTTTGCGGGTTAACAGTTTATCTCTGCTTTCTTTCGTGGGTCCACAGTTTAGTCCCACATGCTTTCATATTTGCGGGTTAACAGTTTTGGCCCCGTTTTATTTGATATTTGGAGGTTAACGTTCTAGTCCCGCTCCTTTTTCTCCTTTAACAGTTTAGTCCTGCGTGTTTTACGGGTTGCCTGTCTTTACCCCGTTTATTGCTCTGCAGGTTACCCGTTTAGTTTCACATATTTTACTTTGCTGATTTATTTATTTATTTTATTTATTTCTTCGCTTGCCCGTTCGGCCCCGCCTTGGGATACCTTTTTAGACCTACCTCTCCCCAGGGAGATGTCCTGGACAAACCCTTTTTCTAGTTTAACTGCACAACAAAGACTCAAGTTGTATCTCAAAGAGGCAAAATTGACGAAGGAGAGACATTGCACTGTTTGCGCTCTGGTTGCGCGGTCACCCAGGCTTTATCCGGAGCTCCGCTAGCGGACGTTATGTCCCATGTCGGCTGGAAAGACGGCCAAACTGCACTTTATTATATGAAGTTCGCAGAAGTTCATTGCCAGGGAACGTCTTCTCGGTTGCGTTCATCCGAAAATTTTGAGACTTTATTTGCGTTTTCCCCTCTACGCCTCAGGTTTGAGTCTGGGTATCGGATGTTGTTTGAGTGTGGGTATCGGATGTTATTTCGGGTAGGAGTCTGGGATTGAGAATGGGTGGTTTGTCGGTTCTGTCCCTGTGATCTTGGTACCCCGCTGCTAAGACTGCTAAGGACGCCAGGTCTCCCATTCTCATTATATAAGTGCAAATGAGACCGGTGAAAATAGTTTACAATTAACCATCTATTCCATGTGGCTTGATAGCTCGGTGGATAGAGCATTGCACCGGTATCGCAAGGTCATGGGTTCGAATCCCGTTCAAGCCTGAATATTTTTTCAGGTTGCTTTTTCAACTGCTTAAGTTGAGAGCACACTGCGAGGGTCATAAATTTCACTCAAATGTCATTTTGCTCTCGGTGCCGCTTGTCTTTTTTTACACCTCACACAGCGATTTGAACTTGTCAATTATTGAAAAATTCAAATAGCTGTGTAAGGTGTAAAAAAGACAAGCTAGCGTGGCCGAGAGCAAAATGATTTAAATTGTCCAGTTTTGCAATTTAGGCTTAGAATTAGGAATATTTTTACCTTTCACGTAGTTTCCTTTAAAGACACTGAAATGATCTGGGAAAACAGTACAACGCCATTCCAAGCATTTTTCGTAAATGTTCCTCCTTGGTGTCCCTGTGTGCAGTATGTTTTCAACGTGTACCATCGCACTAACCATCGGCAGTGTTCGAGTGTTTTTAATACAAGCCATCGCGGTCGTGGAAACTGTTGCTCAGTAAATTCATGTAAATTCTTGTAAATTCAGTAAATTAATGTAGTCGCTCTGCTTTTCTCGAAAATTGGTTTCGAGTTTTAGCAAATGCATTAAATTTATCATTTCAGTTTGCTGTATAAATTAAAGCATCTGAAGTGAAAGTTCATTTTAAGAAAGTTGAAAAACAAAGACACGACCAAAGGTGCCAAACATTTGTTGATTGGCTAACGCATAAAATTGAATGCGTACTTAGAATGGGTATGTTGATATCCAAAAATAAGCATTTGTTTTCCTCTATATCATCCTTCTTTTCTTGGAGTTTATTCTGTACAAGCAATAGAAAACGTTCTCACTAATCTGTCTCCGTATAGTTATGGTAACACACTCAGATATTTAGCACAAACTTTCACTCGTGTTACCATAACTTTTTGGAAACACGGAAATGGTTTTCTATTTCCTGAATACTGCGGATAGCCAAGATGGGAATGGGTTGCAGCTTATTGAGACGAAGTCTTTTCAGGTTCTTGCCTCTTGCATTTGAAAAATGGGTAAAAAAAGATATCTGTGATTTATCCATTTTTTCATGAATTTCTTTTGTATGTTCCTATTGAATGTTCAAAGATAATTCTGTGCATGAGTGAAAGTAACTGAGCAATAATGTTAGCGCGGTTAAAAAAGCAATATGACTTCGCGGCATAGCCCCTTTTGAAAAAGTAGAATTTACGTAATGCTACTAACAAATGTTTTTATCTGTTTTTCTTTTCTTGTGAAAATCTTTGGGCAATCTAGATTGTAAGTTATTGTTAATTTATTTAAACACATTGCTTATAATTGAACCAAACAACGCTCTCCCCCGTTCAATAAAGTTTTATAAACTATGATTTCCCTGTTTTGGGGTAAGGCGTCACTAGGTCAAACACACGAGATAATGGTACTAGAAATACGTGTCTCGCAGAACCTCGCGATGCTCGGGGGAGAATGCACTGCAAAAGTTTAGCGATGCTATGCTTGTCTGAAAATGTTTTGTCAAAAGAAGTTTATTAGACATCGTGCAAGCAACTCTCCTTTCACGGGTCCGGACAAATTTTTGCACGGACAAAAACTTGCACGGTTCCACCTTGCGTTTACACGGGACCGGCGGAACTGGACGAATTTTTGAACGGCTAAGTGTGCAAGTTTGCGTGTAAACACCACTGCAATCTGTAACAGAATTTGCACGGATCCATGTAAACACCTGGTCTAGGAACAAAATTCGTCCGTGCAAAAATTTGTCCGGACCCGTGTAAACGGGGCCTAAATGTCGCCAAACCTGGGCGGTCAGAAACGATCAGAGAAGGCTGCATTCGCACGCCACGATTTTGAAAAAATTTAGCCCTTTTCAACCGAGGGTTCATTAAATGCAATTTTTTTTTTGTCGCCCAAACCGTCGATTTTCTCTTTTTTGCGCGGCAAACAGTATTCGGTTCACTTTTGGTCATGAGCAACAATGTAAAGAAAACAACGTTACAGAAGTCTAACATCACCATCAACCCATGTTACGTAATATATTAAACATGAGACACAGTGTTTCATCAGATTTCTAAACACCGCGAAGTGGGTTGAAAAACGAGGTGCAGCCGAGTTTTGTTAACCCACTTCAAGGTGTTTTTGGAAATCTGATGAAATACTGTGTGGAATGTTTGATATTACTTCTCAAACAAAATGATTTTAGAAGGAGAAATTAAGGTTACAAAAATGTCAGGAGTGTTTCATCTAATTTCCAAACACTCATTAAACATTAATTATTATTTCCTTTGTATGTTCTTCATGAATTTTAATGAGTTTGAGAAACCCATGCCACAAAGGAAGCGCTGATTTCTTTGTGGTAGCATTCTTCTTATACAATGTTAAATACACGCATGCGGGGACTGAGTGTAAGGAACAATCCTTGGCAACATCGGGCTTCATTTTATCTTGTTTGTCCTCTCATGTTCAGATGGCGGATGGTCAGGTTGGAACGCATGGGGAAGCTGCAGTGTGACATGTGGCGGTGGATTACAAACACGTAACCGCACCTGTACCAATCCTCCTCCAAGATCGCACCTAATTAAATGCCAAGGAAGCCGCTTACCGCAGTCACGAAAATGCAATACAAACAACTGCCCGAGTAAGAAGACAAATCTTTTAATCTTTCATTTCAAAGTGATAAATGAACGTTTCTTCTCTGATATTCACGCCAAAAATGAAAATTGACACTGAGAAAGAAAAAAACATTTTCTAAACTAAAGTATTCATAAAGAAAACAAAAACGCCAGCGCATGAAACAATGCTAAGCATATATTATAATTGGAATGGTCACACTTTGGGAATAATCAGCTTTTGCGTAGCATGTTTATTATTTTCTTGTCTTTATAAGTTCATGGTGGTTGGAGTGACTGGAGCGAATGGAGCCTCTGTACAAAGGCAATCGGTGGCATACAAGTCAGGACAAGAGAATGCGTGAATCCTAAACCAAGATATGGCGGTAAACCTTGCAATGGAAACAGAGTAGTTGTGAGGGAATGTGGAAACACTTCAAGCTGCCATGAAGGTATATGTCTCTTGAGTCTGTTGTAAAATTGTGAAACATTACTTGAGGATTCCAAAGGTCAGTTGTAAACAAAGTTCGTTGTTCTGAGTATTCCATTGTATTTCTTTAATTAGCGTTTCCAGTGCGCTTTCGTACAGAGGAGATCCCATCCCTTGGAACTATGGAAATTTTCAAGAACAAAACCTGGGAGAAACTTTGCACGGCAAGTTGGGATGATGCTGAAGAGAATTTGACTTGTAGGGCAATGGGATACTTTAACAATGGTCCTAATGAGAATAGCACTGGGCAGGACGGCAGAAATGGTTCAAACACAACCGCCCACCGTATCTGTAGATCAATGACGGATGACTGCGTGAATAACAGCAAAGATGATTTTCAGAAGTGTAAAGGTATCTAGCATATTATACTTTAATAATGCTATAAACGTTTGTGACGTATTTATTAGTGTTGCTGACCTTTTATCAACCATTGCTGTAGTTGCTACTGTGTTCTGGCGTAGATATTGGCAGTATTGTTTTAATTGTCTTTGGGATCTTTTGTTTTACATCCATGTGACCGCAACATGACTTTATATTACAAAATGTGATCTGCCACATTCTGTGAGCAAAGGATCGAAAATACTAGCAAAAGCGAGATGCAATTGCTTTAACTTTAGAACTTATCAATTAAGTGGCCTCTTTTAGGCGATTTGCAACGGTATCTGATTTTCACCATTAGGATTCCTGACCCGTGTGATTACAGTGCCCAAAAGTGTGACCACTTTTAATTAATTCGCATTCTTTAGTTCAGATTATCCAATCAGAAGGCGAAGGCAGTTCCAGCCAACTCAAGAACAAAATCAAGACAACAAGTGATATGGGATGTTACGAAGGCAAAATTGCTGTTTCGTGAATGCCATTTTTGGATGCTTTTCCAGCTGAACTCTGGCGGTCTTGGCCTCGAAAGGAAAACAGAAATGCAAAATGGTCAAAGTCAAGTTTTGAGGATGGTTCGACGTTGACCCGACAATTGTGGTCGCTATGCGCGGTGACGGTCCGCATTTGTCAGCACGCTAAAATGTCACTTCTAACGGCAGTAAAATATAAACAAAAGCGCCATTATAGAAATTTCAAGTGGAAATAAGCAAAGATATGATTTTTATCTTTACACCGGCTGTAGGACTTACTTTATTTAGCTTTATCGTCGACTATCTGCTTGACTAAGTAGTGACATGAAATTCTTAAAAACAAAATCACGGTGAGCGGATGTCGAATCGCACGATTTTCCCGCAACAATTCCCATTTTGGAGTTAAAAATTTAGTCTAGCGTAGAACTTCAAAGTTACAAAAGGAAAACTTGACTTGAGAGATCGTTTAAGGTAAAGGCCCTGAAGCATTCTTGAAACAAATGTTTCCCACCTTCCTGAACATCGTTTGTTCGTTTGGGTTCCCTGTGGTGCAGTCTTTGGCTTCTGAATTTGGATTGGCTATTGCACGAAAAAAATGCGCATAAATTAAAAGCGCTCTCATTTGATTGGATTATTGCACGAAAGAATGCGAATTAATTAAAAGTGACCACACTTTTGGCTGCCGCACTGTAAAGGCCCTTTGCATGACTTGATAACGTGCTTTGATACCACTTAAGCCTGATTTCCATATGATCGTTACGATCGCTACGAGCGCTACGATCGCCGAAAAACAAAACCGGCGATCGTAGCATTGACAAGATGAACGATCGTTCGGTGATCGCAGCGATCGCGATCGCTGGACTAAACAATGCGATCATAGCGATCGGCGCACAGCGATCGAAGCGATCGTAGCGATGATAAGCCATATCTGGAAATCGCTTTCATCGATCGTGGCGATCGTAGCGATCGAAACTATCCCACAAAGCATTGCAGTATCGCTTTATGTATCCCAGAGTCCTCCTGTGTTTTTCCGCACAAGATGGCGTCCCGCGATCGTTAAGATCATATGGAAACCAACACGATCGTTACGATCGCAACGATCGCCGTTCTCGTTTTTCGGCGATCGCAGCGATCGTAGCGATCATATGGAAACCAGGCTTTAGCAGCGGCTTGTGGGGAGCAACTGAAACGAACTAAAAACAAAATACCTGCGATTGTTCGCTTCAGTTGCACCACGCAAGCCACAATACCAGAACAATGTTTGCGCTGAAATGTTTAACCTTTCCGAAATTACTGGGCGATCAAAGCCTTTGAGACAAAAATAATGAACTTATAATTTATGACCGCTATGCTCGATCCCACTTGAAGCTCTGTTATGCCACGCGACACGTGGATAGCTTGCCGTCCAATCGCCCGTTGCTAAGCGAGTATCCAAACACGTGATCAAATCAGTAAGTGACTAAATACTAATTTTTGTTAATTCCCGTATTTTAGTTCCTGTTCGCCTAAATGGGGCAAATATTGAGTACGGTGGAAGAGTAGAATTTTTTTACCGCGGAAAGTGGGGTAAGATCTGTCGAAAGGAATGGGGTCTTGACGATGCAAAAGTCGTTTGCAACCAACTGGGTTTCAAAGGCGCACTGGCTGAATTCATTGCTTCGGAAGTCAAGGAAGAGAACATTCCTTACTTGATGTCTAAGGTTTCTTGCAGTGGACATGAATCTGACCTGGCATCTTGTAAGCGCATTGATGGAGACAATGACTGTCCAGATGACAAGGGAGCTCAGGCATTGTGTGAACCAAGTAAGTTTTTATAAGGCGAGTGGCTCAAAACTGCCTCGGGATGGTTAAGTGCCTTTCCCACGAAGTATGACTTCTGATTTTTTCAATTAATAAAGCAATAACGTGAGAGAAACCAGTTATTCCTTTCTGGCTGCAAAATGACAGCAAATAAAATATGCTACTTGATTACGATAGCTTTATTTAACATCGATATTCGTAAAATAAAAGTCTACCAAAACATTTCAACTGTAGATGTACTTTCAAGTAAGTATTTGCAAGGAAAACAAAAAGTTGGTTTTATTTTGTGGTTTTATTATTTTTTGCTATTTTCACGTTAATATTGCTCCTACTAACAAAACCTAAGCAGTTATTTCTTGTTGGTGTATTTTCTAAAACAAATTGTGAAAACAATTATTATACTCGTATTGGTTTCATGAAATCCATTTATTCTGCCTCGCTAATATCAATTGATCATTTGTATTGCTGTTGTTAACTTGTCAGTTAAAGATGAGGCATTTAAAAGCAGCTTATTGAGTATCAGTGGCTTACACTGTGCTACAGAAACAGCAACTGTCATAGTCAATAGTTCAATTTTCTTATGCTTAATTTGTGATAATGTTGATCAATCAGATTTTTGCCCTTTTGCCTTAATAGAAAACCGTGAAGTGTTGGAAAAGAAGACTTTTGTATCGGATATTGGTAACATTGAAACATTTCAATGTTCCCTACCAAACGATACTTCTGTGACCAAATGGTATGTCAAGGGCGTAGATGCCTCCCTGTTTGCTGGAGGAAGGATTAAGGCATCCGGTGGCACACTAATCATAAACAATGTCCAGCTGTCCGATGGAGGCACATATGAATGTCGTGGATTAAAATACACTCGGTTCTATACTATCTATGTGAACGGTAGGTTGATTCAGTTTTTCAAGCATGATTGTTCAATCCCACTGGCAAGTCGCCATCATGCATCATAATCGTCACCATTACCATCGTCATCATTTTCATCATCGTCATCATCATCAGCGTCATTTCCATCACGTCATCATGTGTCAGTGGGAGCATAGCCAAATACCACTATTTTCAGATCATGATAAAAAAAATACACATGGATAACGTACGAGTAACACGCGAATACATACGGGTGCATACGAGCGCATAGAGCATATACGAGTGCATACGAGTACATACGAGTACACACGAATTAATACGAATACATACGAGTAATACACGAATTCATACGAGTACATACGAGTACATACGGGTGCATTCGAGTACATATGACTACATTCGGGTATATACGGGGGAGCAACACACCACATTATACGGATTCATACTTGCATGTTTAGCTTATCTTGCAGAGCACATTACAGGCTATCTATTAAAGCTAAATGTTTTTGAATAATTGTAATGCGCAAAACCTTTGTACCACGGTGGGGGTATAAGTTTGCGTGTGCTTCCAAGGTTTAAAAGAATAATCAAATTTTCTAAAATTTGAAAGAAAGACCAGTTGTTTTGGATTTTCAGTTCCACGGTATTACGATTCGGTAACAGGAAAATCAAACTGTTTCATCGTAAAGTGCCCCTATGATCAAATTTTTTATTTTCATTTTTTTACATTTTCGTGTACTATTAGACTTTGTTACTCATCTTGCCAAATTTCAATCCATTACGAACATCAGAAGTCATTTTATTTTAACCTTTATTTCCGAGAATTTACGGCCGCCATTAATCAACCTTGTTCTTAGGCTTGGTTGCGAATGGGAGAAAGTGACGTTAATGTTTAAAACTGTAAATCACCTTGTACCTGAATACCTGTCTGATAAATTCGCCAGCGTTAATACCATTCACAGACATAATCTTCGAGGTGCGCAACATAACTTGTTTATTCCGCAACCGAACACTGAGGCCCTTAAGAAAAGTTTTCGTTATAGGGGCGCAGTAACATGGAACAGTCTGTCAGTGGAGGCTAAGCAGGCCACTACTTCAAATAGTTTTTATTCCGCTATTGTATATTAGAATTTTCTTAACTTAGTTTAGCACTTATTGTAGGATTTTTGTAATTTTAAGTCTTAGCTTTTTGTACTAGGTTTAATGCGCACGGCTCTTTAGAAGACTACTCTTTAGTGATAAGGATTCCGTGGATAAATAAAGTTATTATTATTACTATTGTTATTATTATTATTCGATTCTCTCCAGTTGCCGGATGTTCTACTGGGTAATGTTTATTATTATTATTATTATTATTATTATTATTATTATTATTATTATTATTATTATTATTATTATTACAAGTGAAACCGAGATCGGTGAGCGGGAGATCTGTATGGGCATTTACAATGGCGAGCCGAAGGCGAGCCATTGTAAACGCCCATACAGATCGGACGCGAATATTTTGTCTGACTTACGAAATGAAACAATGAGTAGAGATCTGTATGAAAAGTTAATGCATACTAATTAGCTCAGCAGAGATCTGTATCAAAAGTTAATGCTACTGTTTAATAATTCATCAACTCAGTTGATCTGTATTGGGGTTTACAAACCTTCATTAAACATTCATTTCTTTTGTATTTTCCTTATGAATTATTAATGAATTTTATAAATAATTTTAACATATTCTGTAGACTATAGTCCAGAAAAGAACTTCAACAATGTTGAAGAAAAATCTGCGCCGTTCAAGTAAATCCTGTAAATAAACATGTGTACACCACATGGCCTGCTTTTCAAAGGTGCTATGTGTGATTGTGGTGTTGGGAGGGTTCATACTAACTATATAGAGTTTGAGGGGGCACCAAAAAAAAAATGCGCTGACCCCTGAGAGTAAATAGAGGTTATTCAGCGTGAAGTTGTGTAATACGGCTGAGTATTTACTGACGAGTAAAAATGCCCAGCCGTATTGCACAACTTTTCATTGAATAATAATAATTATTGTTTATTATACCGATTACAACAGAAATCTCCTAAAACTAAGTTTTTGAAGCTGTTTTTGCTAGTGCATGGTCAGAAGAATGTCTTATTTGCACTCGTTTTGATGCATATTTGCACTCTAGAATGCTGTCAAATAATAATGTATCATACATTGTATTTGCATTGTCTTGGTGCATATTTGCAATGCCAAATGCTACATGTATGTTGCATAATAACACCATTTACATTGATTTATAATACAGCAGTATTTGAAAAAATAAATATTTATTTAAATTTAAATAATACATTAAAAAGACTTTCTCATACACATAAAAGGTTATTGATTTGACAAAATGTACTGGTCATTATTATAAAAACTATTGTCACTTTCCATATCTTCCCCATATCAACCAGTGTACATTCACTTGGAAGATGACAAAGCTTTTGAAAAAAGTAAGAACGTTGTCATGATGCTTAAATTCTCTATTCTGTATGATCTGGAGATGATCAAACAGTACATGTACATGTATATAACCAATTCACTAAGAAGAATGTCCTATCCATCAAGTGATCTAAATCACTTTGACAGCTCTTCAATTTTTTTTGTTTGGCCCAATGTTTGCCAATGTTTCAATGTACACTGTACATGTACCTCAATACAACCTTAAATTTTTGCAATAATCTCTGGGTGGCCATTTTCCCAGCACCCAAAAATGGCCACAAACAGAACTTCAGAAAGCAATGTACCCTGGTTGAGAATGACCCTTTTAATGATTTAAAGGGATGGTCAGATAATTACATTACAACGCTTTTTACAAACAGACAGTATCAATATTAATTGAAAATATTTTAGTCATTGTAAAAAATTCCATTCACTGTTTCAGTTGTTGTAGAAAATCCACCTTATGCGTATACTGAATATACCAAGGGATGCCTCTTCAGCAGTCTGATGAAAATAATAGAAAACTTAATTTTAGCATGTTCGCACTTATTGTTTATGTGCATCCTTACTGCACATACAGTGTATGTCACAATGCGATGATACATCATGCAACTCAGACCGCGCACAGAGGAAGAAAACTAACCACGTGAACAGCTGTGAGCCACTGCATTCACTTTGCTAAAAAAAAGTTGGTGTCACCTCCATTTTTTTGCATTCATTTTTTTTTTAAGTCATTTATTTATCCGGGGACATCTGACATGAGTTACTTATTACCAAGCTATAGCAAAAGCATTATATGGGAGGACAGAGGGAATCCCCTAATGCACAGTCCAATGAAAGGGCTCTAAGAGCCATGCATCTCCTGCAAAATCACTGTGGTAATTAACACATCTTAGGATGACAGAAATATCCATTGTGTGAACAACAAAACTGGATGAGCCGAGTAAGCAAGCAATGACAGCAATACAGTGACATTTCCCCTAAATGCTACAAAGCCATTATTTTGAAATCCACAGATCAGTTATACATGTAATTTTCCATCACACTTAGTTTGAAGTCCAAGAATAGAAGAGCAAACAGATTTTATAATATTTTAAACATTTTTGCATGACATAAATATGCACCAAATCATATGAACTCACAAGTAACATACATTATATAACATCCGCTCACATGTACACTCTGCTATAAAATTATTTACCGGGTAACTCACGTGCAGCATGTGTTATACTCAAAGTCACACCATTTATTCAATAACAGCAATTATCTTTGAACACATAATTGACTGGCCAGTGGAAGTGAAAAGTTTACGACTGAGGGACATCTGTACCCATATATTAAATCTCATATATTAAAGCTGAACCCGGTAGGTGTATGTTGAGCATTTCAGGAACCCCGCAATGGGAGCCATATTATTCAGCAAGACAAAAACATAACTATAACAAAAATTTAGACAACATTGCAAGTTAAGCTTAGCTTGGTTTTGTTTAATTTATATAAGTTACATAATTGTCTAAACCATCTTGAAATACACTGTGTATGAAGTCAGCAATCAGTGTCACCCTTTTTATTTACCTTGAGTCAATTTAATAAATTTACACCGGTTTATCGTGGTGTGGACTCTTATTTACCACGATTTACGTCATCACATGGTCAAAATGTTGTGGACTCACGAGGCGCAGCCAAGCGAGTCAGCAACAAATTTTGACCATGTGATGACGTAAATCGTGGTAAATAAGAGTCCACACCACAGAAAACCGGTGTAAATTTGTTTTTTACAACAATATTTAGAAAAAAATACAAGGAAAAATCTAAGTCTTGTTACAAAACGTGACAGCAAAGAAAGAGCAAGCGTTGTCTATAACTTTCTCGCAATCTGATTGGTTGTTTTCAGGCGCGCGTGACGTTAGCGTCAGCACCGTTGTCTCGACTCTCATTTACAGGTACCACTCACGTCAACCAATCAGATTGCGAGTTTAGCGGCAATTGTGGTAAAAATTAATTTTTTGGCCCATTCTCCAAAGGGTTCATGATGTTATAACAAATTTCAGTCGATGAAGACACTTCAAGACAGTGTAATACTTTTTACTAGCAGCCTGCCAGAAGGGCTGATTAAGAACTGTCAATGATCAATCTTTACAAAAAAAATTCACTTCCTAAAATGTATATTAGAGTACTGGCAAGTTAAACAACTACATGTACAACAGACCTAACTATACCATGTGATATTTGATTATTGCATCTGCTAAGAGGTGCTGTTCAATTATTGATAAACATTGTGTCCACTGACTGGGGTTCACCAGGGTAGTCCAAATTGGACTGGGGATCAGCTTTTTCAGGTCACATGTCCAAAATGACAAAAAAGCAGACTTGACATGTACATGTACCTTTAATATCCAATTTGATTTGTCCTTGAAGTCTTTTTTGGACATGTCTTAGGAGACAAATTTAGGAATAAAACTCATTATTAGGAAATAATTGTCTGGAGTTTAAATAGTGCATCAAATTAAATTACAATGCATACAGTCAAACCTCCTGTAAGCGGACACCCTCGGGATCAAGGGAAAGTGTCCGCTTACGGGAAATGTCCCCTTAAGGGAGGTGTCCAGTTACGGGAGGTGTCCAGGTGTACAGGAGGTTGAAAACAAAAAAGTACTCTAGAGGGCTTATCATGCACCAGTACATGTCTTTTGAAGCTTTTAAGACCACTTGTAATTGTGTTATCCATCACAGGGCAAAAAAAACATTAAAAGACTTGTGGCTAAATAAATTTACATAATCTGTAAAGCTCTCACATTGCTGTCACATTAACTGATGTAAGCTATATAAAAACAGTAACATACTCAATCCCCCATGTTTCGGGGGTGAACAGAACAGAAAAAGTACATATTTTATGTGCAGTGCATGCAGTTATTTTCTAAAACACATTGCCTTTAGGTATGAAAAAAGAAACTATTGATGAGTGTCTGTTTTCGTGTTTTCCTGATCTTAAGGTGGCTCCCAACAGTTTCCAGCACTTTTCAAGACTTACAATTTGATGGGTCATTATAACCACTCTTTATCAGTTGATGCTACAATCATGATATCAAATAAATCCCAATGATTGGTGAACACGTTGTTATCATTTTTGGTGGCTCTGAAACCCACCTACAGGATTTTTTTAAACTTTGCCAAAAGTTACCTCTTATCCTACTGATCAAAATTTGACAATAAAAAATGGGGTTCACCGACTCATTTTTGAGTTATTAACACTTAAAGCTAAAATGAAGGGTGTTTTCAGCACGTTATACTGTTACTATAGTAACATATTGTGTCACAAAAATGATAACGTGTTCACCAATCGTTGGGCATTCGTTTGATATCATGATTGTAGCATCAACTGATAAAGAGTTATCAACTGATAAAGAGTTGGAAAGTGCTGGAAACTGTTGGGAGCCACATTAAGGCCTCTTAAGATACATGTGTAATTATCCGTAACCTTGGAATCGAAATGACTCTGTTACCAACATGGAACTGTACTGTTCAGACTCACACTTCGCTTTTGTTCAAGTCAAGTACAATATTATTAAAACCATAACAACCGAACCAATTTTGTTAGAAATTTTCTTGAAATCATTTACTGTCTGTGCACAGGAGGTTGCAGTGTATTTTAGACCGTGCGGACCCCAAGTACATGTACATGTAGGTGTCTGTGTCAGCTTACGGGAGGTTAAAAATGTAGTGTTGGAGAGCTGGTTCCTATTGTCAGGTAGTAATGTGACAACAATTCAAAACTTCAACTGCCTCTGCCCTCCAGGCAACTCCCCTGGCATTTGTCAAAGACACATTTAACTGCCCTGCCCTAGTACCGAATGTCCTCCCCCCATGTATTTATTAGCTTTTAGCAATGTTGTTGGGGTTTGGAAAAATCCCTTGCAAGCTGCTATCCATGATGTGGAAATTAATTTTACTTAATATACTAAACATGTTTAGCAACTCAACTCAATGCAAAGTAGCATTTTTTGAGCATGGTTGTTCAATTTACAGTGTTTTCTCATTAGCCATACAATGGCTGTTCTTGCTCTGCGGACAGTATGCATTTTATGAAACAGGAGAGATCTGTGACCTTCACTTTCAACACATTGACTGGCAATTCACTACTTCAATTCCTGTTCACTATTTCAAGCGACAAAATCTACAAACTGTTATTTTATCGATTGTACTTAGTTATTGCATTCTACATGTATACTTTTAAAAAATAATTCCAATGAGCTTTAGAGAGCCCTTTATGTTACAAAACACTCATCCATCTCATTAAACTACATGTATGGTGACCACATCTATTCTGCTGGAGACTCGCAAGGGCCTTTCATGTCAATTCCCTTCTCGCCAGATGCAAAAATGCCCAGGGTTTGCCCACGAGGAGGGAGGGGAAAGGGATGTTGAAGGTTCAAATTGATTGGCACATAAACAGTAAAATTTTACTGTCTTTTACACCATTAATTATAGCATATAGCATTAATTTGTTATACATGTATATCAGTAAACTTTCCCATTACATTGTGTCTCTTTAGAAATTTAATTATTTCTACCAGCTGCTTGTAAAAATATTGTAGAAAGAACACATGCTGCAAGATTGGGCATTATTAAATATATAAATTCAGGACTCAAGACTAACGGTAACCAACTAGCCAACTAGTAAAAATTCAGTTTTGGCTAGTGGATTTTTGCTTTCACTAGCCATTTAGGCTAGTAAGAATCGTAACTGAAGCACCAAACGGAACCAATCTTAAAATTATTTCCGATGAATGGCAAAAGCAAATTGAGAACAAAAACTGAAATACAGACAGTAAACAGATATCCCAACGTTGAAATCACAAGTATGATTTAGCCTCAAATTGCAACTCCTTCAGTTGCTGCATAACTGTGATTTTTGGGTTTCGATGTTAGGAGAACACATCCTAATCTTGGGTGTCCTGTGATACCAAGTGGAGATCTTTTTGTTCATTTTTTTTCATCGTTCGTGTACCTTTTCGGCGCCATCTTGAATTATGTCATGTGCATTAACATGCACCTTTACCGCACACTTCAGTCAAAGACTGGTACCTGCTCGTGGCTGCAATGTCGCAAAGTGTTCGCTTTTTGTAGGTCTATGTAGCGCATATAAAAGCAACTTTACCCTTTTCAACGGCTGGAAAATTAGTTGAGAATTGACTGCCTTTTATTATATGGCAAGTGATATGAAGTCTGGCAGAAGTTTGACGTCAAAATTGACTACGAACATTTCAGGGTGACGAAATTGTTTTTAAATATGAATGCCGTTGATCTATAAATAGGATCGACGGTCCTTGTTTGCTTTATCACTGCTAGGATCTCACGACTATGTAAGTTTATGTGTTATTTCACTAAATAAAATTTGATTTATTTAATATGATTTTGTTCAGATTTATCGAAGATCGAGTGAGTAAGCTTATGTTTGAATCACATCATCTGTGCTGCTGCTTGCATGTCCTGTATGTCAAATATTCAATGTTATTCGCTTATGACTTTAGTCGAATTTTCCATATATATTTGCATATAGCTGAGTTAATGCGAACTGGAATAGGTCTCTATAAAAAAAGTAACAAAGCTGTCACGCTGTTTCTTCCGAATCACAACAATAACACTAAAGCAAAATGTTTGTGAGTTGATTGCACTCTCAAGTGGCGGCTAAATGTAAACAAAAACATTTAGCAGGGCAAAAATCGACATTAATACTACTTCTTTCAGCTGTCAACAAACGAACGCACTCTTTCAATCCATGATTACTACTAGTTTTATTTTATTTTTTTACTTTTGTTACACAAGTAATAACAAAAGAGAATGAACAAAGGTGATGATCACATTCTCTCAGATGATATTAATTCATTCATTGTACACATTATCATAAGGGTGAAAATGTTTGGCACAAACTTCCTATCACATATGCTTACATCTGGCTGTAAATTGTACAGAAAACTAGTGAGCATAATGCTCAATTTGTCGACACTACTGGTGCTTGTAGCATTATATTACCATTAGGAAAAGTACCATTAGGAAAATACAAGATGGAGCGAAACGACTGCATGAAACATTGTTAAAAATATGGCATTCAGTGAATTATTATCGACGCTACTGGTGCTATCATTATATTACCATTAGGAAAAGTTACAGCACAACACAAGATGTAGCGAAACGACTGCATGAAATATGGCATGCAGTGAATTAACGTGCAGCGAAACCACTTTGTAAAACCGGTAAACGAATAAACATGTTGGCGGCAAGCTTATTAGCTTACTACTATCTAGAGGTCTATCTATGGATTAACTTCGGAAATTGCCACTAAATTATAAAGCGACTATAAACCGCTCGTTAATCTTAAATATTAACCGTTTTAAATGCTTTAATTAACATAAGCTCAAGCTTAAAGACGTCCTTAAACTTACCGAGCTGATAATTTAGTCCACCGCTCTAGGTCCGCTTGAGTCTTTGATGGTCCTCACCGCTTGCTCGCTCTGTTTGTAAACAAATTTAAGCTCAGCTATAGCTAATTACGTCTAAAATTACGCTTAATTGTAAATCAGTTCAAATTGTAAATCAGTTCTGCACACGTACTACACAGTTTTAAATAAGTTTACAAAATGTTAATCAATCGCCTAGAAGGCAAAAGCCACTCTTGGACTTTAAAGTACAATAATAAATCACTTAGCTTTTGTTGTTGGCTTTCTCCGGAACAGGAGTTGCGGACTACGGAGTTTCGCGGCCACAAATGTGACCTAATGTTAACTCTGAGACCTTCTTTCCGCCATTCCATATGTTGACAACGAAAAGAGCAGTTTGCAAGACAGCAAACCACGTACTTTTCGCTAAGTTTTCGAAGCTGACGCGGGCTGACGTGACTGACGTGACCACGTTTTCAAACTCGAACCAGTCTTCCCGCTGACCATGTCCTGCAAACCCGAGCGGGGGACTGGGGAGGGTAGGGGAACAAAAATCTAACCCCTGATCGGTATGAAAGAAAAATGCTACAGAAAATCTGCCAACGCCATTGGTAAGAGGTAAGATAAAAACCACTTATGCAGATTTATTTATAGTTTTAAACCGAAAAGTCGCTGAACAGGATCAGGAAAGGATGGATTTCCAAGGAGTAAAACTTTTTTCGTCACCTTAATTTTTACTCAGTTTTACTGGAGGAGTAATAATGGCCTTTTTTATACACAAAAATGGCATAAATTTTAACTGGGTGGAAAAACGGGGATTTATTTAAGTTAATAAAAACGGAACTGGAACCGGAACCGGGCCAAAAATCAGTCAACTTCCGTGCGTTCTGGTCACGTGATTCATGACGTCATACTAATGACGTTGATAAAAAAACTTATTTTTAGACTTATATCTACCAACATGCAAAATTTTTTAACTTTGCATTTCACCCTTTCAAAGATACATGCATACAAAGATACTAGTCCCCAGACCCCCTATTTGCTCATGTGTATAGCCCCCTTAATTTTGAAAATCCAGAACCAAACCCGGCATGACGAAATGATGCAAGTGAATGCCTTCCTTGCCACGTTGGCGGTATTTGCATTCATCAAAGCATGTTCCTAAAAATCGTTGAAAGGCACTTGGGGGCATAGTCACGTGACTGATGACGTCATCGCACTCAGTCAATTAAAATAGGTATTTTATGGTAGGTGCAAATAGCACGTGGTGTAGTATCCTCATTCACTCAAAATTGACAGAGTTATTTGGCATCGAAAATTTTTCTGGTGCAAAGGGTGCTGGGAAGGTTTTTATTATAATTATAATATATTATTTAATTATTATTATTATTACCTCCAGGTTGAAATTATAATAACAATCAGCATAGAAAATTGCACGAAGAACAAGTCCAAAGTTTTTGTTGCTTTTCGCGTGATTTTCAATACTTATTGTTATTATAATTTCAAACTAATTCATTTTTAGCATTGAAAAAAACCTCCTCCTACCCACCCGATCCCTGGTGCGCTCATGAATGTTATTAATGAAAAATAGAGTCAGGCGATTGTAGGTTTAGTCATGGTCCTATTTTTATTATATTAAAGATATAAAGGATTCTAGTCAACCACACCTTTGTTTTTATATATGTGCTGGAATTGATTGACATCATATAAAACTTCGCCTGTACGTACTGCGAATCGGTTGCCATGGAAATGTAATATAGGTAGCATTAGATCAAGCCATTTTTATTTAAAAAAATGCGACTAAAAGCAGCAAAATGTTTAATTGTATCACTTTTCAATTCTAGCAAAAAATATTTTCAATTTCCACAGTTTTTCGAAAAATATGGAACTTGAGTAAATTCGGCCATCTTGACCGACATTTTGGATGACGGCACAGATCACCAGTAGCGTCATAATCCATAATAATATTTACCTTATGTTGTAAAGTACATATTAACAGGCTATCTATTAAAGACAACATATGTTCGAAATATTGTAACACCGCAAAACCGAAGGGAAGAGGCGGTTATAGCCACCTCCCCCCCCCCCCCCCCCCCCCTGTGTCAATATTGGGGTATAATTATTTTGCGTGTACGTCCGAGGGTAAATATTGTGCCCACATAATGTAACATGCACAGTAATGGGTGTCAGCTCGAACTATGCGCCTGTGTGTTTAGTGCCGTCCCTTGTGTAGCGGTTTTCGTGTGCTTCATACCAACAGGGGGTTTTTACATTCTCTTTCACTGCCACTTCAGTTAAGCTCCGCGGAATTTTAATACAAATCCTGTAGGACTGACAAACAGCATTTGATTTTATACACGGGAGACCAGGGGATTCCCTGCAGTGCATATGGAAGCTTCTTGGGACTACGTTGCTTATAGCACTAAGTGTCCTGTTACGTTTCTTACTATTAAAAGCAATTGCAACAAAGCAATTCAAAATAATACGATACATGCATTCATACATATACTTTATTTGATAAAGCAGGTTAAAAATTAAGACAACTAATTCATATTAGACTGCCATTATACAAAAACATGTATGTAGTTTGGTCATTGCTCTCATCTCTGAAATTCGTAGTTACCACACTTAAGTCTAGGTGCATTTCATTCAACAGCAATCTTTAAGGACACGCCCACACAGCAAACCCTTATAAGTGAGACGTCCGCCATCTTAAAATGTAGTGCCGTGGGAACACCTATTCCATATTTTGGCAAGTGGAAGAAGGATGGTAACAAAACTCTTGATGAAGGTAGATTCACACAGATGTCTAATGGGAGCTTGCGTGTCTATCCCGTTCGGCCGGAAGATCAGGGAAACTACACGTGTGCCATGAAACAGAATAAAGGAAAGGAAAGGATCACCACCAAATATCGAACTATTCACGTTTCTGTAGTAGGTAAGTAAAGAGCAGAGTAGAAGAGGTAGCTATTTAAATGTACTTAAAAACTTAACAATTTATAGCCCCTGTTCTAGGTCCTATGATAACTATCGCTAGAACTACAGTGCACAAGATACTCTATTGGTGATAAATAAAGAAAGATGGGAAATGTTAAGCTCGGTAATGAAATGGGAAAGTTGAGCGTGGAACAAAGAAAAAAATCTGAGTCTCCGACAGGATGATGAACCTATGATCTTGCACGCACCGGCCGGATTCTCTAACCACTGTGCTACGAGAAACTCGTGGAGTTCTTGGCCGTACACTAGGTTAATGTATGTTATGTGTGCTGCGTACTGCTAGGATCAGCCATATCGAAAGCGACATGTGAGGTGATAAAGAAAAAAAAGATGGTAAATATTAAGCTCGGTAATGAAACGAGAAAGATGTGATACACTGGATTAAGGCTTTATCTCTGATCAGTGATCTTTGATTTTCAGTTGATGGTTGATCCTATTCTCAATGTCATACTTGTTATGTTGTCCTTGTTATCTTGCCATTTCTAGTTCCCCCAAATATCCAGATGTCAGAACCAAAACTAACCGTACAAGAGGGAGAAAACGTAAGCCTGACTTGCATCATTAACGAAGGTACAACTCCAAAAATACAGTGGTATAAGGATGAGTCCCCCATAGATGGAAAGAAGACAGTGTTGCACCTCACAGAGGTTACAGCTGAAGACGAGGGATGGTACACCTGTAAAACGGTGAATGAAGGAGGTTCTTCCAATGACAGCACATTTGTTACTGTTGACGGTAAGACAGTTTAGCCTTTTGCGTGAATCTGATCTAAACCAGAGATAATTAATGTACCCTTGTGAACCCTAAAGTGATAAGCGTCATGATGATGGCGAACGCAAAAAAGGCTATCTGTGCTTTTGTAAAGTGATTAGTTATTAGTTAAGTATGATGGTCATTATCACGTTACGGAATGTATCAACTGGATTGATAAGTAGATGTTCGTAACCAGAATCACTGTTAATCCTCGGATGTACAGGGAGACAAAGTAAGAGAAGTAAAATCCGTTTCTAAATTCCGTCAACCGCCAGCCACGTGTCAAAGAAATGTTACCTTAGTCGTTTGAAAGGGGCGCTGAAGTGGTACCAAAGGATATTTGTTATTTTTCTATTCAGTAATCCTTATTGGCATCTTTTTTGTCCCTTGCAATAAATTATATGTAAGGTATGGACTCCTTTCTTGAACATACACTTTTCTAGTTTACCTCTCTATAGGCTCTTACCTAAAGAAGAAAAAGCGATAAATAGGGGCCGCTGTGATTTGTATAGTTTCGCTTTTCTCGATTTTCATAGAAGCTTTGAAATTAAAGGCCCACGTTCACCCAAAATGCTGTGCGCGCCGTGATCACTTTCTGTGCTGAATTTCGGATAACATGAAATTCACGCTTGCGTGCAACCAATCAGATCACGCGTATGAACAATGGAGCATTTCAAAACAAAAACAAACGACCCCAACTTCTTTTGGGCGAAGGTGGCCCTTCAACAGACGCGAAATCAACATTGCACACTTTGATAAAACTATCTGAGACTGAAAAAAAAACTGGTTCATTAAAACCCTAGTTTGTATACCGGCCTTAGATTTCTTAGTTCGAATTACGTTTAGTTCTAAAATATGCTTTATTTTCCACTGTATGTTTTGTAAACTAACTTTTCTAAAAAAATTGGATTATGCGATAGCCGAGACCTTGCATTAATTTATTTTTTTTGCAATCGCCTCGAGTAACTCTTGCGCTTTCCTTTTAGCGTGCATCCATAACTCTATATACACACGCTTAGAATGCCGAATAGGAGATTCGCTTTTTCCTTCATTTAGTTCCACCTAAAGTGAACCCGAAGATGACGAATCAATCAGTTCCGTTGAGCTCTGCATTTGTAATGAAATGCATTGTGGGCGGTGATCCTTCACCAAAGGTCAACTGGACCAAGAATGGAAGACATCTTGCTAACAACAGCACTACACTACGCATCAGTCACGTGACTTTTGACGATGCAGGCCAATATGGATGTAGTGCAGAAAACAGGGCAGGGAAAATCCACAAGAGTTTCTGGATGGATGTAACAGGTGAATTTTAAAGACGTGTTTCTGATTTTATTCTCTTTAAAGTACTGGTGACACCTATTGTGGCAGTCGTGTATAGATGTCCAAGCTTGAATTTAAGCGTTGTGTCGAGATCTGAGCCACTCGGACTTTTGACTTTTGATATTAGCGGTCCGAATTTATAAATAAATCAATAATATAATATAATCATAGTTTTTATTATTTATTTATAAATAAAAATGATTGGATCAGAATTTTGTAAATATATAAGACTTGAAGTGTTGTTTTCTTTAAGAAAAAGTCCGCCTCTTCTCTCTCCTCCCAGATTCAATCAAAAGCTCCGATGAGTCAACTCATGAATATAAAACGCTCTAAATGAAATATTCTTCACCAAAAAAATTATGGTATATAGAGGTATACACTTGAGGAACAGATCCATATTAAAGTCACCGCGGTAAATGACTTTAATGACAAAAATCCGCCACAGATTTTTAGTGTCGCACTTTTAGAAATAAAATATGTACTCAAATTAAGATTTTCTATAAAGGTCGTCAACTTCATCAAATTTCCGAACACGGGCCAGCTCTCCCGGTAGCACTGGCTGAGAAGTCCGTGTTAATTTGTATTGAAAAATCTATTTGAAGTCCTCAGATCGGTTTTAATTTTTCAAGGTGGAAACGCGAAACATCAGTACATCGTGTTCATAACGTCATGTTTTTAGTCGATCGAGAATTCCCAATCAATATTAATTTCCATTTGGAAAGCATAAAAGGCCTGCACTGTCAGCGGAATTACAAATATAAGTTTACAGCAGATGGAAGAAAATTTGCACAGCTGTCCCTGTCTGCGATGACTCGTTCATTATGCTTCGCGTATTCACGAGTTAAAAATGGGTCCCACGAAATGTTAGTAAACAATTCCAAGGAATAATCCCGGGCCAGTTAAGATGCATCTTATCATTGTCAAGCTCAAATAGTTGTGTTAAAGTTTTCAATCTATTCTCTTAGATTGGTGATGTTTATGTATCAATTTAAGTAGTTATTTTTTTCTTCTCCCCTCGCGCTTCGCGCTCGCCTGCCTCGCTTAAAAAAATAACGCCTGTTCTGCAGGCTAAGGATAAGCATATACATTTGACAATATTGTCTCGAAGATACGGAAACGGTGACCGGTAATCCTATTTATTAACCAGTAGTTTTGTCTCAATCAGTCTCCCCTCAGGTTGATGTGTCTCCAACAAACCAAACTGCTCATGAAGGCAAAGCAACCAACATCAGCTGCAAAGTCACATCTGGTGTCCCAAAACCATCATTATCCTGGAACTTTGAGGGTGGAAGTCTTCCTCCAGGTGCATTTGAAGCAAAGATTGAGAATGGATCAGTCCTTCAGATGCAACACACTACAAAAGAGATGGAAGGAACATACCAGTGCGAGGCAGAAAACAAAGCAAATAAAGCAATTGTCACTTCAACCCTTCGTGTGTTGGGTATGTTTAGATGTTCTCTTCATTTTGGTCTTCATTTTCAGTTTGTTTACACTATGTTTTGAGTTTGTATCGCCCGTTTATATGTTGATTTTAAGTTAATGATTATCATACACCCAATTGATTATCATGCATATCAACACCCAATTGTAAACCTGTAAGCCATATTGCATTTGAAGAGGATCCCATGCATTTTGTAAATGTTAAAGCTGCTATATAAACTGGTATCGCTTATGTACAGGTAAAAGAAGAAAACAATTGGCCGATGGATAAAGATTATATATTCTTTTTTCTTGTTTCTGTGAGCGTTCATTTTGCATTTTTTTCGCCCAATATTAAAAGAAACAGAGAAACAAACTTAAAGTTTTGATGTTGCTAAGCTTGCTATTCAGTGTGGTTGATCACAACGGAACACTCGGACATCTTTTCTTGTCTGTGACGACTGATTAAATTGAAATTTTGGCTTCGCAATGTCGAATTATTTTTAATATAAACAAAGTGTAACCCGTGCACCCTGACGCGATAGTGGAAAGGCACAGCAAAACACCCACGTTTGGAAACTAAACCAAGGTTACGGCCTATACGTAACGTGGTACTTATTGGTAAATATTTCTGACTTTCTATTTGATATTAGGTAACCCTCGGACGTACACGCAAACTTATACCCCAACCGTGGTGGAAAAGGGTGTCGTTGCAACTTCCTCCCCCCCCCCCCCCCCCTTGGTTTTGCGGTGTTACAATATTTCAAAAATATTTTACCTCTAACAGATAACCTGTTATAGGGCAAAGATAGCCGAAAGAATGAGAAATTGAAAATATATTTTGCTAGAGTTGTAAAGTATGACATAATCAAATATTTCTCTGCTTTTAGAAGTGTTTTATATGTTTTCTTTTACCGAAGAGAAGGTGAAAAACACGCATTTTAATTCACAAATGGCTTGACCTCATGCAACTTATGAGGTCATAACTCGTTACCATCGCAAATGATTGTCTCCAAAAACGGTGTTTTAGCAATAAACAAACTGGCATCCCTCCCTTACCGCTGTATGTCCGAGGGTTAACAGCTTAGCTTAGCGTTAATCGCCATCTTAAACATCCATAACCTTTTCTTGTCCAGAAAAGGCCTTCATTGTGTTAATTGAAAAAGCGTGTGTGGCAAAACGTTCAGTATCATATAGTGTCAAGAACTGATAGGAATGAAATGTTACTTTTGCAAGAACCTTGCTAGACCGAGCAAATGCTAAGGTGGTACAGTAAAATTTAGACATAGCTTTTAAGACCATTACTGTTTGACTATATGATAACATGTGAGTTCGGCTACAAAAGCATCAAAATACCAACTGAAGCTTTGGCAGTTCAAAATCCACTCGCGTGATGTCAGCAGAATCAAAGCGTAAATAGATACTGAGGGTGGTTTTACTAGGCATCTTTAAACTGATTTTAATTTGATTTAATAGTTCGTATTGTTTGTCTGTTGTCTTTAAATAACAGAAAAACCCACCGCTGAAATAAGCCCAGATTCCTATCCTCCATTTTTGGTTGGTGATAAACTTATATTGACTTGCAAAGTCAGTGGCGAAGGAGTGGAGGTCAAATGGAAGAAGAACGGTTCCCCAGTGACTCCAAAAGCTCGCATCAGTCAGGATAGTGACGAGAGTACTCTTCTTATTGAAAATGTTGAAACTGGTGACGGCGGTGATTATTCCTGTGAGGCACACAACGACGCGGGCTTTTCTAAGTCCTCTACTGTGGAGATCAAAGTTAGGAGGGGTAGGATAACATTTGGTTACAGTTTTACAGCGTGAGGTTTAATACAGACATTAATAAGATAAACGGCACTTATTTGAAATATAGCAATTACAACAAATACAAGTATATTGTAAATCTAATTAAGGATAGTTACTACAGATAAACATTTAATCTTGAAGATTGCGTTCACGGGATCAATAATAATGACCCCCTTTTAATCGTAACATGACATCCGCAACAGTTTTTCGCAGATTCCACGTTACTTACATGTAAGATTAAGAGCTACCTTATTAGACAAAATTTTATTTGCTGCTCAATACATTTTTTTTTGGTTACAGTGGTACGTCCCGTTGGCAAAATGGTGAAGTGGTATCACATTGTTATTCCGGTGGCTGCTTTCATCTTTCTCATATTGGGCGTCTGGTACATTTACAAAAGACGAATGCAAGGTCACAAAAAATAAGATATATTAATTTTACCCTTTATATCTTAGCATTTTAGACCCTGGTCGGACAGAGGACGATATATTTCTTCAGATTTAAAAATAAGAAAATTACAGATACGAGAGCTATGTTCTTTTGACACAAACAATTTAAGGAAATGAGGAAATGAAACTTTGCGGGCGTAGTCATTTGATAAGCCCGCGGCTGCACATCATGTGATAATTTTGAAATTCGTTGACGCATTTTGGATGATAATAATCTAAAAAGATAAGTGTTGTGATGATATAATTTATATTTTTAAAAAAGAGGCAAAACTTAAAGAGAGCCGTAGTGCTGTCTTGAGGATGGACAACTGACTTCTTAGTGCATGTTAACGCACCCACTCCGCGCAAGCTGATTACAACTTAAAGTCTGTCGTAACTGCCAAAGTCAGACGTTAAAACAAAGAGTTTGAGTGGACTGAACGCCTGACCGATTAACAGTTATGCCTGGAGTTAATAAGTTTTATGCACACAACTTCGCCCAGCTGTCTCCAGCTGTCTACTTCCTAGGTACTTGGTGTATCCCTGATCATAATGTATGGTACTTCATGTATCCCTTATTGTAATGTATTTAGATATATTGCAGTGTAATTTAGGATCGGATTACAGTATCTAGGGTTGAAGCACTGACTTTAGTATTTAGGGTTAAGCACTGATTCCAGTATTTCCAATGTATCGAAAGGGTTAGTTCTTATATATGGTCTGGGCTAGCAGCATATTATCTTATATCCCTTAAAAATTACAACTTTCGGCAGCTAGTCCTCGGTGGTGTATTGGATAGTGTGAACGGAGTAGATCATACGGCCCGGGTTCGATTCCCCATTCTGCTGTTTTTATCTTCTTTTTCTACTGAAATAAAAACTAAGTGTTTAAATACAAAATAATAAGGGATACACCAAGTACATACCGTCTACTTTCCGAGTTATGTTTGCATTTTTAAGCTGGTTCTGGGAATAATATGCCTCCAATTCAAAACACTACATGAAAATATTTTGTTATTTTTGTTTTAACTGAGATTTCAGTTCGACACAAATCCTTTAAAACGCCTGGTAGCAAATATTCGATGTATTTCGGTCGCGTGTTTGTTTTCCAGTTTTATTCAACAATTCAGAATGCACGACTATATCGATTGTTATTGTTGATTATTTCATCGACCACCGATTAGACAAACAAGCTAAGGTGTTATCTTTCCAATGTGAGGGCAAAAATAGACAGACAAAAAAAGAATTTCTCACAAGTGCGAACCAGGCCGCACCAAGAGAACATAATCTAAGAGAACAGATCCCCCATACATGGGCCTCTTCCAATGAAAATTACTTTACATCACATAGTCCACTATAGGGAGACCTCCACCTCCCCCCCCCCCCCCCCCCCCCCACAAGAGAACATAATCTAAAAGAACCAATCCCCCATAAAAACTATGATAATGGTAAAACCACAACGACAAACCAATGAAGACAGAGTACCGGATCTATCGTAGACCTGGATCAGTAAAAATCTTGAAATAGTAATGGTAAAAACGGCAAACTGATCCTTACGGCAAGAAGAAAAGATAGAGAAAGAAGTGAAATAAAAAAATAATAAACAGTTGAATATTATTTTTTATTTATTACCATTACAATCCCCCATACATGGGGGATTGTAATGAAAATTATTTTACATCATATAGTCCACTATAGGGAGACCCCCCCCCCCCAAGAGAACATAATCTAAGAGAACATATCCCCCCCCCAAGAGAACATAATCTAAGAGAACAGATCCCCCCAAAGAGAACATAATCTTAGAGAACAGATCCCCCATACATTGGGCCTCTTCCAATGAAAATTACTTCACATCATATAGTCCACTATAGGGAGACCCCCCAACCCAAGAGAACATAATCTAAGAGAACATATCCCCCCCCCCCCCAAGAGAACATAATCTTAGAGAACAGATCCCCCATACATTGGGCCTCTTCCAATGAAAATTATTTCACATCATATAGTCCACTATAGGGAGACCCCCAACCCAAGAGAACATAATCTAAGAGAACAGATCCCCCATACATTGGGGCTCTTCCAATGAAAATTACTTTACATCATATAGTCCACTATAGGGAGACCTCCCCAAGATAACATAATCTTAGAGAACAGATTCCCCCATACATTGGGCCTCTTCCAATGAAAATTACTTTACATCATATAGTCCACTATATGGAGTCCCCCCCCCCCTTCCCCTCCCAAGAGAACATAATCTAAGACAACAGATCCCCCAGACATGAGCCTCTTCCATTGAAAATTATTTTTAATCTATTATTAGCTCGGTGTCATGCTCGTGGTTATTTTAAGTCCGACACCTGATTGGTCAGTTTGAATGACGTCAAGTAATTTTACAGTTGGCGGGGTTTATTGATTTTCTCAGCCTCTCACACGACACGTGATTTCCCTTCACTGTACAAACAAAATAGCTCCAGCATTGTTGACTCGATGAATAGGAATAGAGACCGTGCGGCCATGGGACCGAGAATCCAAATAACCTCCACAGCATGGTCGCAAGCTAATATTAGATTGAAAAGAATTATCATGCGGCATGGGTTCTGTTCTCTTTGATAATTTTTTTTTCTTGGCTACGCTAGCTCAATGAAAACTATAGAATGCAAGAAGCGACAAAATATCCGCGGTATGCCCAGTAGCTCGCGCATGCGCGAAATCGAATTACCCCGTGGAGTGGTCTGGAGTGGCAGAGATGGTCAGTCGTTTACTATGCGTACGGGTCAGCTGAGGGCCATATCTCTGAAATTAATTTGCAGTGTGACACTTGTAGTCTTCATTGTACAGTTCCCTGTTTATATGCTAATCTTACCGTACCTGACTTATTATTTATTTACTTATGTATTTATGAATTTATTTTTTTCATTAATTGGTTTTATATCGTTTTGTCTTTTATTGGGGTAACAGCCAAGGCCATGTAAGTTTTAATAATTATTTTACTACCTGTCAAAACTTGAAGGTTTTGATTTGATTGATAAATGCCCTCGCCATTCATTATTAATAAAAAAAATTAGGAAACGAAATATTGCAATTGGTCTTTCTGAGTACTATAAATCGTGCACAGATTACAAAAACAAAACAAAGAACAAGAAAAAATGTTGACTCCAATGAGCTGGATTGATTCATTGACAAATAAAAAAGAAAAGAAAAGTAACAATGTTTACAAGAAATAACTTAATTAACAAGCTTGTTTATATATCGGCGTCTTTGTTGTATTTTGTTGTAGTTCTAGTAAGCTCTATAATGAATTCTTTCTTGGGGAACTATGGCATAAACCGCGATTCTTCTTTTTACCACAATTGTCGGTAATCTCGCAATCTGATTGGTCGATGCGGGTGGTAAATGAGAGTGCAGACAACGGTGCTGACGTTAACATCACGCAATTTCTAAAGATTGTATCGGCACTTGTACATTCACTCGCCTTCGGCTCGTGATTGTATAGTCCGATACAACACTCCCGCTCATGTAGTAAACATTACATATGATATACATTATAGATTTTAAGCTTAATACATACATATAATAGCTTGTATACAACTTATTCGCCTAAGAAAGAGCTCACAGTGGATCTACCAAGGATACTAAGATCTAATTTGTAGAAATATTTATCTGTTATGCACATTACTTTTATTTATATATTTATTTACATTAATTTTATATATACATTTATTTATTTACAGTGCACATGCCAACCCTGTACCTGATGAAGAGCAGGGTATTGATGATATTGAGTTGGAAGAGTTGAATCACGAAGTGGATGAATGGGAGATCCCACGCCAAGACATAACTCTTCACAGGTCCATTGGTTGTGGTGCATTTGGAGCAGTTTGGAAAGCAACGTTGCGTCGACCAAATGGACCAAATGAACCGCCTAGCGAAATTACTGTTGCAGCAAAATGCTTCACACGTGAGAACTAGTTACTAGTTACCTTTATCAACTACAATAACTAAGAGTATTCACATCCAAAAAGGGGGGATTAAATATAGTAGTTGCTTGGACGTAATTCTCATACATAGTGTCGCCTATATGCTAGCGTATGTCTCTTTTATATTTTTTTATGAAGTATGTACTAGATATTGCAGCTGACTGAATGCGCCTTTATCGCTTACTTTATAGCCACTGCTGCAGAGGAAGGAAGAAAAGCGCTAATGAGGGAGATCGAATTGGGGAAACTTCTTGAACAAGTTCCACAGCCCAACATTCTCAAGTTTATTGGCTGTGTGACAACCCAGAGTAAGCAGCTTCATTTTATTCATGTCATTTCCTTGCTATCTCATTTATTTGTCCCGCAACAAGGTTTTTCAAAAAGAAATAAAAACAAATATTATACCTTATCAAGCTTTGCTCGTTAGCTACAATTGTAGCATAAGAGAGCAAGCTAATTCCCTCCATAATTGTAGATCGAATAAGCAGTTTTTGAAAGCTTTACACACCGTTCAATGGCAGGTCTCGTACGTCCATCGTCCTCCCCCATGACCCTTGATAGCCCTCTAAAGAAAGTATTGTTTACAGTCACAAGTGTCAATGTGTTTAAAATGATTTGTTTATGCTTATAGTTCACCCAATTATGCTCACGGAGTACATGGCATATGGAGATTTGCTGGGATATCTCCGAAAAAGCCGAGGAATTCATGACAAGTATTATCATGGAGAGGGCGAGGCTTTTGAACTGCAGCCATATCACCTGGTGTTATTTGCTAAGCAAATTGCCACCGGAATGGTTTATCTTGGTTCCAGAGGAGTATGTGAACAACTAAAAAGAATGTAGTCAAATCAATTCTTGGTTTGCACTCAAGTCATATCAAAATTCAGAAGCATTAAAAAACAAATTTCGATTCCAAGATGTGTGAGAAAAGATAAAAAGTTTAAAACTAGACATCTGGGCCAAGTTTTGAATAGCATTTTGCTCAAGAGTTTTAGTCGATGGAGTATTAGACATTTTTAGTGAAAATGTGTGTAGCGGCCATCTTGGTGTCCCACAAAGGAACACCGACATGGCGGTAAAAACTTCAAAGTCTTCATTACACCAATCTTATCACAGAAAACTGGATTCACTATAAATTCAATTAAATTGGCTTATAATCATGAATAATTCAAAAATAACTTTTCAATCGGTTCAATTTTATTTATTTTGACGGCTTATCTAAAATAGCGGGACGAATAGCGTGACACATTTAAAACGTTAACAAATCGGAAGCAAAACATCGTTTAAACCTGAAACATTTTGGAAAAAAGATCGCAGCACTGGTCAGTCCACACACCATGTTAGAAGCAGCGTTGTAAGGTCGATTCTCATGACAAAAAAATAGAGGACATTTTGCCTCTAATTTTTTAACTCGTCCCCAGACCCCCAATTTGACAATTTTTTTTACGACGTCATGTGCAAACCAAGAATTTTTGCAAAAGTATTTCTGTGCAATTTCACCTTATTAGTGCAGTTGAACCCCACTATACTGACACTCGCTTTTAAAATACGGACACCTCGTAATTAGAGACGGTTTTCTTATAGTCCAGGCAGAACGTGCAACAGTTTTCTGTAAATTGACACGCTTAATAAGGACACCCATTAATACGGACAATGGACATGTTTTTGCTGCTTCAAAACGAAACAAAATAAAACTCGTTAATATGTTAAATTTTGGCATTTATATAAGCGTTGAAAATCTACTGAATGCGTTAGGTCAGACACCTACACGAGTTTATGACGTCGGTTAAAAGAAAACTGCATATTTCTGTCCAATCATTATTTCTTTAATAATGTTTTTATTGCGGTTAGATGTGGTAGCAGACGGTATTACCTTCCCTTTTTTAACTGCAAATACCTCAGTTATGTCGTTCTGGTACGAACGGTTTCGTTGGTCGCTATGGCGTCCGTATTCAGGGTGTTGGACTGTACTTGTTATTTTTTATTCTCTAATTCTTGCTGCACACAAACATATATTTTATCACAAAAACCGACTGTTTCTATTTTATTTATTTTTTATTGAATTAATCTACATAATTTTATCATGTGACTTCTTTATCTGCGATCTTTTCGTTCACGGACAATCGAGGCTCATTTATCTATAAGTGAGAATAGCATTAATTAATGAGTCAGTCAATCAAAAAGAGGAATTGTTGCGAAAGAAAATCAAGTCGCGTCTATGGGCCTTTTAACCAGTTGCCCTGAAAACCGGACATAAAGATTTAGCTATAGGATTCGACCTGCCTATTTAACTACGGTAACAAGCTCACATTACCACGTCTATATTTGGCACTTACAAATATTTTTAATTTAATACTTTTTCTTGGCAGCAAGCACAAGGCGGACGTCATGTAAACGTCACAATCTGGGGCCCTACTTTAAGCACTTCGTGATGGTTTGAATAACGAAACACCAACAACAACATTATAATGTTCTCAAATAACAACAGCAAACACAATAACCAGAAAAAATGCTCCTAAAATTCAAGTGGTTGTGGTTATAGTTATCCTTAAAAAGTCGGAAATTGATTTCCTATTATTTGTCTTTGTTTTAGATCATTCACCGTGATTTGGCAGCAAGGAACGTTCTTCTGGACAGCAACTTTGTTTGCAAGGTGACTGATTTGGGGTTAGCATATCAAAACTTCAAATATGGCCACGGGCAAGCCAAAAAGGTACACAGACTTTGATCTTTTAGTTAAAACAAGTACAGTATGTTTAAATATCAAACTGTTCTTTGTCAAGAAGTGTAAAAGGAAAACAAGTTGAATTGGCATGAACATTGGCGGCCATTTGGAAGGGTGACATAATTCCCGCGTCCTATAACGTGACCTACCTTAGCTTAGACAGTTGTGGACGGTTAACACTCGTTTCCATCTCTCAAACTGACCTTGGACACCTTATGAGGTTTTACACAACGTAGTATATTGCGCAGAGAACCCGGAGAACTGAGAGAACAGAGCTCCGGTTAAGCAAAGAGTAGCGTTTTGGGGTTTAGCATTGATCTACAGTATTTAGGGTTAAGCACTGATTTGAAAACGGTAAGCTTTCATTTATTGTTATGGGTAACTCTATAAATAGGTTAAAAATGACATCTCCCGGCATCTAATCCACGTTGGTATAGTGGATAAGGATAGTTATGAAGCGAACGACTCGGGTCAAGTGTGAAATAGGTTTTACTTCATGTACTTGAAGTGAAAAGGAAAGGTCAGTTTAAGATATGGAAACGAGTGTTTACCGTTGTGGACGTACTATAAACCCTCCATGTTTCAAAGCTATAGCGCTAATATTCTTGAAGTTACGAGAGATAGAGAGGAATCCCTCATGTCCCAGAAAATTAGAAAAGCCCCGTCTCAATGGGGGGGGGGGGGGGGGGGGGAAGTTCCCACGCTGACATTGACGTTTATACCTTTAGAACCATGTAACCAATACCCATATTCGGGATTTTTTTCGAAAAGTTATACAGAAACAATTCGTTGTGACAATTTTTTGTTCATGACATGTGAGTTTCCATGGCAACAATATTTTGACAGGCATTTTTATCCAAATTTTGAATTATCTGCTTAAATTAACGTTCCAACAGAATTTTTTTTAACTTCCTTGTAGTAAATTTTGCAATTTAAGATGACTTAAGGATTTTCTTTTAATTTTGATTAATTTTAAATCAATTTTGGCGCTTTTCTAACATGATAGAAATCCAAGATGGCGGCTATTCGAAATGATAACGCAATAGGCCATTTCCGAGTTACGTTATGCCTCGTTGTCAAAGCGAGGCTAGGTGCACAACCTTTCATATGGAAATGAGTTTTATTTGCATTTGAATAAAAACTCATTTCCATATGAAAGGTTGTGCACCTAGCCTCGCTTTGACAACGAGGCATAACGTAACTCGGAAATGGCCTATTCCCGTGTCGCATGACAGAAGTAACAGAAGTGCTTTTAGCAGAAACAAAGTACTACAGTTTTCTATTGTAATGAGCAAAAAATGAGCGCAATCCATGCTCAATCCTTGGAGAAAGTCACTCTTAATAGCTTTCAATTTTTTAATAACTTATTTGAAATTTGTGCTACCCTATATTTTAATATAAACTTTCGATAATTATTCTTCTGTCATCAATAGATAGTTTATAGTGTTGCTTTAAAACCACGAAATTTTGCACTGTCTTGTTAAATTATTATTTGTTTCTCATTTTCATTATGATTTTTAATTGTGTTTTAAGATTGTATGGGATGTTTTGGTATTTCCTCGAAATCTTTGTTGCACAAATTGAATTTTTATCATTTCCATTTCTTTTCCAGAGGTTTATCCCATTTTAGAAGAATAGCATTCCAGTTCTAGTATATTCACTCACTGTTCGCTGCTTTTACAGGGCTGCATCCCAGTTAAATGGACGGCACCTGAGATTCTCTATGGAAATCCCGCAGCACTGTCCGCCAAAAGTGACGTGTACGTAAACTATTATTTTATAGCCTACAGATGACCCTTAAAAATATATTTTGGCACTTTTGTGATATCACGAAAATCCGATATAGGAGAAACAAAATGGCGGTTGTTCGCAGCTCACGTCGTCGTAATGTCCCTTTAACATTTTCGACGTACTGTATACCCTTCAATTATCTCGTACAGTATACGGAAATAGAACCACAGACGAGTACAAGCACAGGCCCACGGTGATAGCAGTTTTTATAACTGAAGTGGTCACCCTGTATAAGGAAGGATTTATTATTATTATTATTATTATTATTATAAAATATTTTATTTAAACTTCACCCGTTTAAAAACGTTTTCATCCAGTGCACACACTCACAAAATAGCACTACTTCATACAACATAATAAACAATTCCACAAAGTGTGCTTATTAGTCAGTAGCTTTCACTTGAATGATAAAGGAATAAGTCCCTGTACACAATAACAAAATTGGGATTTGGGAAGAAATGCTCTGAAACATTTATTTGGATGGCAAACCAACAGAAAGTTATACATAGACAACCCAACATGAAATTATACACAGGCAACCCAACAGGAAATCATACACAGGCAACCCAGCAGGAAATTATACACAGACGACCCAACAGGAAATTATACACAGGCAACCCAACAGGAAATTATACACAAACTGAAAAAATTAATAACAATCTGTGCAGTGTAATAAGTAGCACCCCACACGGGTACTGCTTAGTAGCGTTCAGTGGAATGTTATCATGCAGAATCGACACTACGATACAAAGGATAAAAAGCAATGCGTGATTTAACGTTAGTCTTTTTTTTCATATTTTGCATTTGTGTTTTACAGGTGGTCATTTGGAATCGTTCTCTACGAGATATTCACTCTTGGTATGTGATACCCTAAACTGATGTGTTTAAATAGTTTAATTGTCGGACGTACACTCAAAGTTATACCCCAACCCTCGTATAAGAAGCGGGGAGTTCGCGCTCCCACCTTTATTAAGGGGGGGGGGGGGGGGTAGGGGTTACGGCGCTGCTGGGGATTTGTAACGTTATCCAAAATGGCGGACAAGATGGCCGCCATCTTGCATTTTACTTTTTAAAAATACGGAAATTAAAAATGTTTTTGCTGGAGTTGTTAACTGTGACATAGTAAAATATTATGCTGCTTTTAGTGGCATTTTATTTTTTTTTCACCAAAACACGGAAAAAACGCATTTTCACATTTTTATTCAAAAATGGCTTGCTTGACCTCATGCTACTTATGACATCACATTTCGTTACCATAGTAATCGATTCTCAACAAACTTTGCCAAAATGTGTCTCAGGGTAGGACAACAGCCACTAAAGATGGAATGTGCTGACAAAACACCCTAAGGAAGGACCAGTTCTCTAACGCATCAATTTTACCTCGTGAATGCGCGAAGCTTTGAACGAGATATAGTATACGGTGGCAAATATGCAAATTTTCACTCGATTAATTACAGGGATGTAAACTCTTTTTAATTCACCAGCGCATTACGCGATCCAATTGTCTAGACAGTTCCGTTTCACACAATGCGTATTTATGTCACGCTAAGATGTTGTGGTCGTTTTAAATCTGTTTTACTTTTCAATTCTTTGGCTTCAAACTCAGTATGAAAAATTGAAACCGATCTGTGGACTTGGAATGTGAATTTTGTAGCATTTAGGGCAAACTGTTGCTCCGTATTCACGAGATGGCTCTTAGGGCCGTTTGATCTCTTAATAGTTTAGAATAGGTAACTATTTTTGTCCGTAACAATTCAGTGCCAATGACTCTTCCATAAACAATAAAAGGGATATATGAATATTGAACGCTGTGTATGTATGAGAATTTACACAAAACTGACATCCAATGAATACCTTGTAGCATTGAAGGCAATCTCGCATAACCAACTATAGGGCAATTGTACCCGAAATATATTCTCTATGCGTCGCCGCAATGTATGATCATTTATTAGAAAATCTTTGTTTCATTTGTCATTCAATTCTTACAATTTCTCGCATCTTAGCGCATAATATTTTAGATCACCCTGTCTAAATAACACTCAAAGCAGTAAAACAGTGAAAGAAAAACATTGCTCTTACATGTAAAGCTGGTCTAAAGAACATCCTGTTGGGGTGGAGGCGGGAGAGGGCGGAGTAAAGCTTATCAAACTACATAAAGCGATTTCGAAAAGCCTACAAAATGGACTGGCTGTGATTTCCTTGGCACAAATATGTTACTAAAAGTACATCGAATCATAGTGACTGGGAAGTACCATTATTTAAATGAGTGCGGCACACCCTTGTGGTAGAAAAGGGTGTGGCTGTAAACACTGATAAGCTTGCATCTCGACGTTCTTTACGATTAAAAAAAGAAATACTTAACTTTGATCATTAACAGGAGGCATTCCATATCCGGGGATGCCAGAGGGTAGAATAATTGCGGAAATAAGAAATGGCTACCGCATGCCGAAACCCGAACACCTCGACGACACCATGTAAGTTACTGTTGTGATGTTAGAACTGTCTGTCCGCTTAGGTAGGATATTTCCCTTCAATAATTAAAGACAACACAACTACCTTATTTAATTTTTACCATAACTGTTAAATTTCCCACGCACTCATTGGCCGAAAACTATTGTTTATAAGAGTACAAACAATGAATGACGTCACTGATCACGCCACCCGCGTCTAGCGCGCGAAATTAATTGATTTTGGTTAGAAGAATAAATGCAGCCGGTTTGGTTTGCAAGATAGCTGTTTTCTCTTTCTATTTTCGGCGAATTTTCGCCATTTCTAATTAAAGATTACATTTGGCATTGGTAAAAAGTCCACGCTAGTGAAAGCTCAAACGTTTGGAGGAGAACTTGTTACAGTTGTAGACTCGAGGATTTCGGTAACCTGGTAAAGAAAGAGGACGCGAAACGCTAGACTTCATTCAGCAAACTTTCGTCACTGCCACAGAGAAAATACGCTCGTTATGAAGTGGAAAGAAAGATAATTAACGAATGACTTGAAAGTTTACTTTATATCCTTGTCTCCGAAATCAAAAGTTTCAGTGATGATCAAAGTTTCAATGCACTTAATATCGTTTTTAAGTTCATTTTAATGGATTTTGAGGCCAAATTGACTGACCTTATGGTTCCAAGTGAAACGTTTTTGTTATGGTAAAGAAACAAATAGATTTTAGTTGGCTATTATATGTCCTCTGATAAACACTGTTTGACGTGATAGCATGGTCAAAACAGTTGCGAAATCTCTGTTTTGACCGTGCTATGACGTCAAACAGTGTTTATCAGACTACATATAATGGCCAATTAAAATCTATTTGTTAAAATATTTGGCAGGTTTATGACACCGATTTTGTGACACGGTGGGGCCAGACCACCCCTCATTCGTGCCATCTAAACATTACAATCCCTTTTTGATATTAGTTGTTTTGGGTATTTTCACCGAACTTAGCCAGTAAGCATAGGACATATTTTGTCCCAGTCATTTTTCAAATCAATGACGACTAAAAGTCTCTCTAGATCTAATGCAGATGCTCGCGAGCCAAACGTCACTGGATGTGCAATAAAACGAAATTGAATGCACGACTTGAATCATTTGTGTAATATATATAGATAGGCTGAGCCTAACAGCGTCGCTCTCTGAACAGAAAGCCGATGGTAAGCTTAACTGAGGTGAAAGGTCGGAAACACAAGAATTAAGATTGACGACTGGGCTATTTTTAAATTTTAGCATTTATCAAAAACAGTATTACGCGACCGTCTGCACAGTACATTTAGACCGTACAAAAGTTCACAAAACAACTTTTTCTCGGTCTAGAATAACTAGTTTGACTAATTTCCGAATAAAATACACCTGTTTCGTATCAAAATTTGCCCGAGAAACTGATTTGGAAATCAAAATTGCAAAAAATACACAATTAACATATATTTGCATAAGCCGACGCGAGTGAAGATAGAACTATAAAATCCAAGTCTTGTTTTGTTTACATAAAATCGCTTTTCAACCTATGTAATGAATGAACACTGAAACACATAAAAATGGACAACACAGTCTTCTTTCGAAAAATTTTATTCAAATCTCTATAAGTTTATGTTTAAAAGCAAAACGTGTACCATTTATAGCGCATCGAGTTCAAGCTGTCTTCGATTAAATTCAAGAAATCAATACAATTTAAGCACGTTTTATAAACAATTCTCCAAAACTAACAAGAACACAAAGAAAACGTCAATCACAGATTGATATCAGCATAAATACCCCTCTCTCTAAATAGTCCCTCTACTGCTTGGAAATTCTTTAAATCTCCGCTTCTTTGGTTATGAAATCCGTAATAAAAACAAACATCTCCCCCTATTGCTCCTGCATTGATAAAAACGTACGTATGAAGTTCCTCGAAGCAAGATTTTATCCTGAAAGCTCTTCTTTTTCCACGAAAGCGGCTTGTGAGTATCCCTTAATTAGTATCCCTGTCTTGAGTAGCAAACCGCGAACAAATGCAGGGAAATAACGACTTTACTGCTCCGCTAAACACAGCGAAAGATCCAATTTTTAAAGTGTTTACCGAGATGACGGCTGTGTAGCGGCGCGAAAAACAAAGCCTCGCTTTGCTTTCAAAATTGCTAAGATCCCGGATATTGTGTGGTGTAACACGCGCATGTTTTGCGACGTTATACGCGCCCGCGAGTTGGCCTTGCGCGACGCACCGACGCACCGACACACATGTCACGGACGCGCGCCCGCGAAACATACCGCTACCAAAGAAAAATGACGGGCATAGGTTCTATGAGTATAGGGCTCCGCAGCGGGCCTTCGGCCCGCGAGTGCTCCGCTATTATTAAAATTCGAATATAAGGAGGCGTTGCAGCATTTTCCTTCATTATAGCCCAGGCCCCGAGGAAGGCTAATTTTGTTAGCCGAAATGTTGGCCGTTAAATGAATCAATCAATTGCCATATTTCCAGCCTTGAAATTCAGTTTCCTTTATAACACTTCAAGTGACACCTGGCTCGAGCAACTCTACGACCAGTGCGTTTTATTTACGCAATGTGCATTCAGATGTTTCTACTTTCTTGTTATTTTGGAACATTTGTCAGGAGTTATTATAAACCTTGATGACAGCTAAAAAATACAAATTGTTTATTTTTAGGTATCGCTTAATGGACAGATGCTGGCATCATAGCCCTGACTTCCGCCCGCCGTTTGAATCTATTCGGCAGCAATTGGCTACATACATTGAGCAAGAGGTTTGTTTGTGTTAAAACGTGACAACGTTTTGGGTGTTTAAGACGTCAAAACCAGAGGAAAAGAATAAGTTTAGGTAGTGATAATTCTAGTAAACGTATTTCTTAATGGCTAGCTAAAGGCAAGCGTACCGAGGAATTCCCCCAGAACTGCCTTGGATTTGCGCTGACGGCCATGCATTTGCATCTGTTTTAGAAGGTGATTATTCAGTTTCACGGGCTTCAGCTTCCAATATGGTTTTTTGGTTAAAGCACGGCAGCACTTGAACGGTCACGATTTGAAATTCAGCTGATCATGGGAGCTTGGAATTTGACTTTAGAAGACAAATACTCTAATTCCTTTAATGAGTTTACAATTTGCGAAAATCGTCCAAAATTGACCGGCAAGATTTGTCGGGTAAAAATTTCGCGACTTTCAATAAGTCAAGTACAAAAACATAAGTCGTCTGTCTTCAATGGATTCAATTTTGGAAGTCATAAATCACGGACTCCAAGAATATCCGCTCTTATAATATGACCATACGGCCCCGCTGACGCAATCCTACAGAAAATAGAATCGAAGGTGACGTGAGCGGGGCCGGACGGGTTGACTTGAGCCGGTCCGGAAAAAGCCGTCCGGCCCCACTCGAGTTCAAGCGACCTCGCACTGCACGACTATTCTGTTCTTTCTAGTCATATTATAAAATACTCGAGGTCATGGCGTACGGACCGAGCGCAGCGAGGTCCGTACGCCATGATCGATAGCCAAATATTTTCCCGTCCGGCCCGACCTAACTCACTCAATAAAAGTTAGTATTTTATAATATGACTAGAAAGTACAGAATAGTCGTGCAGTGCGAGGTCGCTTGAACTCGAGCGGGGCCGGACGGCTTTTTCCGGACCGGCTCAAGTCAACCCGTCCGGCCCCGCTCACGTCACCTTGCGATTCTATTTTCTGTAGGATTGCGTCAGCGGGGCCGTACGGTCATATTATAATGCTTAATATTTCACTACTTTTTTACACTTATCGTTACTAATTTTCCAGTGTAATTTCTCAATGTAGCCATCATTTCTCGTCCAGTGTTAATTCTCACCCTGTCAAACCAGTGTGCTACAGGGTAACACGTGTACAAAGTTTTAGCTAGTTTTCATGTTACGTCCTCTTTTTCTATTAAGGTAAAACTACGTTATAATCGAATTATGCTAAGTGTTACTTCTCTTTAGGTAGCGTGTTTGTAGATTATGCGCTTCGAAGGTACTGGCCGTTACTATTTGTCGCTAAAGTCTTCATATGTTAAAAGAAATATAAAGGCGCTGCTTGCTTAACATAAAACGAACTAAATATAGCAGGATCTTAACATTAACATCCCGCTGCATGTATTTAGGTCATTTTCCTTTCTGTTGGTTTATTTTTGCGAAATTAACGAATTTAAAACGGTAAAATCGGCAATAAAACTAAATACATTAGCAGATCATTGTTTTTTTAAAAGCGAGTACTAATAAATAAAATATACATTAAATTTTACTTTGATTCAAGTTTTAATTTCCTATTTTCATTTTTTATTTTATAATTAAAATCATAATATCGAAGAAACGAAAGCCAAACGTTTTTCATAGGCTAAAATTGAAATGTTGTAATTATTTAAATGGATATCTTTATTTTAGATGTATGAGGGGTTGCTTGCCAATTACGATTCAGCCAAATACTCACAGGTTGAAGACAATGGAGCTGAAGTCATTGGTGCTGTAGGAGGAATAAGGGAACAAGCAGCTGGGCCAAGCAACATCAGGCCAATTCCACCCCCTAGAAGGAAATTCGCCAGTGTTCAACACTAAGTAGAGTGATTAAGGCCCGGTTCAAACGTCGAACTTTACATGTGCCGAACCTAATAATTAGGTTCGGCACATGTAAAGGTCGACGTATGAATCAATTAGGAACGGCACTTTTGTATTTGGGTCGACTCTGCCGTTCTATTCGACTGAGCTTGTCGAACAGAACCCCGACAAAAGATCGACTTCGATTCATACGTCGAACTTCACATGTGCCGATGCATAAATTATGTTAACGTATTTTTCGATATAACCGCGCTTCTGATTGGCTATTTAGTGGGTTTTCGCGCCTTTGCAGACAGAACTCACAGAAGCGTAACGACGGTTACCAGCATTCGCGTTGTAGATTTTTATACTGAAACTGGACAGCTTAAATTGGTCTTCCTAAAAAGTTGCTTTTCTTTATATACATAAAGAAATCGTAATGTATTTTAAAATTTATGCCGTTACTTTATTTTGTCCAAATATCACGATCACGATATCCTCAGCTGTCTCCTTGCCATGTAAACAGAACACAAAGCACACTAAAATCAAAACAAGAATTTCCAGGATTGGTGAATTTTACTTTTTTCGGTTTATTTCTCTATTTTAAGCAGTAAGGATGATATTTCTTTTCGCCACGAATTACGTTCGGCACATGTAAAGTTCGACCGTCTGAATGGCCCATTTCACACTAGAAGACGGACAAATCGTCTGGACGGACAAGTCGTCCGACGATTTGTTCGTGTAATGTGAATTCTAGACGGACAACTCACCTTGTGTTGGTCATCGTAAATAGGTCATTTGCACGATGACGTCATATGACTACAACTACCAGAATCCTTCAGTTTTTTGTTTTGTAGTGCAAATTAGGGCTATTGTTATTTAAACCGCACTGGGATTACAAAATTTAAATAAGAAAGGAAAAACGAAATGAATTCTGGTAGTTGTAGTCAAATGACGCCATCGTGCAAATGGCCTATTCATATCTGAACGAACAAACAGACGATTTTGAAAGCAAGGGGCCTGACACTAACAGGCTTGGTTACCTTGCTTTCTATCCGCCATTTTGATTTTCCCATAAACCATCACTCCCTTTACTAGTTCCATTCCCCTTAGCGAGTACTGGCACCGAGATACAACCATTTGTTCGTCTGGTGTGAATTTAAGTCGGACTTTGGACGACTTATCCGTCTAGACGAACAAATCGTCCTCGAAAAATCGTCTTGATAGACGGCCAAATCGACGGACAGAATCAGACGACTTTTACGTCCAAAATTTTGTTCGTCCCGATTTCTCACTAAGACGACTTGTCTGGCTGAGACAACTTGTCCGTCCAGACGATTTGTCCGTCTCTAGTGTGAAAACGGCCAATCAACAGTCGAACTTAATAGTTTGGGTCGACCTAAATAGGTATTAGGTTCGGCACATGTGAAGTTCGACGTTTGAACTGGGCCTAAATCACTAACAGGGTCAAATAGAGTAAATGTACAACAACACAGCAAACGGATACTTACGGCGGAGAAAAGACAGAGGCAAGAAGAACAAAAAATAATAGTTGTTGTATTTCTTATAGTTGCTACTAACAGTTCTTATAGTTGCTGTAGTTCTTATAGAGTGTTTTCACCTACGTCAAAGTTCAGAAGCATTAAGCAACAGTTTTCGATTCCAAAATGTTTATGGAATTGTAGAGAGTTTAAAACTACACATCTGGGCCAAATTGAAACGCAAGAGCATTTCGTTCAAGAGTTATAGGAGAACGCGTATTAGACATTTTTAGTACTGAAGAAATGTATGGAGCGGCCATCTTGGTGCCCCACTTAGGGACACCAACATGGCGGCTCATCACAAAATATTGTATTCACTATAAGTGACATTAAAAGCATCTATAATTCAAAAATAACTTTCAACTGGTTGGATTTTGTTTATTTTCACGACTTATCTAAAATAGCGTGACGAATTGCGTGACACTTTATAAATGGGAAGCAAAACACACTGGTATCCACATACCATGTTAGAAACAGCTTTGTAGGATGTATACTTTAGATTTTTTAATTTTTTTTTGACGTCATGTGCAAACACTCTATAGTTGCCCTAGTTCTTACAGTTGCTACAGTTCTTATAGTTGCTGTAGTACTTATATTTGTTGTAAACGCTACGCTGTATTTCTCGAGCTGTTGTAGTCGCTATAGTCTTATTGTTGTTGTACTCGCTGTAGTTGTTTTAGTTCTTACATTTGTTGTAGACGCTGTATTTCTCATAGTTGTTGTAGTCGCTGTAGTTCTTATTGTTGTTGTAGTCGCTACAGTTGTTATAGTTCTTATATTTGTTGTTGTCGCTGTAGTTGTTATAGTTCTTAAATTTATTGTAGTCGCTGTAGTTTTTGTTGTTGTAGTCGCTGTAGCTGTTTTAGTTCTTATATTTGTTTTAATTAATTTAGACGCTGTATTTTTCACAGTTGTTGCAGTCGCTGTAGTTCGTATTGTTGATGTTGTAGTTCTTGTAGTCGCTGTAGTTGTTATAGTTTTAATTTTGGGATATTTGTTTTCTTCTTGCCTTTGTCTTTTTCCACTGGAAAGATCACTTAGCCGTGTTGTTTTACATTTGTTTAAGATCAGATCCAGTAACCTTCACTTTTTTGAAATCTTGAGGGCTGTTCCGTGTCGCAAATAGAGACCGAGTAGTTGCTAATAGAAGAAGAAGCAGAGAAACATTTAAATTCTAATTTGTAACGCTGGGTAGAGTTGCTTTCTTGGTCATGTGAAAAACCAAAACCCACGTTATTACATCTGACCCAAATCAAAACAACGTAAAGATGCAATCAACGGATCAAAACTCCAATCTACCAAAGGCATGCGAGTGAGGCAAACATAGAAAATGAGGGAGATAAGCTTATAACTGAGTGGATTTGTCTTTGGTCAGTGATCGGTGAAAGAATAGTACATTCTCTCCCATTGGTCAGAATGTTTCTTGGGTTTTTGCTTAGGTTATATCAATAAAGCCCATCACTGCAAAATTAAGAATTGCCACAGAGGTTATCATAAAACGCCCTGTTTATCTGGTAACGGTAGCGGCTGGTAGCAAATCTTACGGTCTAGTTTACAATGGTGGGTGCCGGTTAGAACAGTGTTAGGGCTGTGTTTAATGAAAACGTGTCAGTGACGGATACTTTGATTTTTGGAGAATTATTAGCCAGAGAAAACTCAGTTCTCCTGATGTTGTAGGAAAGACCCGCTACGGTTTTTTTAAAGATCGAAATAGATTTGTTTGCTATCATAATTCAATAAATACTTCGAGATAAAGTAAAGTTAACTCATTTGGGGTTTCATAAACTAATCAGTTCAGAATTGGAAAGTTCGACAGACTTATAGATATAGCTTAGCAGTTAAGTTCCCAGACCTTTTTTTCTTAGTGTGAAGAGAAGGCATGGGAGAGAGTGGGCGAGTGTTATCTTGTGACGTCACCACTTAAGGTAGAGTCCAGGTATGAAGGAGCAGAATAGTGCAGTGAAGGAGCAGAATAGAGCAGTGAAGGAGCAGAATAGAGCAGTGAAGGCTTAGGGACGACTAGGTTGATTTAATACATGTTTTATTGGTCTAATTACAGAAAACGTAGTGTAGCAGTTACGTATACTCTTATAATTAACTATTTCAGCTTTGCTTTTTATAATATTATCCATTTAGAGTGGGTTTTATAACTGATCAAGTCAGGATGTCGCGAAAATAACATATGTAATTAAAAAAAAAAAACAAAAAAAAAAACGAAAAAATTAATTAATCGGTTTTTTATTATTTGCGAATAAAATAAAATAGTGGTTTAAAACATAACATTTTATGTGCTTTCCGGCTGCGATATTGTTTAACACTTAGCTATAAATTTTCATTAACTGGTAAAGTCAGGATCGCAAATAATTATAAGATATGACCGTACAAATTACGGTATTTTTCGCGAATAAGATAGTACTTGTATACATGGCATTTTATATGCTATGTTTTTGATATTATTATCCAGTTAGCAGTAGCTTTTAATAAATGATCAATCATGATATCGCGAAAATAACAAGTTTAAAAAAATACAAAACAAAAAAAAATTAAAAATTACATTAATTAATCAGAGATAAGTTTTTATTCGTGAATATAATAATTAGTGGTCGTATACATAACATTTTATGTGCTTTCTGGCAGCGATATTTTTCAACAGTTTATAGCTATTAATTTTCATTAACTGATTAAGTCAGAATCACGAATATAAGATATGATCGTACAAATTACGGTATTTTTCGCGAATAAGATAGTACTTGTAAACATGGTCTTAAGTGCTTTGCTCTTGATATTATTAATTACTAATATCGCTTTTTTAGAAAATATAAAGTAAATAAAGGTAAAAAGGTTCCCATTTGTCGCACTTAAACGTGCTTATTATGGTATAATGATTACCTGACAGGTCAAGTCAGGATCAGTGGTATTGATACAAACTAAAATAATCATTTTCTTAAACATTTTGTCCATGTATGTAGGAAAGCCTCTTTTAAAATAACATTTGGTTTGCTTGGAATGACAACATTTGTGATGTACTAGAAGTTGACATCAAGAGATTTAAGCAGATCGAGAGGAATTCTGTGTTCATGATTGAAATGTACCATAAAATAATTATATAACATAACGTTTTAATTAAATTGTTGTAAAAGACGCTTTGGGAGCTATAAATAAACGCCTAAAACATACAGTTGAAGTAAGAACTTATTTATCTGCCAAGACTTAATAGTTTAACCACCTCACAGAACATTTTCGTATTATCACGCAGCTTAATCTCTACCAGTTCTTTGTATCAAAATGACGCATCACAGAAAGATACACTTAATTGCAGACGTTGTTATAGAAAATATAAAATACCAAGTAGGAATTGCATATTATAATGTAACGTATTTTTATTTCTTCACTTGAAAATCAGTAATATCAAGATGATATAGAAACTTAACGTTGCAGTGTGATTTCGCTAATTTTTATTCTCAAATAGGAATTAACTACCTTAATGATATTCAAAGGATAAAAGAAGAGAAATTGTTGAGAAAAAATGGCTATTTATTCCTGAGATAAAAAGTAATTCATTTCCTTGATAGAAATTTGTTTTGAAGAAATATCTGTTGAAAGGTCATGTATGCGAAAGAATACAGATACCACACAGCTCTTAACAACCTCTAATTTCATTGGACCTGTATATCACGCAGCTCTATTGTTTTCAGGGCTAGAGTCCATTGTTGTGTTGTTTGTTCTATTGTTTTCTCAGCAAATCAGAGAAGACCTTGTAAGAGCTGCGTACTGCCTCAAAGAAAACCCCTGTGAAAATCATTAACTAAAGGTACTGAATAAATTACTATTTAGTATTTTCTATGACAACATTTCTGCAACTGAAGATATACGTCGAACAAGCATGCGAATAAACAAGCATAGAATTCGTTCGTCTGTTTTTTTTTTTTCGTCACGTTTCATATGTTTTGACGAAACGTTTTTAAATAGAAAAGTTCAAGGTTGGCGTTTTTCCATTAATCTCAGGCGAGAGGGATTGGGGGGGGGGGGGGGGGGAGGTCTATCTCTGTGACGATGTGTTCTCATGGGACGTATTACATATACCATGTGTCCGGCCTGAAGGTGCGCACCTCACGCCGAAAGGGACAACCGTAACATTGCTTCGTTGCTTCTCCTCAAGTTTATCGCTGCCCCTTCGCTTTATGGACGAAGTAGTTTCATAACTGCTCTTCTGCGATCCAAGCGATGGTAGAAGATCAAGGTGGCGACCTGCAAGAACTTATATAAACCAACTGGCGACCGACACTGGAATGACTAGATACCATCTCTCTATTATGCTATGGATCAGCGGAAAGACTGGCCGAAAGGTAGTTTAAAGCATCCGAGCGCACTCGAAAAGATGATATTTCTCCAACAGTGGCTACTAAATCTGAGTCTCAGAGACAGGTGGTATATCTCCAATTAGTATATTCTGAAACAGTGGATAGCATTGTTGGCGCGCTCTGATTGGCTACTGAAACTCGGAATAGCAAGTGCTATTCACCTCCCAGCAATTTGCGCGCGAACATTGTAATCGTTGACAGGAAAAAATAAGTTAAAAAGCATCATTTTCGTTATATTATCTCACTGTTTCAGTATATACTAAAACAACTATTCACCTCAGTGTAGGTGGGTAGTGGTAGATATTTACCTCGCCGCTTCGCGGCTCGGTAAATATCCACCACTACCCACCTCCACTTCGGTGAATAGTTGTTAAAGAGTGCTTCCTTCGTCACATGATCTCTCCAACTTACGTTTCATTTAAGGTCATTTAATGCAAATCTCAACAACCTAGTGAAGCATCCATCCCAGTGTTGTTTCAATGTAGTACTTGACAAGGTCCAGCTTACATTTCCATATTAGCTGGATCGATAGCAGGACGCTCTCAACGTTTGCTCTGAAAAGATGACATTTTAAACATTTACGCAAGTTCACCAAACCTCGTTACGACTTTGTGGTCACGCAAAGAATACTTAAAATCGTTTTGAAGCGGGAAAACAGGAACATTTTTTCAAAGTACAAATCAAGCCTGAAATGCCTTAGCCTCCCCGCCCTCACATCACTCTGCGCCCCCTACACCCTCCCCCCAGCGATCAAAAGTATTTTTATGTTCGATTCGAGGTCCACTCGATTCAAGAGGTCAGCACAAAGGCGTGGCTCCTTAGCCCCGTTTGCTGTTCCAAGATGGAGGGAAGTGTATTGATCGATAACAGAGAGGCATTCCAGGCCAAAAGCTTAGAGATCTTCTACCACGGCAAAGAAGAGAATCAGAGGTAACTGCGTGACAGGAGAATATCTTAGGGCTACTTTTTTTTTGTTTAATACAGTAATTTTCGTTTCTGTGTGAGTCGACTCAGTTAGATTCCACTCCTGATGTGAGCAGAGATTGCCCGGTGCGATAAATAAACGTTCAAAAATTACTACAGTATTGTCTGAAGCCTAGACCAAACGAAACGAGAAGTGTTGGAAAGTTGAGAGCGGAAGGTTAAAACACTTAAACATGCTCTTGTCTGTGTATCTCTCCATCCGTTTTCGTGTAAAATATATTAAGACTTAAGCTTATAGCTAATATTCAGAGACAAATCTTTAAGTCGTGAATAATTTGATCATCAGCTTTTCTTTCGTCCTTATCTGACCTGGACTTTACATAGACTGGCTGATAAACGTAATTTGGAGTAACTGCAGAATACCCCGCCACATCGAGCCCGTCAATAAAAAGGGGTGGCCACTCAGTATGCGGTACGCAGTGGATAATAAATTCAATTCAAGATGACAAACTTTCTGAGAAGGTGGCTACATGGTACGCGGTAAGCAGTATGCAGTAGATAATAAATTCAAGATGACAAACATTCTTAGGTGGCTATGCAGTACGTGGTACGCAATAGATAATATATTCAAGATAACAAACTTTCTTAGAAGGTGGCTACGTGGTACGCGGTAAGCAGTATGCAGTAGATAATAAATTCAAGATGACAAACATCTTAGGTGGCTATGCAGTACGTGGTACGCATTATACAATGAACTGAATACTACGCGCTCTGTGATTGGTCGTTGCCTATGATCTATCAGAGTACAGACCCACGGCTGACGTCATAGAAAAATTGTTTGCCTTGTTTTGTCCAACATGGCGCACAGTTTTGAAAATGCTTGCGAGATTATTCTGGATTGAGCACGTGAAAGCCTCGAAAAATGTTTAGCAGGAGCTGTTTACGAGCAAGAAAAAGAAGAAACCAAGACGAAAAGTATTCTTGGCGACTTGAAAAATACCTAAACTGGAACAAATCTTCGAACAGTCGAGCGCTACGAGACAAGTTCGTAATTTTACTCTTTTTACTTTTCTGTTCATTGTATAAAACAAATAGATTCCATTTGGCCGTGTGTCTGTTCAGTTATAGATCACAGAAGACGTCAAAATGTGGTAAGAACATCAGTGACACACTCGCCTGCGGCTCGTGTGCCACTTTTTTGTTCTTACCACATTTTGACGTCATCTGTGATCTATAACTGAACAGACACACGGCCAAATGGAATCTATTTGTTAAGTAGATAATATATTCAAGATGACAAACTTTCTTAGAAGGTGGCTACATGGTATGTGGTACACAGTAGATCCATTGGACAAGTGCCACTCAAATTTTGGTTGTCCGAAAGTGAAATTTACTCGTCCAAAAAAATGAATAAATTTTAAAAAATGTAGCGGTAAATTAAACATACAATGTACTGTAAAAACTGACATATAAGCCACATTTGCCCAAAATGTTTGCTCAAAATTGTGGGTAAGTCTTATTTGCGGGAACATCTGCAATATGTTATACTTTCCAGTGATTTAATTTTTTGACCAGACTTTTTGAGCCCTGCAATTAAACATTCTATTTATTTGAGGTGTACAATGTGGGGCAAACATTCTTTAACTTAAGATGGTGTAGAAAAGTGAGTCTGCCAGAGTGCCTCCAAGACCAAAAATCAAATTGAAGAGTAAGGATGCGCATGAAACACATATTCTCATAACGCACGAACATGAGCGTTTATAAATTGTAAAATTTAGCCTCAAATTGTCAATATACCTGTGTTGAAAAAGAGTGCTCCCTACCTTTTCGGACATTTTGAAGCTTTTAGCAATGAAGGAACACCGAAGACGAACAAATTCGAAAACATTGATAGAAAAGAGTCTGTAAACAAGCGGCCATGTTCTCAAGAAATTTGCACGGTCGGAAAACACGCAAGTTTATGAGTAAAAAGAAACAAAAATTCGCGGAAACCAGGTAATAGTTTACGAAGTCCAAGGATGCTTGGGAAACTTATAACTCTGTGAAAAACGAGACAAATTTCTCCTGGTAAATCGACTTGTCCTGTCGGACAAGTGCTTTTGGAAATCCACTTGTCCAAGATCAAAAAGTACTTGTCTCAGACGAGCGGACGAGTGGAAGTTTTTTTGCTCTGAGATCATAATTCAAAATGGCAAAATCCATCTTAAAAGGTGGCTACGCGGTCCGAAGTGGAGAAGAAATGTTAAAACAGTTTCATTCGCATGTTGTTGTAGGCAATTTAAAAAAGGCTAGTTTTTTTAGGGTAACGCTTATAGAACGAAAAATACACAGTAATGTTTTGTTGTGGTTGAGTAATTTAAAGCCGGTAATGTTTTGTTGTTTGTCGGCCGATTACATGTCGATTTCTATGCACTGCATACCACTTAGCCAATTAAATAATTATTATACACTATTCAGACGTTTACCTGAGCGCATAGTTAAAGAGACAAGGGAGGAAGGCTGGAGTTTGGATCGGTCCAACGCCGAGTCGATTTTCACGAAGAAATTCCCATCGCACAGCTAACTTCCAAACCGCGCACCAGGCAAGCTGAAAGTCAGAGGTTCCTTCTCGTATCATTACATTTGACATTCATCCAAAACGCGAAGCTCGACCGATCCGGAGCTGGAATTTGTAGTGCCGACCACCAACAGTAACGCCGTTTTCTCCTTTCTGATTGGATGCGACAAAACAATACCCTTTCATAAATTCATCCCGCGGGAGGGGAAACACGGGCAAGTAAACAGCGCGCGGCGAACTTTCTACTAACCTGCCTTGGGTGAAGCGAATTGCGCGTGACGGCAGCCCGACAAGACTCCAAGCTCTTCTTTTATGCTTTTACTATGCGACAATTTGTCCGTTTCGTCATCGGCAGATAACAAAGAAATCGAATTTGGAAATCGACTTCGCTGGGAGGCGTTTGCTCTCTTCATTGCCCCATGTCTGCTCCCCAGACCATTTACGCATATGATTGAAGTGAAATTAGTGATTAAAGGCTTCCTATGCAACAAGCTGCATGAGTAGTCATCAAAATTTAAAAAAATCTCCGCCTCATCATGCCGGCGCTTAGTTCCAGTTTTCGTACGGCGGAGCGACCTAAATGGATTTGAGCTAGTGAAGAGGCAACTTCTCCTCTCAAAAGTGTGATTGGCATTCTCTACCACAAGTCTCCGCGACATTTTAACTGCACTAATATGGATATCGTCTTGTTTAAAGGAGCATTGTCACGCATATTTTGCTGTGTTTTGGTCAAAATACTCTAAATATATGACAAAGTACCTTTGCTCAAAAATAAAATTGCTTTTAGAACACCCAGAATATAATATCAAGTGATTTCTTCAAGGAAGAACGAACCATAATAAGTTTTTCTGGCCAATTTTTTCAAGTTGCAATCCATTTCAATCTTGGCCATCCGCAGCCAAAGGTATAGGCTCAGTCTCCAGCCGTGGGTGTCTCGATGCGCCCGCGATTCTCTCCACCTCACGGCTGGGCGCACGGGTTTGGTTGCTTGTCCATGACGTCATTACAATTATGCGGAAAAATGGAAACGTCATTTACATAATTATGCAAATGACGATTAAGTTGCGTGTTTATTGTTACTATCTTGAAAAGCGAAATATCAAGTAGCTCATGTCGGAAACAACACTAACCACACCCGAAAAGTTCGTGAGGTGGAGAGAATCGCGGGCGCATCGAGACACCCACGGCTGGAGACTGAGCCTACCAAAGGTAAGGAATACTAGTTTCTGTGCACTGGTAGATTATTTGTTAACAAAACTGGACCATTACATTAAGGTTGCCATTGAATCAAATATGTTTTTTGGCTTTTCAAGGTGATACTAAAAATAGGTGACAGTGTCCCTTCAAGATGAACAGAGTTGGACGCTCAGGTTTATTAAGGCCTGGGTCAGTTACGGTACATCCAAAAATTAAGGGGGGTGGTCTATCTCATAAAGTATGGAACATATCGATATGAAACTTGGCCACAGGCTTTAACTTGATACAAAGGTTAATTTTGATATGAAGTTGTCACGAAAAGAGTCACGCAACTGATTAAGGTATCAAATTTCCATGTTTTTCTTTAGGCTAAGTGCAGGAGAACTTAAACCACTCTGACTGACAAAATATCGTTTGGATATTTTTAAGTGCGCAAAGTCATACACGAAACTAACTGGAAGGCGTGTCCAGGTCACGTAACGATTGAAATGTCGCGATTTTGTTGTCACGCAAACATCAGAAAACAGTCATGCCACGTAGGTGGACCACGTTTCCAGTTACATTTGGAAAGCACCTTACAAGGGTAGAAATAATACCACTTAAAATTCTCAGAAAACACAATTTTTCCTTGTCTGCAAGAGCATTGAAGGAACAAACCGGAAGTAAAAGCTGAATTGGTCACGTGATAGGTTGCCATGGAAACATCAACGTAAAAAAGAACTATCTTAACGAGTTGAATGTCGTTGCCAAGTCTCATACTTATGACACGTTTCCTTTTGAAGATAGACCACCCCCCTTACTTTTTTGATAAAATAGGGGCAGACCCAGTCCTTAATATACCTGAGCGTGATTTATGAGGCGAAAAGTTTGTCGAGGACTGGAAAGAGGCAAGTGCCGGGCAATGGGCAGTTTACAAAGGATTGTAAGTTTAGGAAGCAAATTAACTAACATCTGAATTTCCAGCAATAATTTACATTTTATTGGCCAATATTATACAATTGTTAAACAATGAAGGAATGAAGTAACTATTCGCTTAATTTTCTAACTAGATCTCATTGGCTGTGTTTTCACGAGGCGGTTTTTCTCGCTTAACATTCCTGTAGATATATTTTCTTTTGTTAAGACAATAGAAAATTAGAACACAAAAGAACGACAATACAATGCCCTTCTTTGTTGTTTAATTGCCGACAAGCTTAAGCGACCTGGTTCGCTCGCTCGTGAAAACACGGCCATTGACTGTCTTTTTGAGCAAGCGACATACCGGTAATTACTGCATTCGATTTCATGAGGACAAAGCTAGAGATAAATATTGCGTGATAGCGATCGATCTTCATGGAACATAAGTTGTCAGTATGACTCTATCTTACTGCATGTGCTTAATTCTAATTCATTTTATGTTAAAAAATCTTTGAAAATAGCGGTTATAACCCACCTCATTGAGTTGCAAAACAGGTTTTAAATCTAAATAGCATTATAAATCTCATTGCTCTGATGGTCAACATTGGTTCTCTCCGCAATGGCTTCCTGGTTTGCATTCTTCACTTACCATTTTAAAAGGGACGCACACAGAATTTAGTACAACTTTTTCGAGCATTCCATTTGGTTAACAGACCCTGTTATTTGATAACGTACTATATTGCTAGTTTTCCCTTTAATGCCAAGCCCTTCGTATAACTGCTGTGACAATCATTTCTTTTTCCCACCGTAACTTAGAAACCGTCAAGACAAAGGCATAGACTAGTGACACATGTATATTAGTTATTTTTAGTTATAGCTAATTTAATGTGTTTGTTTCTTAAAAACCGGGCTTGGCTTTGTGCCAAGCGCGGTTTTATAAAACGCACGTTTTTAACGGGCGTTTAAGCATAGTGGGTTCACAAGAGGTCTTTTTCACGCCCCGCGCTCGCCATTTTGTATAAAAACAAAAGATTTTTGCCCGCCCAACCTCGTTTTCAACTTTTTCACTGCGAGTCTGGGCGGGCAAAAACAAAGCATTTTATTCTCCGGGGAGTCAACATGGCCGCCGCGTGATGAAGGCCTATAGACCCTTTTAATAAATACCAGAATGCATCATATTCCGTTATCGATGTCAAATGTATTGTTTTGAATAGTAAAGATAATTCAAAAGAATATGTTTGACGTCATTAGCGGAAAATGATGCATCGTGGTATTTATTAAAAATGTCAATAGACAGTAAGTCCGCTCTTATATTTCTAGAAAGTTCTTACTTTTAAGTGCTTTCAATATAAGGAGTAAATAAACTGTATTGGAAATTGTAGCTGATATCATTTTCAATGATATCATTCGAGTCTACCGCGAAACAATTCCAGCTGGTGGTCAGAGAGGAGCTTGAACTCGGACCTCCAGATTTCAAGTACGGCGCTCGGTCGCGGCACTCGACCACGCTGCCTTCAGTGAAGAAGTTAGGGTTATAGAGATTCTACAGTTTGATACCCGGCCTGTTAAAATCGAACCATTTTTTTTTAGTTTTCTTTGGTTGTCTAGTTTATATTAGTAATATTGAGTTGTTTTCTTGGATTATAATTTTCCCTTTTTTTAATCGAGGGCTATCTGTTTTTCATCAATCAATAATTATCCTCTCTCGAAGCTAGTTTGCATAATTTTAACCATCTAATTTTAACCATCTAACCATCGGCTAACCATCTAATGCTCTAAATCTAGGTTCGATTTTATTTTCAATGGCGTAACTAAAATGGCGCACTAAACAGCAAGCATTTTGAAAAATGCATTGGCTAATAATTTTCGCACTCTAATGTCTCTTTAAGGGAAAGTTTCTCTTGTAGATCAATAACTTCTAGTATTTTTGCGAACTTATCAGTCACTTCTTCAGTCAGTCACTGTGTAAACTGAACCTTTTTTTTTACCATTTAGTTCCTGGTGCCATCACTATATCATGTGACTATTGTTTTGTGTTATCGGCTTATTCTGTTAATTATAAAACATTTATACACTCTGAGGCAACACGAAAGAAGGCCTCTGCAGAGGAGAGACTGAGTTTCTACACTAGATAAAGCAACGTAAATTAGTTGGATGCAGAATTTGAGAAAGTATTCCCGTGATTTTGTAAGATCATCTTGATCATTTGCAATTTGATAGAATATTTCGGAATATTGGTGGAGCCAAGCGTATGTCTTTTGAACTGGTTGCTTCAGGACTCACGGTTTCTTTGATAACATGACGCCCCGAAGAATAAGAAGAGAGAATTTGGGTGCCCCTATTCATTAAAGGGAGGGTTTCACGGTTCGGCGCATGTGCAAGCTATGACGTAACCCATTTAATTTAATTGTTTAGACCAATCGGATGCGAGAAGATGACTCTGTCGGGAAATTTGCCTTTGAAAATGTCGCGGTTAGTCAGCTGATTGAATGGATAATTAAACATATCCATGTGCGCCATGAAAGCAACCATAGCGTAGAATAAATCCTTCGGGTTAAAGGATTTATTCAGTGTTGACTTTGTCGGTGTAATCCGTTGAATTTTTCTGTGTATTTTGGTCATCCTTCGCTTAGTTTTGACTTATTATGGTATGTGATTATTGAAGTAAATGCGAGTGTTTTTTTTTTTAACCGATAAAATTGGTAAGAAAGCGAATAAAGCATTTTAATCTGTGCACATGCGCTGAACCGTGAAACCATCCCTTTAACGACTGATATATTTTGTAAGCTGTTAAAACCCTTTGCAACACATAATGTTGCAACAATTAGTTGCCTTACAATGAAGCATTCTTCATCGTATTGTGTGTGGCGGGAAGGTAAATGAAAGGGCACTTGATTTGTGTTCCACTTATCGGAGAAACGGAACACCACCTTCTCAAACAGATAAATAACTCATCAAGTTTGAATGAAGAAAATCATGAGCATGGCAGTGGTTTGGAAACCCGATCTTAATCATTCTATAATTTTCCCTGTATATGACGATCTGCTTAGAAGCTATATCTAACACTCAGGAGGTTGTCCGTCAGGATTTGCAACAACACGAATTTCATCCATAACATCTGTCTTCTCGGTGTTGGAAATCTTGATAAAAGAAAGCTCGTTGGTGTTTTATAACACATCTAGCGGCATCACTACTTCAGTTGGTCAATTCTGTCACACTCATTTTTCATCGTCAGTAGAGGTCACAACGCACTCTAAAAAAGAAGTGGACTCTGGAATGCCAGCAGTGGCGGACCATCTCCATTTGGAGTAGAGGTTGTTTGGTTGTGATTCGCATCTGTTTTGAAGGTTGTTCGTCTGAATGAAAAGACTGTGATGGACGTGGAAACTCGCCTACCGTCATATCTTTTGAAGACAAACTTTAAAGCGCGGAGAAAATCTCTTTTAAGGAAGGTGTACATCAATGGATTGACCACAGACGTCATGTACCTGATCAACACAGCGACTGCCATCGATGAATTCGGCAATTGGTTTAGTAGAAATATTACGAACCAGGGCATCCAACAGAGGAGAAGTACAGAAGCCATGATGACGAAAAGCAACAAGCATTTCTTTTCAACGGTTGATTTCGTTTGTACAAGGATGTGTCTTCGTCCCTTGAAGTTCGTTTTTTTAGACCCATTCGATGATGTGCGATTGATGGCTCTGAACATATCCACAAATGCGAACACCAAAAAGGTGTATGGTACAATCAAGGCAAACACCAGGCAGAATACGGTAAAACCGAGAAGGAGTTTTGAAGATATTGGGTGGAACACTGGGTATATGTTGTCAATCCAGGTAAATGGGATACACGAGACCAGCAGCGAGCAAATCCAAACAGCAGCTAAGACTTTGTGGATGCATTTCTTGTGAATCATTCGGTGTTTTAGCGGGAATTCAATCGCCATATATCGTTCTGCTGCCACAACTACGATGTGGTACACAGTGGCGATGGCAACAAAGTTCTGAAGAACAGTTACCAGGAATCCTAGATAGAATTTAATTTCAAAGGACTCAATCGGTGGTGTGAAGTACAATATTGTAAACAAAGGGATGACAACCAAACCACACAGTAAGTCACAGAGAGCCAAGCTGAAAAGTGGGTAGTTTGAAGCAGTTCGCAAGCTCTTTTCTTTAAAAACAAATACAACACTACACTGTTAACGAAGACAATTCCTGTGGCAATCGATACGAGCTTTGCAATTTCCGTGTTGTGGTACCCATCGACTCTATTTGGTCGTGCTGTTACATTTTCAGCTGTGGCGTTTGAAGGAGACGCAAACGCGTACTTTTCAGTCATAATCACTTGAACTGGGTTTGAACCAGTTTCGACAATGACGACTTATTTTGACCGCAACTGGTCTGGACGTTATTCTTGAGACTCAGGCAGGTATTCCAGAAGCGCAGTGCTGCTGATTAAAATTGTGGAAAAAAATTGTAAATTGTATGACGTCACAATGACGTCACTGTTATTGTTAACAACAAAAACAGTGTTAGTAAACATAAGACTTTTATCAAATAGGTAGCTGTTAAAGTCTTGTTGTTATATGTTCAAAATTGAGAAAATATTGATGAGACTGTTTTAGCCAATAAAATCGACTATATGACGTCATAATGACGTCACGTTACGTCATTATGACACCAAAGTATCTGTAGTTACTAGAATTCATGACAACATTATCCTGTGTAAATTTGGTGGCCATAGCATAAGCGGTTTCGAAGTTACATAGGGGGGGCTTCTGGAGCCCCCCCCCCCCGGTCCCAGACTTTCAAAAAAAGCCCGGTCTGGATAGGGTTAAGTAGAATTCAAAGTCAATCTTCTGCTTCTTGGAAAACTATTCCTAACCAGTGTGTAAATCATCTCGGAAATCTCTCTTACCTGACAAAATGTAACTATAAAACCGAATTACTTAAGCTAGAGAGCCTCTTTATTTTTTGTCGCACGATTCTCGATTATTGACGCGACTTCAAAAACTTACCTGATCATATCGTATTACTATCAATATCAAAAATGAAATTATATGGAACTGTAATATTTTAATTGATAAGAAGCAAGTTTCTTTTTATAGAAAATGGTTCTCAAAAACTGTTACTCATGTGCAAGATTTACTGAATGAACAAGGCAACTTCTGTAACGTTTTAGAATTCAAAACCAAGTTTTATTTAGATGTACCCTTTACGAAGTTTTGATGGTCTTATCAATGCCATTCCTCGCGTGTGGAAAAATGCTTGAAAACTGCATGGTCAAAACAACCTCAACGATACCTCTACCGCACCTCTAATCACAAGTTCTATTTATTCTGCAATCTTAAAAAACACTTTCGTACCACCAACCTCTCAAACTATTTTTTTTAGAAAATAATGTTCATAAAGTTTACCAATTGCCTTTTATAGTTACAAAAGAAGTTAAACTCATAATGTTCCAATACAAAATCATACACAACATACTCTCGACTCAAATGAGCCTTTACCGTGAAGGTATCTTCCGAAAGTGATTTTTGTCCGTTATGTGGGTGTGAGAAGCAAACTTTAAACCATATGTTAATCCAATGCAGTAAATCACCCTCCTTCTGGAATACGATTCAAGAGTGGTGGTTTGAAAAAGCACGTGAAAGACTTTCTTTAAAACATGGTAGCATATCATAGGGCTACTTTGACAATACAAAATACTGGCTGGTATTAAACTACTCAATTCTAATAGCATAATACTATATATTCTGCACGTCAAACAGGCGCCAAGGTGAACTATACTTCTGTAACTTCCTGCTGCGAATTCAAGAAAAAATTGAAATAATTAAAGAAACTGCAAGTGCAAAGAAAAACTTGCCTGCTTTTCGCCGAAAGTGGATAGTTCTTCTGTAATTAGCATTAGTAAATTTGTAAATGTAATTGTACGACTGCGTAGTTCGTGTAGTATCATGTAATGCAGTGATGTAAATAAACGTATTGTTTAAAATTAAAATAATAATAATAAAAAATAATAAATTAGTTTTTTGGGGTCCCACTAGTGCCGGAGAATACCTCCTCGCGGTCATATGCAAGCAGTCACACTGGGTAGAAGAAATAGAGTTCGTAAGCATCACAGCTGCTTGGGCAGTGATTTCAAAGCTAGATCGTACATTTTCATCGCTTGAAATGTCAGTGATCATGGGCAGCGACAACGGGCCGCCATTCAGTGGAGGGGCGTTTCAGGACTTCAGCAACAACTCGGGTTTTAAGCATAAGCGCAAGACACCCAAAAGCCCCAGACCAATCCAGAGCCGTAGCAGTTTATGAGGGTGATCAAAAAGATCTATCGCATTTGCAAACTGACGGAGCAAAACCTCAGCCAGGAAGTACACAGATTTCTACGCTGCTATCGAGCTACGCCGCACTGCACCACGAAGCTACCCTCGGCAGAATTGATGATTCCCGGTGGCAAGTTCCGCACAAAGTTTCCTGTTCCTCCTGAAGGTTTTTTCTCGGATTTTTTTTTTCAAGAGCATTTATCGTCTTCAGCATTTATTGTCTTCAGTAGCTGTTCATTTATTCTTTAGACACATTTTGGTAAAGTTCGGCGACCATCGGTTGTTATGCATGGCAACGAGGTATGACGTCATAAGTAGTATGAGGTCAAGCCATTTTTGAATAAAAAGGCGTGTTTTTCACCAACCAAAAGTAGAAAAATGTTTAATTGTATCATATTTTACAACTCTAGCAACAATAATTTGCAATTTTCGCCTTGGCGGCCAGTTCAGATGACGTCACGGACTCCAGCAGTGCCATAACCCACCTTGTAGAGCACATCACAGTCTATCTATTGAAGGTAAAATATTTCCGATATATTGGAACACCGCAAAAACCCAGGGGGGTGGGGGTGGGCGTCAGTGTACCATGGTGGGGGAATAGGTTTGCGTGTACGTCCGAGAATTAATTACACCAAAAATATAGCTGTTTTTATTATAGCGGAGCACTTGCCAGGCCGAAGGCCTGGCTGCGCAGCCTCATACTCATAGAACCAGAACCTGTGCCCGTCATTTTTATCTCGTTAATGCGCATGCGCATTAAGCGAGATTTCGGAGTCAGTCACGAAAAAAGGGACAAAAGTTGTTAACAAAATTTTGTGGACTTTTGTCCGGGGGGGTTTCTTCCTTCTTCTTTATAGAAGCTATATTAGGGCACTGAAGATATGGTTGGTTAAACCGGTTAGGATTGCAAGAAGGGCGTCACATACTGCACCTAAAATTTTTGGGGAGCACCCCCGGACCTATTGTTAATTTCCCTAGGGTATTGGGATGTTAGAACTTGTCATGAACTTGTCATATCTCACATTACGTTACCGCAAAGGCATTAAATTCTTCTTAAGTTTCGATATCTCATGGTGTATTTTTACGAATGGCGACGTTTTAAGAAAGTTTGTCCGACTGAATTTGTTTTGCGGGAGGAAATTTTTGCGGGTCGCGGAGACAGCTAAACTTTCTGGTTCTATTTGCAATTCTTCGACAACCACAAAGTGATTACAGTGGCAGTAAAGCTCACTGTCGTTGCAGATAAAAATTAAACTGATCACAGTACGCGGGTGGCGGCTTAGAATTTTAAACATGCATGAACGCTTATCAGCAAAAGTGGAAAAGCGTTATTTCCTGAATTATTCCAGAGCTCTCACGCAAGTATGAACCTACCTGCCATGACCTATGAAGAAACGAAACATAATTATTATCAATTCGCTGTTCTGACTCAAATGAGTTCAAATTTTATATTCAAGTTCCGATGAATTTCATTGCATTCTCAAATGCTTGTTCATTTGGCTCGGATGGTTTTATGCCGGTGGATTTTTAAGATCAGTTGCTTATACGCGCCACACTGTGAAAGAAATTTCCGGGAAAGTTTAAAATTTTACAAGATTTTGGTCTATTCTCTTGCCAAATAATGCCATTTCAATGTAATGGATTTTTGTTACAGTTAGCGTAAACTTCGAGTTCTACGAAGGGTTCGAGTTTAATCAATTTTTGCATAACCGGAATTCAACTGGATAAAAATGTACGACGATAAGTCGTGCACTTGTAATAAGCTGAGCGTGCAAGGCCTAGCCGTGTGGTTTTAACGCAATGAGAAGTTCGTAGACAATATAATAATTAAGGCCTTTAAAAATCAGTTGAAATCATTAATTCAAATGGATGGACTCAATACCTATTTAGTTTACTCTTAATTCAAAAGATAAATAGTATTGAAATATTTATGAAGAGGAATTTAACCGTTGCCACCCCTTAAAACTGTACTTATCTATATCCTTGGTGCACTGTATTTAATTTTTCTTAATAGGTTTTTAGACGACTTACCTTCTACTTGCAGCTGAAAAAGCTAGGCTTAAACGTAGCAGTCGCTAGACTGTCAAAAATGCCAACGAAGGTTTTAGCGAGCTCCACGCAGCTATAAAGCGTAGCGAATACAAGCTAAAATTACAACCTTTACTGAGACACTTACGATACGACCAAAAACAGATCGCTGCATTCACCCCTTTCATAAAATAGAAGTCTGTATACGGGTGAACATTACAAGTTCGTTTACCAACAGGTTGCAACTGAACTGACTGAAAATTCTAAAAACTGACAGGAATCTTCTGCGACACCTCCTTTCAACAACCTTGACGGGCTTTTTTAATTTCGTTCCTATTACAAATTAAGTTATCGTCTCTTTCGTAGAAAAATACGTAAACATTGGGAACATCAAACTTTGAGAGGGTATAATGGAAAAGTAACACACATCTGAACAGCGCCACCATTTTGGACGGCAATCTATTCGTTCCGATGTTAATCGCGTAACTCTTTCCTCCTTTCCGGTTCTAGATTTCTGTTCGTGAAATGACCAGATCAACCCCCCCCCCCCCCCCCCCCCCCGAAAATAACCTTCAGGCTGATTAGGGTATTACATTTCACAATTCCAAACCTAAAAAACTTAGAAATTACAAAAAAAAAACATAAATATATAGCGCTAAATAACGCGAAAACGGGAGGATTTTTTCCGGATATATAATTGATACTATCCATTAGATTATTACAATGGAACTCAATTCATTCTGTAGGTGTCAGAACATTCACTGAAGCGTGATGCTTGAAGTTGTTTCTCGCGGTGAATTTGCCTGTAAAGAGTTGTAAACCCGGCGCAGCTTTTTCTCCACAGCTACAGTGAGCTTACTTTACCATTTTGTAAACAAGGCCAAACACACGACAAATAAATCTAGCACTGCTAAATGAGGGTGCTAATGGGGGTACCCAATTGTCAGTTAACTACTATTTTTTCGGCCAATTGTCAGTTAACAAGAGGCTACACTGGTAGCCTATACTTATGCGCTTGTATAAGAAAGTTTTATGTGTTTCTTTTTTAACTGGGTCACGCTGTCGGAAATCGGTTCATTTCAATATTTTCATTCATTGATCTTATCAAGTGATTTAGCTTGACAAGTAGGAAATTACGTATATCAGTAAGGCTTTTAAATTTGCAAAGTTAAGATAAGGTTACTTTACAGGCCATGTGAATGACCAGAGTGAATGCGTTTTCGGGATTGGTGAACATTGTGACTAAAGATCTAGGGACTTTGCGATTAAATCATTCTTACTTGAGAATTGTCATGGACTTCTTGTGCTAAACAGAGACGTTCGCGACAACGCACCCCTTCCCTCTCAACGAATTTTGCGTGACATAAGCCTTGCTTTGTTTACATAAAACCAGAGACAGAGAAATGTATGGAAAACTAAAACAAGCAACAGGCCCCCAAAATTTGTCAGTAGAACTCTTTGCCGTGTAGCTTTAGTTTTTTTTTTTTTTAGAACAGCCGCTTTACGAAAATTATTCGACAGTAGATTCTCATACAAAAACCATAATTTCTCACCTGTCAAGATAGCTTCCAAAACCGTAATAAGGATCGTCAGTAAGATGTCTGTTTGACACAGGATCGTACACAGAGAGCATGGGAAGGAAAAAAATCGAAACTCACTGATGTTTGTGTCCAATAAAATACGGTGTGTCCACTTACTTTGGAGTCTGCTAATACAGGTTTTAGTGTTATCAGAAATCTTACTCATTTAATCTAACACTGAAAAAGGACTCGTGTGGTCAACCCCGGGGTCAACCCGCGTTCGCGTGCTAGGACAAAATGACGAAACAAAATACACACCATGTATCTCACTTGTCGCACTTCCCATTAGAAAAGGTAGCTCCATTTCCAACTGAGCCTTTGTAACAGCTTTTCCCGTCGATCTTCTCTAATCGGAACAACTTTAAATCAAACTCACCGAGTCCAAACTTTCCGCTTATTGTTTGATAAAATGTCCATTGAATTGTGCTTTGTCATGTCAAACGGTATGCGACTTATGTGTCATTCGAATGCCGATCCTTTGTCATCATCTCGATAAAAACTCAGAATAACTTTGACCACGCCACTCGACGCCATCACGGAGATCAAGGTCAACGCTCTACGACCCTGGTACCTTTCGCATATAATATCGGTTAATATGTCACCTGGTCACGTAGCGAGGCAGGTAAAAGTCACAAAATAGCTTTGCTGTTAGGAAAAAACTATGTTGCTTTTACTAACAACAACAATCGTTAATTTAGTATAATTAATAGAATGTCACTTAACTGTTACTGTATTTTCTCGATTAAACGCCGGGCCCCGAATAAACGCCGGGTATAATAGAGGAAGTTGTAAGTCAGCTCCTCAAACGTTTGTTTGTGGTATAATAAACTTAAGATTTAAGGGCAAGGTACAAGGCTGCCAAGAAAAACGAATAATAACCCTTTCTTAAAAAATGGCGGGCGAGAAAAAACTGCTGATACAAAGAAACGCCGGTTCCACAAGGCCAAGTTTGAAATAAACGCCGGGGGCATTTAATAGAGAAAATACGGTAACTTTTCATTTATCAGTTAACTACTATATTTTTGGGCAATTGAAAGTAAACTGTTAATCCCATTAGCACCCTCCTAAATGCACTGGTATTCTGAATTTCACTTTTGCCGGAACGCAATTGGCATGAAAACAAAACGAAAGAAACTCGCGAGATAATAATGCCTTTTGTCACAACATTTCACCCACGACTGAAAAACCTTAAACAAATACTGATGAAAAATGGAGTTTCGTTCAAAACCAACCATTCCTGAAAACTATTTACAAAACGCCGCCTAACACATCATACAAGACGTAAATCACTTAACGACATACTCATAACAGCCAAACTTTGAAAGCTAATATAAATGCATCGCAACCGCAAAACCACATAGCGGAGTCGGTGCAGGCCTGTCATGAACCTCATTTCGATCTAAGGGAAACTAAAAAAGTGACCGCCAGGAGTGGTGCCCTGTTTATCCGCTCCAGGACCCAATATTTTCTATATAAGTGCGTCCATAGCAGACGTGACCGAAAAATGACCACGTGATCACCATTTTTCCGCCATTTTTCACGTCAAAATATATAAAACAGCAGACTTGATACTTTACCTAACTACAAAACTTTCCGTTTCATTATGCAAGAGTAGGAACAGCAAAATACCATAAATTTTGACTTTCGTTCTATTTTCGAATACTGCTGGAGAGTTGAAAAAGAAATGGCTGATGGCGCGATGTCTGCTAAACATAGCTCAAATTGTCCTGGCATGGGGACAGGCAGCTCTAGAGAAATGACATGTTGTTACGGTCTCCTTCCATTAGATTCGGCACATGTGAAGTTCAATGTTTGAACCTGGCCTTACTTTAAAGAATATTAAAGATTCAGTCACCATTTGTTGTGTCAATTGATATTTTGATAATTAATATTAATATGTCATCTGATCAGATATAAAGTCATTGCACGTGACGTATTATCGATCACTTGATAGGTTTGTGGGCTTTTAATTGTTTTGAAGTTGCGGCAATCTATTGTATTTGATTAAAAAAGTCTTTTCCATTGTCAAATATCCCAACAGAAAATAGACAATGAATAACTGAAAATGCACTGTGTAAATTGAACCAACGACACATTTTCATCGTCAATTAGCTAGCAAGGCGGGAAAAGTCTTTCACTTTCACTTCACTAACATCAAAATTATTTACATTCACACTCGTGATTCTTTGTTACTCATAACTTTTTTTGACTTGCACCAACACGAATTTTCAAACTTTCTCTCAATCTTCTCTATCCTGCCAAGAACCATATCCAGTTGACTACTGCACCTCGCATTTTCTACATAATGTCTGATTCTACAACGCCATCTTTACCATATTTATTTTATATTTATTTTAGATTCTTCTTTTTTTAACCTCGTGTTCCAACGCATTAACGAGATGGCTTTAAGAGCCCTTTGATTATATGCTTTTCAAGGTGATACTAAAAAAATGGTGTTGTTGTACAGTCGAACCTCTCCTTTCGGACACCTCTCTATTACGGACAGTTTCCTATGTCCCGACAAAATTCTAACATATTTTCTTTAAAAAAGACCTCTATAAGACGGACCCTCTCTGACACTAAATCTCGGGCCCCAGAGAGCAAAATCATATAAACTTAACCTCTTTATTACGGACACTCCGATGATCAGGTGATGTTAGTTTGAGTAAGTAATACAATTTCGTGTTTGTGGTTATTCATATACCTTATGTAGCTGAGAATGTTACAATCGAATACACTACTGTAAGTGGAGTCTTAAAAGTGACGTCATGGAGGTGCCCTCTATAATACGGACACTTTGCGCTGTCTCTTCGGTGTCCGTATTGTCCTCCCCCCCCCCCCCCCCCCCCACCCCCACCCCCCATCACCTCGTCCCGCCGCGCCAGAGAACACTACAGCAGGAGAGGCTTTGCAAAATGGCGCCTTGTCAACATAAACTCAGCTGAGAAGGGAAGACCAAGTATTAGAAGTGTTAGAAAGGCTACATTTCTCTTAATATGGAACAGTTAGGGTCAGGAACAGGTGAAGCAGACTAAAAGAAGTCTTTTGCTGGCTGAGATTCCAGAAATTTGCTTCAGTTTTCTGGATCCAGAACAACTGCTAGCGGTAATGTTCAACTTGATAAATTTTGTACGTCATTGCTTCCAAACTTCCATACTTTTCCAGTATTTTTCACTTCTTTTCTGTCCATAGCTTAGAGGGTTGTCCAATATTTCGGACAAATTTATGCATAGCATTGTATTGTATTACATGACCATAACAATAGTTTAAACAATGCATTGTAGAACGGCACAGTACAGCACTATGTATTACAGTACAATGCTATGCATAAATTTGTCAGAGCACAGGTAGACCACACTCTGTTTGTGTTTTGAACTTGAGACTTCATGGGACACGATCGGTTGAAATTTTAGTGGAGATATTTAAGTCGCCTTTTACCGTTTTTTTTTTTGCCACTCCGAGCTGTAGAAACCCTTCGAATTCTCTGGCGAGTTTACTGTTACCGGCCAAAGGCCAGTAGTAAAGAGAGGGAGACAAGGCAGGCAACACGCAGCCAGCGACTGCTATGGATCGCTACTTCAAACAAGAATTGTTGCAAAATTAAAAAAAATTCTTGCCTTTTTTTCACCGGCCTCCGATTAACTACATATTTCCTCATATCGTGGCCGAGTTTGGGCTTCATTCGTCAAATTTACTCAGAGAAAAGCGAAGCTTAAGTCTTCTAGGTAGGTTTCAAATTAAGATCTGTAGTAAACTCAACGACCAAAGGAATTCTAAACATGCGATTCATTTTAAATCAGCCAATCAACGCTTCACGATCGTTGTCAAGCTAAGCGTTGTAAAGCTGTCTGATTAGCTCAGTTTGTAGAGGAGATCATAAGTTCGAATCTCGGCCAAACCACCAAATAGGTGTCTGGAAAACTTAGACCCCAAAAACTCAGACCTCAAACCTCGAAAAAACAAAGAAATTGAAAACACAGAGCTTGAAAACTCAGCCACCTCGGAACCTTTTACCTTTGATCCAGAACACAGACAGACTCAGTGGCGGATAAGCTTATTCAAAGGTCTGAAATCAGAATCCGATCCAAGTCCATATACTTTCTCACATGGGCGGGGTGATTGCATGAAATGTTCAAGAATAAATGAAAAATGTCTTAGGTCTTTCCAGCTGATTTATTCATATGCCATGGGTTTAAAGCTTATACTTTCTCTCCTTTTCTTTTTTTTTTTTTGGTCTTATTTTTTCCCTGATGTTTTAGGTTTATAAAGTACATCAAGAAAAAACAAGAGCCTGGACTGAAGATCATGAAGAAAGACGCAGAGCCTCTTGCTACAGGGTAAGATATCAAAATTTAAGAAAAATCCCAAATTTCATTTTATAAAATACCGAAAAACAATTGGTACCGCATGCAAAAGTGCTGCCAAAGAGGTTTGGTTTGGATATAGTGACACCATAGGATTTCATACACAGACTCAAAAAGTTAGAACGTATATGTTGTAGGTTAAAATTATTTTAGGTTAAAAATATTTTACACTAGGTTATTTTTTTTATTTTCCTTTGTCCCAGATTCATTAACATAACCTCAGACAAAGGAAAATAAAACTTAACCTAATTTGAAATAATTTTAACCTAAAATAGTTTTAACCTACAACATATACACTACATGTCTTTATATTTGGTAGTTTCTTGGTGTTGCGGATGGTGTGATCACCAAATGACGTAAAACAAAAGATTCAAAAGACATTGAACAATACCCACACCACAACACAAGCTAACGAACAATGGCTTCCGCAACACCAAGAAACACCCTTATAATTGAAAGGGAAATTTTTAATTCATGTTTTTTTTTGCTTATTAATGCAAGGTCGAATACTTTGTTCTCAATGTGGAACACATATGAAGCTCGTCTTCCGCCAACTTACTATCAAAAAAAGCTACTTGACAATGGTGACTCCCTGTTTTCTGCCAAGGTACAAATCACTGACAAATAACATAATGCTCCATTACCATGCACTTTTAGTTTAATTACTATCAAGAATGGACATGAGTCAAAATTCAAGAAAAATCTAAACTTCCTCTTTGTAAAAACATATAAGGTTCAAAACAAACAATACCATAGGAAGTCCTGTTTTCAACGCTTTGTGTAGTCACGAGTTAATAGGCACCATAACAAGTCATTAATTTTTTGTTTTCAATCTGCAGGAATATAAACTTGCCCAGTTCCACTGTTATGGTAGAATTATCTAACAAAATACTTTCACAGGGAACTTAACCTGACAGAGGTTATGCTGAATTGGATGCTGAAGCTTTCTATAAGATGCATTTGCCAACTGGCTTTGATGATTTTTCTTTCGCCACAATGGTGGTAGCCCGGGGGGGGGGGGGGGTACTCTGCAAATTTTTGGGTGGGGGTGTGCCGCTGGGACTCTGAGACCTTTAACCTATACTAGACCATTTTAGCTGCATTTTGCAACCCTATTCTAGACTAAACAATGAAAAACCCTACCCAATCCTAGATCTATTCCAGACTCGCTATTTTCCAGAAACTCGTTCACTATCATAGTTATTAGTTAACAGGGGTCAGTAAAAATGCCTTACTGCCTGCCGTACCGATTTTTAAATGCCATTTGCCAGTTAAAACCTTGTCTAAACTAAATTCTTCCCGCAACTGACCAGTTTCGCGGAAAATTATACCTTATTCTAGACCAAAATCTCTGATTACTATATCGTATCCCAGACTAAACTGCCTGAAAACCATACCATTCACAGCGGCACATACCTATATAGCTCATATATGGAAGTACCCCCCCCCCCCGGGGGGGTGGTAGGCATTCATTTGCTTAACATTTTTTTACATACACCACAGGGAACCCACACATCATGCATCAATCAGTGGTTTGATCCCTAGGGGGTGGGGAGGGGCACCTACAGGGATCTTGGATGACTTGTCCAGATTACCAATCAAACCTTGGCATATCCCGAGTGGGGGACTCCTATATAAAAGCTGCTTGTCGTACCTTTACCTCCAGGGAAGCACTCCTTTGATACAATGTCACCATAACTATAGATTGAATCAAATTTGTCTAACAAGGGTGAAACTTAAAATTCTTGCGATTGAAAAAATTAAGAATTCCAGTTCAAATTGGAATTTGAAGAGGAAGTAAAAACCGATTTCCTTACTTTTGAGCATTACTTTAACTGTAAATGCATTTTCTTTTTTACAGAAATGTAATTGCTGAGTCTTTATAATGTTCATGTAGTTGAGGGCAGTTCTTGGTAAAGCCATTTGTTGTTATCATGTAAGGACTACTGAGGATCCTGAACTACAGGCAAGTACACTGTACACTGTAAGATAGAAATACCGTGAAATGCTGCTTATAAGCCCTGTAGGCTTTTAATATATAGCTTCATAAGGAGTTTTAGTGGGCTTAATATATAGAGAGTGGGGGCTTATAAGCAGCATGAAAAAAAAAGGCATCTGGCCAGGACTAAAACAACTGTCTGTAATAATGGGGTGTCTGAATTAACCCTTTCGCAGCGACTACCCTAGTCGCCTTTAATATACCCATTAGGCCATCAATAAAATATTTTCTTTCCCATCACCCGACCGACCCATTTTTTTGGAAAAGTAGAAAAAAATTAGATACACTGTCTGACAAGCAAAATGTTACTTTTTAAACATGTGATCAAGACTTTATTTTGAATAGAAATCTTTTATATTTAATTTATTAGCCCTCCATTGTGGATAAGGAGTAAATTTGGATTTGGAAAACATTGGCAATCGAACTCACACATGTAACCAGGCCTTCTTACTTAGCATCCAGGCTTTTTCTGGACTCTGGCTCACTCTGCAATTTTTTTTTTGTCATGACCGACTGACCCACTTTCACGAGAGGGAAGGCGATGGGAAACGAAACATTTTATTGGGATGGCCTTAGTGACTATAGTCACCTAACACTGTTTGAGAAATGAAATATTTGGCCATGGAACCTGGCTGCAAAAGGGTTCAGGGGGTGTCCGTAAAGCCGGGTTTGACTGAATTGTACATTGTATAAATAATGATGGATTGTTGACTGCATGTATGATTGAAAAATCACAATTCAAGTTTACGCTCAGTTAGATTCTGTTTTGAACCAAATTCAGAGTGCCACTAATCCGCCAAATATTTATTGCTGAAGGCAAAACCCTCATTCACATGAGGCAAAAGTTCATCAAAATTGCCAACAGGCAAAGGCTGGTTAGTAGTCAACGAGTACGAGTCAGACAACTTGGCGTCGGGTCCGGAAGACGAGAAGAAGTTGAGGAAAGCAAAGGAATCTGCTAGCAGAAAAAGAAAGGCCAACTCCGATAGAAGACGTAACGAAGATATGAAGCCGAAATATGCTGCTAATGAGCTTTTTATAGGGTGAGTTCTTACTCGCGTTCGATGTTTGCGCGTTCACTTTGTAATTTCTCTTAGGATTCTGCTTGTGAGAATCCAACCATATTCTTGTTGCTGTTTTACGTATGTCTGTTTTAAATAATTTACAATCGTTTAAACGTGGTAATTAGAACGCAATTTTTTCTTCATGGTTTCTTGTCGCGGATAAATGTTTTCTCTCTGCTTTTTCCTTTGTTTATGGGACAAATATTTTAGAACGACTTTTCTGTTTGTATAATGGATGTTTAAATCTTCCTTTTTAAAAGGCTTTTCGCAATAATTGTAACGATTTAAAAAAACATATATTATTTTCTAGGTAAAATGAATCGATTTACTGATAATTAGAAAACATAAAGTAAACATTTATTGTCGTCCTTCAGTAGCATCGTAAATAAAGTAAAGTAAGTATAGTCAAGTGAGGCCTTTAAGCTTCTGTGTCCAAGCCCAAAAAAGCCTGAAAAAAAAATCAGGGCTTTTCAACGGGAATCGAACCCGTGACCTTCGCGTTACCGGTGTGATGCTCTACCAACTGAGCTTTTTTTTTTTTATTTCTGGCGTTCCGCAGGGCGGTAGTGCAATGCCCCGCGATCATGTAAAACGGGGGGATTAAAACGAGGAAGAGGAGAACGCCAGGATGAGGGAGCACCAGCTCGCCAAACTCGCCAGGGAATCGAACCCCACCTCACCAGGAATCTAAAAAGCAGAGCACCAGCAACTAACTACGTAACTAGACTATATACGTAAAAAAGGACGTAAAACAATTTGATAAGACAACTAAAAACAGTTAAAATTAAATAAAACATACTAAAAGCCAAATGGTACAAACTAAGAAGAAACACGTACAATGCCTATGTAAGGAAAACCCGGGAAGAAGCTCGAGCAGTACAACTAACTAAGGCGACCGCACTAGCCAGGACCACAAAACAACACCGTGACGAGACCCAGACCACACAAAAGGATCACGCAGTACAACCACTAAAGGCGACCACGATCACCAGAAACAACAAAAACAAGCCGGAACAAGTTAAGCAAAGGATCACGCAGTGCAACCAATCAAGGCGACCACGATCACCGGAACAAGAAAAGCAGGGGGATCATGCAGTGCAACCAATGAAGACGACCGCAATCACCCAAGGCAGTAGGGGCATAAGTAGAGACCGGAATAAGCAAAGAAAGAGGAGGGTTCACGCAGTACAACCAACAAAGACGACCACGATCACCCGGGATAGGACACGGTCACAGACAAACAGAAAAAGTCTCGTCACACACCGTACCAACTAAGCCCCGATCGCGAGCGCCCCACTGGCGTGCAAAAAAACGGCGACGCTGGGCAGATTGAAAACGCTTGAAAAAAACAAGTAAGAAGAAAGAAACTCTGGCTCTAAACTGGGCCAGCAACCGAGAGCCTGAGGGTTGCACGTCGCGGAAACGAAAATCATTCCGCTGCTTCCAGACCAGAAATTTCAAGACATTCAACATATACGCAAAAACAAGAGGAACGCACTGGAAATCATCAGAGGAAAAGCCAAACAACATAACCTTGGCATCAATAGGCGGAGCCAAGGGGGAAGCAGCGGACAACAACGTCTGAACACGAGCAATGCCCTGCTGGATTAAAGGGCACAAAAAGAAAAAGGTGCTCTAAAGACTCGTTGCCAGAACTACAAAAACAAACAGGATCAAAATCGTAACCAAAAGAAATCAAACGGTCCGCAGTAAAAAGAACCCCGTGGGCAACCTGCCAATTAACATCAAAGACATGACGGTCAAGCCGCGTGCACGAAAGACTAGACTACGTAGAAAGCCAATCGACATTACCATAAATAGGAAGAAACTTGGATATACACCTAGGAACACACGCCAAAGAAGAGAGATACGACACGTAAACCACCTTAGTGGTGATGGTCTCCACCGGCAAAGGCCCAGATGGAAATGAGGCACCAACAGCTAAGCCGGAAGTGAGAGCCACCCCCCCCCCCCCCCCCCCCAAGAAAACGCCACGCGTAGAACAGAGAGCGATAAAACGAAGGAAAAACGTCAGGTGAAAAGAAAAAAGGATTAGCAAAGACGACAGCCATAACGCCATAACGAATCAAAACACGAAAGCCATAACGAAAGCCATAACGATCAAAACACCAATACGTCAAAAGAGAGACCCAACCACTAGGCGAAACACGATAACGCTTGACCCATTGTACAAGTAAAGCAAACATTTTAGCCTCTACGGAAACCATGGAGAGACCTCCACGAAGACGGGGGTGGATTACAATGTTACGAGCAACCTTATCAGATTTCCCACCCCAAAGAAAAGAAAACGCCAGCTTATCAAGCTGCAGGCGGACCCACGGGGGCATCCCCACCAGAGACCCCACATACCAAACTTTAGAGAGAGCCAGGGCATTAATGACAAGGACCTTGCCTTGGAAGGACAACACACGATGACGCCAAAAATTTAAAACCCGCCGCACGGCCTCAATACGGGGCAACCAATTTGCTTCATCCACATCACTATTACCAATAAAAACCCCCAGCACTTTTATCTTGGAGTCTGTCCACTGGATGGCAACAGGGGCATCGGAGCGACCGCGCCACCCACCCAACCACAACCCTTCACACTTCTCCAGATTTAGCTTAGCGCCAGAACCCTTTTCGAAATCTTCGTACACATCAAAGACAGAGACCAAGGCAAGGTCGGAAAGAACGATAACAGAGGTATCATCGGCATATAGGGACAAAACAGGGAGGGGGCCGTGGCACACGAGGGAGGGAAAAACCAACAATATATGGATTGGCCCTAATATTGGCCGCCAAAACCTCCATGGATAGTACATAAAGGAGGGGAGATAGGGGGCACCCCTGCCTCACACCGCGAGAAGGTTTAAGCCGGTCCGAGGTATAACCATTGACCAAAACCGCAATAGAAATGTCAGTGTAAAGCAGCCGAATCGACCGGACAAAGTCCGGGCCAAAACCCAGGTGTGCCAAAACCGCAAAAAGAAAATCCCAGTCCACTCGATCGAATGCCTTTTCCTGATCCAGGGCCAAGATGGCGGCACAGCAACCCTTCTCCTTAGTATATTCCACCACATCCCGAAGTAAAGCCACATTCTCCCCGATATACCGCCCCTTGACCCCGAACGTCTGGTCCGGAGCCACCACCAACTGAAGAACCTTCAACAGACGACCAGCCAGAGCCCGAGCACACATCTTGTAATCTGAATTTAGCAGACTAATAGGCCGCCAATTCCTGTGAAGAAGACGGTCCCCCTTCTTAAAAATTAAAGAGATCAGAGCCAGCCGCTGCGACGGAGAAAGAAGCCCGGAGGCGAAGGATGCATTGAAGACCTCAACAAGGTCGTCACCAAGAACGTCCCAAAAGGTAAGATAGAACTCAGAGGGGAGCCCGTCAGAACCAGGGGCTTTCCCTTTGGCCATCCCTCGAAGAGCGAGCAAAACTTCTTGGTTCGATAAGAGACCCTCGCACAGGGGAACCTGGTCGGGGGGTAGACGAGCAGTGAGATTGTCCACAAGACGGGACTGAACTTCAGGGTCGGTAGCACAAGCAGTAAACAGCGACGAATAGAAACCGCGCCAAGAATCCAGGATATCATTCAGATTAGTCACCGTGGAACCATCAGACAAACGCATGGCCGAGATCCAGGACTCAGCCCCCCGTTTCTTCTCCGAACGTAAAAAGAATTTGGACGAGGACTCACCCTCCTCAGCCCACTGGATGCGAGAACGAACCCTGGCCCCCTCGGCCGCAATTTGCTCAATAGATGCCAATTGAGAAAGGGTAGACTCAAAGACGCCAAGCAAATGGGAAGCCCCATTGTCAATTTGTTTTCTCAAATGCGAAGCCAAATTGGTCAGCAACAATTTGCGTTGCTCCCTTTCTTGTGCCAAGCGACGACAATGTTGTACAGCAATACCCCTGATCTTTTCCTTCCCGCGGTCCCACCAGGTAGCAACCGACGAGAAGGAGGCCTTCTTACTACGCCAGTGGGACCAAAACTCCTTTACAGCCACCACAAAGTCGGAATCACATAAAACAGAACAATATAGGTTCCAACGTCCAGGACCACGCGGAAGAAAGGAAGGCGGGGGACACACAAAAACAACGGCTGAATGGTCAGAGAAAGGACAGGGAACTATAGAGGAGGACTGGGCAGAGGCCAACCAAGAGGTGGGACAACCAAAGAGATCAATGCGGCTGGAGACAGAACCATTCCATCTCATCCAGGAATAGCCTCTCTGGGTGGGATTAAGATGACGCCAGATATCCGTAATACAGCAGTACCTGAAAAGAGCCCTCAACGAAGCACAACTGTCATGGGAATGGTCTAAAGGGTTCGAACCACGACGGTCAGTAGAACGGTTAAAAACGGCATTAAAGTCACCCCCCACCACCGTATCCTCAACGTATCCTCAACGTAAGCATAGAAATCCTCCCTCTCTGGGTTACGATTGGGAGCGTAAACTGACGCCACCCGAAAAACAACATCCCGACATTCATATTCTGCAAGTACGAAACGCCCCTTCCTATCGGCCCAAGAGTTGACTAATCGGACCTGAGGGCAAAAGAGGATGACCGTACCGCACGCATGGGCCAACCCAGGCGAAGAGACAACTTGATAGTCCGCCGCTGAAAACCATGCCGACCCCTCCGCGCAAGACAAGACATGCGTCTCCTGTAGACAAACAAAATCGGCCCACAGACCGAGCAGCCACTGAATGAAAGGAGCCCTTTTACTGGCATCACGGATGCCATTAGTATTCACCGTTACAAAATTGAATGTACCAATTGGGGGTCAAAATAACTACGACGACGCACCCAAAGGAGCCCTAGAAGCACGCCGGGCCCTCTATGGCCGAGGGGGCACATTGGGTTTAATGGCATGTTTAACACGGGAACCAATCTTTTTATATTTGCCAGAGAGGCCACGCTCCTCGTAAGCCTCCCCCACTTCAGAAACAATACAGGAGGGCTGACTAGGCCCAGGGCCCTCCGACTCCTCCATCAATTCTGGACTTTCAATTTGGCCAACTACAGCATCCTGGGCAACAACACTATCAGCAATTTGAGCAACATCATTTGCAACATTTTGGTCAACTACATTATTTTGCACGTTACTTAATATACTTTGACTATTTCCACTACTTTTAACATTATTCTCATTATGAAGTAAATTTCCACTTTCATTGTTTACAACTTCATTAGTATTACTTCCATAACTTTCATTATTTCCATTGTTTACGCTTATTACACTATTTGCAGTGCTCACTGCATTACTTTCAATATTTACAGTACTCACTATATCACTTTCAATGTTTACACTAACATTACGTTCACTATTAACAGTATTTACAACATTACTTTCACTGCTTACAGTGCTCGCTGTACCACTATCGCTAATTACATTATTGATAGGAGTTTGGGCGCTACTCCCCTGCACAGTGCCACTGTCAACATCACGTTCAACAATTCTACCATTGACAATCATCCGGGTGTCATTGGGGTCACTGGTGGCGTCCCCCTCCGCACCCTCCAAAAACCCTCCAAAAACCCCTGACTACTGTTACTGGGATCGCTTGTGGCATCCCCTGCTATCGCAGTTTGCGCCTGCACCTGACTATTCAAAACAACCTCAGCCGACGCCGCGGGTCCAGAGGAGTCCTCGAACTGGCCCGCATCAGCTCCCTCCACCCCCACACCCTGCACACCCTGCACACCCTCCATATCTTCCACCACACTTTCAACCGACTCCGCAGCAGCCTCGCCGGTGGAAAGTGGTACTCTCGCAGCGTCACCGGGCTCAGATCCAGGGGGAAAAGACCCAGCACCCTCACCCGGCAGAGAGGGAAACTGGGCCTCATCAGGATAATGGACTTGAACATCCAAGACATTCCATGGGTTGGGACAGTTACGCGCAAAGTGCCCCTCCTGATGGCAGCGCCGACAGCGGTCCTTATTAGGACAGTTAGCTGATTTATGCCCTTGGACAGCGCAGAGATTACATACTAGCGGCTGGCCGCGATACCATAGGCGGCAGAGATACCCGTCAACAGTAACCTGACGCGGTGGAGTCGATTCCAGGGCGATCGACACCAACCGCGTCCCCGTGTAAATATTCAGGCAGGAGACATAAGCCTGTTTTTTGACCCGCTTAACGTCCCCATATCTTGCGAGAACCTCCTTAAGAACTGCATCCGATTCCTCGAAAGGATAATCAAATATATGAATCATGGTGAGGGGGCCCCCCGCCAAGAATCGGGCACCATAGACCAAAGAGATGCACCCCTGCCTGTTCCTTCGCCACTTTAAAGTCATCCTCTAACCGGAATGTGACCCGAATGACTTCAAAGGCGACTTGCACGCATTCAACACCCTTAAAAACCTTCAGAATTTCTTTCAAGATATCTTCTTTGGTGTTGCCGCTCAATTTTCGGCCGCACTGTACGTTAAGCGTGCGAGGAAGACGCATAATAGCAAATAAGTGAAAAAAAAAAATAAACAAAGGCCAAAAAGACCCGAAAAAAAAAAAACGAAAACACGCGAGAAAAGGCGCGCGAAGCACGCCCGAAAAAAAGGACCGGAAAACACGCGAGGAAAAAGCCCGCGAAACACGCCCCAAGCCGGGAAAGCAGAAAAAGAAGCCGAAAAAAGCCGACAAAAAACAGCGAGCCGAAGAGAAAATAAACCACAATAACAAAGTGTTATTGCAGTACAAACATATGGAAAACAATAACCAGAGGTTATCAGTGATAATTGCGAAAATTGAGAAAACAACAAAAGCCAAACGCTTTTGATATAAACACACAAAGCACAATAGCCAAGCTAAAAGTGCTAATTACAAACTAATATAACAAAAGCCTAACGCTTTCGTTATATCTACAAAATGGAAAAAGCAAACACAATGGCCGAACGGCCAAAGTGCAAATTACAAAGTTTAACCACAAGTTGCAAATCAGAATATTTAATGGCCCGAACGAAAATCCAAATCCCCCCAAAACACACTCAATTTAGGGCCAAAACCCAAACCAAAACGATACCAAAAAAAAAAACACACCACCCAAGTATCGAAAAAGAAACCCCAAGAAAACCCGACAAAAGCCCCAAAACCACACCCGAAAGCCCCGAACAGAAACAACAAAGAGTAACAAAGAAATTAACACCACGGATCACAACTAAACCACCCGAAAAGTTTTGAACCCAAAAAACAACCAGAAAAACCGCAAAATCCAAAAACAGAAACACCAGCTAAGGAACACGAACCCTTAGTTGAAAGAATATAGGAAACTTTAGGACTTACTGCCTCGATTAGCGCAACAAATAGCCGAAAGAGACACAGCTCCAAAAGACGCGTCTATTCCCAACTGAGCTATGAAGCCACATGTTGGGAGCATTTCGGCTTTGATAGCTCAGTTACGTTGGTAGAGCATCGCACCGGTAACGCGAAGGTCACGGGTTCGATTCCCGTTGAAAAGCCCTGATTATTTTTTTTTTCAGGCTTTTTCGGGCTTGGACACAGTAGCTAAAAGACCTCACTTGACTATACTTACTTTACTGCAGAAAACATAAACATTGCACAACCAGGGCGAATTTTTGGCGCGAAAACCTATCGATCGCGCGTACTTTCCCGCCTTTTTCATAGTCTGAATTAATGTTAACACTGAGGTACACTATTTTAAAAATTTGCCATGTGTGAAATTGCCTTTTTTAATGAAATTTAGGTCAAGCTTTAAAAAGTCATTATCATTTAATCCAATCCTGAATTGTTTTGTCCAGTGTACTAAACATTCCTGGATAATCAGGGCAAACTTGTCACCAAATACAACAGTGTTATTTACAAACAACTTACGAGACGAAGAAGCTAAGATATTACTTATCAAATGTTTGGGATGTATCAGTGCAGAAAGCCTGCAGTCACGTTTTTACATTTTAATACCCTACAAGCACGAAGTCCTCTTTTCTTTTTTGAGAACATTTCGCGTTTTTGCAAAACTTCTTTCATTATTTTCTAGAATATAGGGGGTCACTATATTTTAATGCTATATCTTAATAGAATTTAAAAACTAAAATTATGCAAAATTCGACCAAAAGGGTTGACAGTACCCTTACAGAGGTTTTCTGGAGTTGTATTCTGAATAAGCTACTGTTTGGTGGAAGTTAATTACTGAACTTTTTTAAAATGCATCATGCGTATTACGTTTAAAGGAAACTGATAAACATTGTTTCTTTCCGATAGTTCTTAAGCAGCTGAAACCAGCTGTCCGTGGGCCGATTTTTTGTCGTCCTCCGTAAACAGGAAAGTTTTTTCGGTGAGATTATCTTTATAGAGACTGAAGACTCTTATATCCTCAAAAAGAAGAAAAAAAGGTACTTGTTTATTTTGCAAAAGTATATAAATGTTGTCGTTCAATTTATTTCCCTTTACCTGCTACCAAAGGTATAATTTCCTTGAGATTTTATAAACAAATAATGTGCAGCAATTAAAAATGGCTCCCAAGACTTTATTCACAAACCAATATTAGAGTTGGTCAACCGTAGATTAACTCTCGAGTTGTCTTTTCAGGTAGAACCAAGCATTTCGAGAGCTTTATCCGTTTACCAAGAAGGTATGTAGTGTTTATAAGTCATACTTTACTTTTACAGAAAATAGATTAATTACAAACCTCTAGCTGTTAAATAATGACTACTTCATTTGTGTTTATATTTGTATTTCTAACACACATAATATTAATTTGTCGATTAAAGCTTCTCTCGTAAATTAAGTGAAAAGAATTGTTTCTCTCGTTGGGGTATAAAAATTGTCTGCTATAAATTTCTAGGTGAAATGGTGAATAAAACTACATGAATTGAACATCTGGATATTCAATTTTTTCTGTTATTTTCCTCTGCATATTCTAGTCAGTACTCCCTCTTTGCAAACTGAAATTCGCTTAATTTCCTCATTTTACTGAAAATTATTTTGTCAACGAATTGAGTGAATCAAAATTACGCATGCACGCTACTCTCATTTTCTCGTTATACATGTAGGATATAAATGTTATGTTTTGTAAAATTTGAGTAAATAAAACTTAACGGGCACAATTCGCTCTCTTTTTGTCCCTTTTGTGTAAAATAGTCTTGGTTTGCCAATTTGTCTGTTAGATTAAAGTTAAATTAAGTGATCAAATTTTGAATGCACTATGGCTTCTTTGTTTTGCTACGCATTAAGGTTTAATTTATGTTTTTGAGAACTTTCCTGTTCACTTCGTGACAAATTGAGAGAATGAAATTAGCATACGTCGTGCACATCGCTTTCTCTCCCTCTGAGTATAAAGATTATGCATACAGCCTTACAATTCTGTCTGTTAATTCCTCGGAAAGAAGCGAATGAAACTGACGAATGTCACTGAGAGCCTGCGTAAATAGTAACTTTATTGTTAGTTTTTCTCTGTTTTATTTTTCGTCCAAAAAAAATGAGTGAATTAACTCGTCTTCTCGGCTTTTTTTGAAATTCTGCTTGTGGTTAAAAAGCGTGGAGTTATACAACTTTCTGCTATAGTTAGTGAATAAAATTTCACATTTAAACTCTGCTTTTTTCCATCTCTTCGGGTTTATAAAGTTTTCTTTTATGCAGTGGTAAGATCATCTGAGAAATGACATATGAGCACTTCTCTCTTTCTGTCTCACTCTGGCTAATATCTGGGTTTGCTAATTCATCTCAACCAATTCGGGTTTATTCTCTAGTCGATGGAATATTTGCTAAACTCAATTTATTTTCATTTCCCCTCGTTATTGTATTAAGTTTAGCAGCAGTTTCTTTATATCCCTGATGTTTAACCCTATTCAGACTGGGCTTTTTTAGGCAATCTGTGACTGGGGGGGGGGCTCCTCGGACCCCCCCTTCATATCTCTGGAACTAGTAAGGCTAGGACCATGACATTTTCATACAATGTTCATCTCCATACAAGGAAACCTCACACCCAGTTTTGACCTGCCACATCCAATTATGACGTCACAGTGACGTAATTTTTGTTTTTGCGACGTTTCTTTGATATTTTTCCATCCAGATACTTAAAATATCAAATATAACTGTAAAATCATCTCTTTAATATTAAAACATAATAAATACAAACAAGGACACACTTGTAAAGCGAGAAAAGGCAAAAAAGGCGATAAAACTATAATTTTGAAATTATTGTCCGCCATCTTGGATCCGCCATCTTGGATTTCCTTTTTTTCGTTTAAATTAAAATTTAAAAAATATCTAAAAGAGAAAAGGATCAGAATGTATAAAACACGTATCAAACTAATGTCTATTATCCAAACAATGAACTTAGAAGCGTTATTTAATAAATAGTACAACATTTTTCTCTATAAGTAAAAGTGAGCAAAAATTTACCTACCCCTCCCCCCCAAATATTTGATGTTAAAAATTTTTGATGTCTTTCAAGAACTAGTCACAAGAAAAAACTATTCTAATAAGAAAATGCACTATAAGTCAAAAAACAAGATCTTAAAATAAAAAATTCACCGTATTTTAATATTTTGAAAACCCATGTGTCAAAAACCGGTTGCCATGGCAACATGGTTAATCACGCTGACATGTTATGGATACTAAAATGTCCCTAGATAAATTCTAGGAAAAGTCAGAAAATTTCAGCCTCATAGCTATTTCGGTGTAAGAGTTATTACAATTTTACTGGAGGGGGGGTTCGAAAAGCCCCCCCCCCCCCCCCCCAGTCTGAATAGGGTTAACAAACGAAATAAAAAGAAACGATTTAGTTTTCAACATCTGGATCCAGCTGGCTCAAACCCCGCAAACCTCCTCCTTTTTATCTTTTGTGAAAGTCGTCATTAATTTACATTCGCCGCAAAATAAACTGTTTTGCACGGATAAGCATAAAAAAGTTTGTACTATCAAATGATAACAATGCCAAATGAATGTTTTAAACCATACACCCAGACTCTTTCTCATCAAGAAAGAATTGTGGCCTTCTTTTCCTTCCCAGACCTTCCCTGCCTCTTTCAGCCTGTAGGGAATAAATACATGGACCACCGGTTGGAGGAAAAAATGTTTACCTTTCGTCTTGTCGTAACAACTCGCGATTCGCCCTCGTTTTCAGTCGCACGCGCTTCAGTTTCGTTTCCGGTCACGTGCGTTTCGCCCTCGTTTTCAGTCGCACGCGCTTCAGTTTCGTTTCCGGTCACGTGCGTTTCGCTCTCATTTAAATGCCAAGGGCCTGCGATCTTTGTTGAGGTTTTTTTTGTACAGATCTTGGGATTAAGAATTTCCCTGAAAAACAAGAAATGTTTAGATGAAGGATTTAATAATATAGCAAACCAACAAGCCAAATTGATAAGAAAAAGAAAGAAAACGCTTTCAAATGATGCAAATGTTAATTACTTTGTTTGTTTTATTTGTTTAGTTATGTCATACCCTAATGTGTTATATAAAGGGGGATATTACCGTCTTCCCAGCATGCTTTGGGTAAAATTCGGGTGAATGACTTCCGGTGGAACCGAAGAATGCACCTGTTTTAGACAAAGTTCTTCATTGATTTCCTCGCTTTAAAGTAACGGCATCGAAATAAAACAATGCAAACCTTATTCCTCTATTAACGATGTGCCAGGAAATGTTTTTCTTAGAGTGGAGTGGACCCGTTGAAAAATATTATCGTCGTATAGTTTGACTGTTGTCGTCTATGTCTGTTTGTAGTCATCGGTAATGCATATTTTAAATTGGTTGGATCGATTCAAAAAAGGCGAGTCAAACGCCAAATAACACCCAATTCCAGTCATTTAAGGTATAAACTTTCTCAAAAACCTAATTGACTCCAATTGACTTCACGATTTCATCCCAAATTTTGAAGTTGAAAGTGATCTATTTCGGCGGCTGTTTGTTTTTATCGGCATTGAATTGAAAGTGACTACATCCGGCAAGCTCCAAGTTGCGCGTCATTTGTGAGAAGATCTATTTGCATTTGTGGACCAATTCGAGTTTTATTTTGGTCACAGCAAAATATAAAATGAAGGAAGCTGAATAATTAGAAAAGTCAGAAAATGGCAAGAAAAGTGAAGATCGATTTTGAACTAAAAATAACATAACCGGTAAACAAACACAGCAGGACAGTCGCGTACTGACTGGTTGAGCTGAGTAGCTGTTGTTTTATATTTTTATTAGCGGGAATTATTTCACCGGCTCTGTTCCCCAGTGTTAGATTCAATAAGCCAAAGCAAGTAAATATAAGGAAATTTCTTCTAATATAAGCCGGCATTGTTTTGAAATGGCGAGACGGTTTATTGATTCCATGAATCTGTGAAGAGATTTCAAGCGTATACCACGCGACGCTTATCACGGGTTTCTGCCCGTCTGGGATGTTAAGTGGCCTTAAAGCAAACTGAAAACATAACCCGAAATGAAAACTATTCTGTAAAGGTGACTAGAATAAATAGGTTAACATAGATTTCTTTTGAAAAGTTTCCGTTACGACCAACTGACCTCCAACCTCAACGTCGTCTGTGTAAAATGAGCTGCTTGCGGGTCGCCGCCGTTTGATAATATAGTTTGCTTGCAGTGCATGCCGGGAAGATGGTAATATCCTCCTTTGTGTTATATATAGCATGCATTTTTTTAAAACAAGACCTGGAGTAAAGAAAATGAGTTATAATTATCTTACACCAGGCCTCGTTTGCACAAATAGACTCATGATTGAATAGGGTAGAATGGGATGGTTTTGAACTGGATTGTAGTGTGTTGTGGTACGTTGCATTGTATTATTGCTCGCATAGAACAGCAAGTGCAGTTCAATCCAAACAAACGTATATGCTGATCTTATTTGCAGATTTTTCCTTTGTCTAAGATGCATCTGTTGATTTTCCTGGGGGTTGTACTATTCGCCGCCCCGTGTGCTGGTATGTAAACTGTACTAACGAATTTATATTTTTGACTTTTTCCAATCGCAACTGAAACGTCCATAACGAAATAAACAAATCGGTCAGATTAGAGACGCTAGTTTTAATAAAGCTCAGGTAAACAAGCTTATCACAACTGCTGTTATTGTTTGAAAAGAAAGCGTGTTTGCTCTGATTGATCACATCGTGTTACACGAAAAATGTCCAGTCTGGCAGATATATATACTGTACTACTTCGGGCACACCCGCACCAATTCAATGAGTTTTCTCCACTCCCCTTTGTCAGACATGATCTGGGAGTTCCTGTCGTGCCAGTCCAGTGTCTCTCTCTAATTGGTCTATGAAAGTTATTGCTGGGCGTCCCCTCGATCGCCAGCCATGTGTTGGATCCCAGAGAAGTAGCTGAGAAGCTGTCTCGTTCTTGCTTCTTCAGCAATGTCCACTGGTAGAACTTACAACATACTAAATGAAAAGATAACTTTTTTAAACAAAACAAACAAACGAACAAAACTGTTTCAGAAGTTTTCGAACCGTTCTCAAAACTCTTATCGAAACTGCCCTCCCCCTTTTGGAGCAACAAATTTATCTCCCCCCCCCCCCCCCCCCCAACTCTACCACCTACTCCCTCTCCCTTCACAACAGAAATGTTCTGTGATTAATTAAACCGGTCATTATTCAAAAGGAAACTATTCATAGACTACAACGGGCGCACCTCGCCATCTCCGCGGTATGTTCAATACCTTGCACATGCGCACAAACAGCAACCACGACAGCAACTCCCGGGAAAAACGTCATTGAAAAAATATCGCGCTCTTTTGAACTACTTTCAATGTATTTGCTCCCTTTTGTTTAAATTGTCTAATGCAAATGAATTCCATGAGCTGAATTCGTAGGGACGACTTTCAAGTTCAAATAGCCGGAGGGGAAAATTAACCTCTATTTCGTTTTTTGCGCTATATCATTCGCAATAAGATGGCCGAGGTGGTAAAGGTGGATGTCATCTAATGCGCATGCTCACCGGTATTACTCATGGAGGGCAGCCATGGACAGTTATACGCATGCATACTGGTCATACCATGGATATTGTGTAGTGTACCCCATTACAGCCAAAAGTCAGTTATTTACTATATTAAATAATTCACATGTGGTAAACTTGAGCTATAGGGAAAATATTACTTGTACTTAAGAAATAAATTGTAATAAATGATGAACGTCACTCGTTATTGATCAAAATGTGTTTTATCCATGCAATGGAAGTTTGGATAGTTAATGCTATTCTATTCTTGAACTAGTTTTGTTTTAGGTTGACAGCTTTTGAGAGTGAAAAAAGCTGATAATAATTGCAAATTAGAAAGATTTTTTTTCTTAATTATTTATTGATCAGCTTTGATTGTTTATTGTCAATCATTAGAGAGAAATAAAAGTTGTGATAAAATCAATGTAATCAAGTGTTGCACGCGTACGGATCCATTAAAAATACTTCACCTTTTCGGCGCTAGACTTCACGTGTAGTGTCACCACAGGAAACCCAAGCGTAATGTTTGCATATTAATGATATTTGAAAATATAAGACATTGTATGGAATTTCGAATTCAACGTTTTAAGCAATATATAAAATCAAAATTGCTGAATAAAATCGTTGAAACATTTATTGGTGTTGTATTCTATCTTTATTCAGTGTTTCTACGCTATTTGAACGATGTTTAGTCCATTTATCTTACCTTGTATAATATAATGGAAAGGAAGGAGAGTTCGGTCGCTTTCGGCGTTCGACACGTGTCCACAAATGGCTCATTTTTCGCACAAAAATAGGTGCTGCTCCCATTCTGACTGGTCGTCCTCACAGTAGAATAACGTTAAATTGCATTTCTTCGAACAACTTGAACATCCCTTGTTGATTATGACGAACAAGCCGCTCCACAAAATCACATAGCACTGAAAAATAGACGCCAGAGAGCGCGAAGAATGGAAGAGACCACGGATGCGCGGTCAACACTGGGTACCAGAGTAAAATCAAACCCTACAGGGAAGGGCATGTTCAATTTTGTCAACCTGTCATTTTTGTTGCGCCTACCATCCGGTGAAGACCAAGTTGTCACTCTGCTTATCATGCTTTCGACATTAAAACGGCCTCTTGGAGAGGAGGAGACAAGGAAGAAAAGATGGAAAAAGTAAAAACGGTAAAATGTCAATTGACATTTTACTGTTTTTACTTTTTTGTGAAAACGTAAACCGTGCAACTGAATTGTGCTTTGTCACTGTTGTGAAACACGCCATACGCTATTAGAGGTAAAAGCGTGCTTTTTCTTTACAAAAATTAATGGAATTATATATCGGTAATTAAAATGCTATATCAGTAAAACAAAAAAAAACATTTGCACGTGGGTGCCTGAAATTAATTTGGCAGATTATATTTGCGTGTTATTACATAAAAACAAACACATTCTACATAAAGCGTGTCCCACCGGAACGGTTTCTTTTGTTTTCCTCGTTTTTTGCACGGGCTAATTTTTGTTTTTGACTATAGTGCGACCAGGCCCTTATTACATAAAGAAAAAAATTAATGTCTTGCAAAAGCGTAAGAGCTGAACTGAGCTCAATGTAAATGTAAATCATTGGTAAATGTTTTACTTACCAATTTCTAATAGACGTAAAGAAGGAAACAGATACACGGTCCGTTTTCCGTCGCTTCTTCCCTGTCTCCTCCTCTTCAAGAGGCCGTTTTAAAGCGCCCATAACCTAAATTTTTTTATTTTTGTATCTAAATCTACACGTCACGTAATGAACATGTGCGAAAATTTTTTTTTGATTTCAGCAAAACGTGAATTTTTTATGATTTTTTAAAGTCTTCGAAATTTGCCGCCATTTTGGTCCACCATTCGAATTAGTCTCCTCTCGGTCCCTCTTGGTTAACAAAAGATTCGTGACGTAGATCAAGGAACACATAACTTCAAACAAAGGAACTGTGACGTACATTAAGGAACATATGAGCCCGTTGGCCTTCTTAACAGCGGGACTGGTATACCACAAAAAAATAGGATTTGGAAGATTTGAAATATTCATAAAAAATTCACGTTTTGCAGAAATCAAAAAATGTTTTCGCAGATGTTCATTACGTGACGTGTAGATTTAGATACGAAAATAAAAAAAAGAGGCTCCAAGCAGCCTATACTCATGCGCATGCGTAAGAAAGTTTTACGATATATTTTAAACATGCTAAGAAGATGTCCGATATGGAGAAGAGTTACTTCTTTCATTCAGTCATCGTTCCTGCAAACCACGTTGTTTACTATTGAATGTTTGGTTAATGAAGACTGTACCACAATGATGCCAGTAATTCGTCTACGTCTTATATATACCTAACGTGAACATTAGTAATGTAAGTAGGGTTGAAGGAGACGCTGTCGTGACACTTCAGTAACCGTGTTTTACCGGAAGTGAGAGTAGCCGGAAGTCACTAAACAGGAAGTGTAAATGGCAAAGCTATGAACCGGAAGTGTACAAGTTAAAATATGCGTGCATAAATTTGCATGCAAAATCGTGACACAAAAAATAAAAATAATAACAATAATAATAATAATAATAATAACAAGAGGCTACGGGGTAGCCTAACCTCATGCGCTTGCGTAAGAAAGTTTCATGGTTTATTTTAAACGGGTCACGCACCCCTCCCCCCTCAACGAATTTTGCATGACACATATTGCACCATCACACGACATGATGATTGAAGCTACCAATTTTTTTGTACTCGCTTTGAATATTTAATTTATTGATTCCTGATCAAACCCACACCAGTCTAATACTTCCCAAACTTTGAATTATTTCTATTACATTGGGTTATTCCAGAAAGAATCCACCTCCCCCCCCCCCCCCCCCCCAAACCGACGGATGGCAAGATTGTTTGACCCCTCCCCCTCCGCCCGGATTTCCTGGCCCGCTAGACTCCCCTCCCGCCTGTATTTCCAAGCCCTAGGGAGCCCTCCTCCTTCCCGGATTTCCAATAAATTTTTCGAAGCCCTAAATTTATCTGAGGTAATGAAAAAAAAAACATGTAATCGGATTCAGGAGATTCTGCTTTTATAATGTCAAAACTGTGAAAATGTTAATAAAAATAAATATTGCGTGACGCATCATAACCCCCCTTTTTGATTGCATATATGCAAATTTCGTGTGAAATGTAATTCGATCGCGCGCTATCCAAAATATTTGTTCTAAAGGTCAAAACGTTTTATTGAAACTCATACTTTCCTTGAATGAAAACGTCTTTCCCTTGAATAAAAGAGTTAAACGCTTATCAGAATTCAGTGATTTTCTGCTTCCGGAAGGCTTGGCGATTTATTTATCCTAATTGCAGCGCAGAGCGTTAGGGTCTATGAATTATATTATAAACATCACAAAATAATATTTAAATTCAGCAACCTGCTTTATCATATCTAGTGTTTTCTAAAATTTTCGACTTTTCCTGTGTATATAGAATGCCATTCTTATCCGTAAAGATGATTCGCATAATGTTTTCGTGAATCAAAAAATCTTGAAAGCAAACTTTATTAACTGGCTCGTCGCTCTGCGACGAGTCAGTTCTTAAAATTCCCCTTTTTTTTAACTGGCTCGTCGCTTCGACGAGTCAGTTCTTAAAATACCCTCTTTTTTTTTTTTTTTTTTTTTTCGGCCTGTCGGGTCACCTGCCCCGGGAATCGCTTTTGCTGCGGCCAACACCGTACCTAGTTTACTTCCGGTTTTCAGAAATGGCGTAATCAGTGATGTCGGCAACTATAATTCAAATATTTACCGTTCTAATTTCGACGGAATTGTTAAAAATTAAATCTCTGTGATTTTCGGATGCGATCTATTTCTGGTAAAAGGAAAGCGAGTTGAATTTTTCTAACCAAATCATCGTTGAATAAAACACGTCCCGGCAGGTCACAGAACTGCCGAGTAAACAATTCTCAAGCATTACTCCGTGGAGTCACGTTCAAATTCCGAACATCTCGTATTTATGTCACGCTATTTGATCGATCATGTTGATATTGTTAATTTATTCGAAACCCCATCATGCCTGTGTTAAAACAATCCTGATTCCTTGTAGTAGGTGGTTTCAAGGATTTTAAAGCGAAAAAAAATAAGATTAAGTTCTAAACTTACGTTTTTTTCCAACAGTACCAAGTCGATCAGAGAAAAAAATATAGATCTGAAATTGTAGCCTACTAAAGGTGTACGATGTTATTTTTGTGGGGGGTGGGGGAGGTGGCGGTGTTGGGCAATTTTTCTGATCATGAATTTTTTTCGGTCTCGGATGTTGTGCAAGAATTTTTTTCGGGATTGTTCCATACCTTTTTTTCCTTTCGCTCTCTTTGCATTATTTTTTTTCTTTACTTTTGCTGTGCAGGAATTTTTTTTTTAGTAATTGCCCAACCCCCCCCCCCCCCCCCCCCCCCCTTAACAATAAAATAGTCCGTCCCTAAGGGCTAAGGAGTGCTTGAAGCGGGCTGTGGAATGTTAATGTAAATGTGGACTGGACCGGACTGTGCATATTGATAGATACTAGATTGTATATTGTGATATAAAATATCAGCAAGACCACAGCGACAAACCGTTGAGAGGTACCGGATCTCCCAGTTGTAGACCTGCATCAGTACAATAATTACTTGTAGAAAATCAGAAAACGGCAAACTGATCCTTACGGCAAGGCGATGAAAGAGTAAACAAAATATATATATTCAAACAAATATTGTGGATTGCTAATATAAAACTCTAAAATGAAAACCGGATGAAAACTTGGACCAAACGAGCCAGTTTCGAAGCCCATCGGGCTCCTTGTTTTCTGTCGTGTCACCTGCCCCGGGAATCGGTTTTGCTGCGGCCAACACCGTACCAAGTTTACTTCCGGTTTTCTGAAATGACGTAATCGGTGATGTCATCAAAACGACGTCACGGCAACGTCACGCGGTCACGCCGTAACGCCACCAACCACAACCAACAACCCACACTACACCTCTACACTAATCTTTACCTTCAAGTCAACCTATATATTAGGCAAAGACGAATCAGGGGCTTCCTTGTGGTAAAGGTTTTTTTTATAACAGCAATTTGAAATAGAAACGTACTGTACATAGATGCGTATTACGTGCAAGAGATCATTCTTGGGAACATGCGGATTCTCATGGTGTTGTTGCTTTAGAATCAAAGGCTCCTTGCGAGCCAAGTCGTGAATATGAAACAACAGGAAACAACCATCGGGGACCTTTTCCTACCCTACACAAGGTGGGTACTCTTAGATTGTACATGTGTTGACTACTTCCCTTATGTTGCAGATCCACGTATCAATATATTTTACCAAAGAGGATCTCTAAAACCTTAAAACCTTCGTGCGTAGCTAGTATAAAAACGAAGGAATGTGTTTACTAGCGAAAATGAAACTACCAATGTTAATATCATCCCCAAGCAGCATTATCTTGTTCACTTGCCAACATAGATGCTCAAATTTGGTCCCTTAATTAGATGTCGGTGCATGAGATTTGAAGGAAAACATGCTTATTTCAAGGACTTGGCAAAGAAAATCAGAAATTTTAAAAAACCTTCCCTATTCACTAGCAACCAGAAACCAACAAATTGAGTGTGCAAACTTTATACAGATAGGTGATAACCAGCCAGACCTAGATCCTTGTCTAAAGAGGATATTCGATTTGAAAACTACAAATTTCTACAAGGCAATCATGCAGTTGATGCAGAGAATTACATATCAAGGTTCTTTGGCATTCATCTAGATTTACATGTTCAATCTATTTTTCAGTGTAACCAGATTGAAATATATGGGACAAAAATAAACGAGGCCACAACAACTTCCTTTTATTTGCCCTTGACGATGCAGGTTTTTCACTATTTGGTTGCATGTTTGAAAAAAGTTTGGTTCATTGAAGAGGTTGGCTGTTACTTTGCAATGGAAGTTTTTAATACCGTTAACTTCAATGAAAATTTCAATGCATTGATTGTTTCAAGAACATCCAATGTTTTCCAGTGATGACAAGGGCTCTTCAGTTATTGTTGTACTATGATGACGTTAATATCTGTAATCCCCTAACCAACAAACCCCACAAGTTGTGTCTTTTCTATTACCAGGTTGCAAATATTGTTCCAATTAAGGTCAATCAAGCTATTTGCTGTGTGCTCATACAAAACCTTTAAGATATACAAGGAAAAAGCAATGCAAGAGATATTGGAACCACTTGTTTCTGACCTGCAGCTCTCAGGCAGGGATGATGGTTATACCTTCACTCTAACAAACATAGGTCAGGTTACACTGAGAGGAGCAGTTTTAACCTTTCTTGCAGACACTCCAGCTAGTCATGCAGCTGCTGGTTTTAAGGAAGGTGTTGGGGGTGCAAGACAAAAATGTAGGCATTGTATGGCTACTTTTGATACTATGCAGGAATACTTTGAGGAATAATTGTTTGAATTAAGGGATAAAGATAGCCATGAAGAGCAGTTGTGCGATATTGAAAATGCACCAAGTCAGTACCTTAGGCAATATTTTTCTAAAGAATATGGCATCAACCAGCGCTCAGTACTTTGTAAACTGCCATACTTTGACATCACCGAACAACTTCCCCAAGATATAATGCATATCTTTTTAGAGGGTAGCTTTAAAATTGCACCTTGAAAATAATTCCTGTGGTTTTGTCTCGCATCTGATTGTTGGCCAAGACATTATGCTTTGCAAAAGAATATTTTAAGATTGTCTGAACTCCCAAGACTGATCAGCATCTAAATTCTCCTACTATTAATAGGGAATACTTATGTACATTAAAGTTGAAAGAAAATGATCGCCTGGGATTAAAAGTGCCTTGAAATTGAATGAAATATTCTCTCAATAATTATCATAAGGAATTGAGACCAGTAAGGAGAATTTGTATGCTGACATGTTGAGGCTTTAAGGGTTAATGGTGAAAACTTATAATTATACTTTTGTAAACCTCAACAGGAGCTTTGATTATGACATTCTGCTTTGCAAAAGAATATTTTTAAGATTGTCTGAACTCCCAAGACTGATCATCATCCAAATTCTCCTGCTATTAATAGGAAATACTTCTGTACATTAAAGTTGAAAGAAAATGATCGCCTGGAATTAAGTGCCTTGAAATTTAATGAAATATTCTCTCATAATTATCATAAGAAATTGAGACCAGTAAGGAGAATTTGTATGCTGACATGTTGGGGCTTCAAGGGTTAATGGTGACAACTTATAGTTAAACTTTTGTAAACCTCAACAGGAGCTTTGCAGATTATGACAAAATCAAACTGCTTACATTGTACTCAGTAATCCTCCGTTTAGACCCAGGTGGGCTTTTGTTGACCTTGTTTTAGAAGTAGATTTCAGCTGTAACACTTCTTTTTCAGAGAACCTTGGTAGGAACTTTATTGTGACTAGTTAAATAAGTTCATATTAAAGTAACAATTGTGGAACGATATAATTGTGTGGTGTCATTAATTTGCTTGTGTCAAGTGTCTTCATACTCAGTTGTTGAAGAAGAATTTGACCATCTGTGGTGAACTTTACCTGTAAAGGTTTTGACGGTGCTGCAAAGGTCCCATGCTTTGTAGAGCCGAATATACTCGTTTTTGGGGAGAATTTTAGTGTAGGGGAGTTTCGTAGTCGTAACATGAGGGGGTGCTCCTTGTTTTAAGCTTTTTACTGCTCCTCATCTCGAGATGTTTTGTTTCGTTCTTTGAGGAACAGAAATCTTAAAGTGAGGGGATTTTTGTAGTCCTGAACGAGAACTTTCTGCTTATTTTAAGAGCTTGATGTTCCTCATGTCAGGACACTTTGTTTCTTACTTTCAGGAAAAGTATTCTTAAAATGAGAAATTTTCCAGTCCTTATTTGAGAACTTTCTGCTTATTTTAAGTTCCATGTTCCTCATTTTATAATACTTGTTGTTTCTTATTTTAAGGGAACAACGACTTGAAGTAAGGGATTTCTGTTTTTCCTAAAATGAGTGTTTCCTCCTTATTTTGAGTGTTTAATGATGCTTACCTCAGGACGCTTTTTTGAGGAAAAAAACTCTCAATTTAAGAAGTCCTAACATTTTAAACTTAAGAGTGTATACGGTCAAACTTCGTCGCCCAATTGTTGTCGTTGGAATATCGTCGAAGGTATGCTATGTTTTCATGACCGTTTGGCTTCAGTTTGCCCTCCTCAGGACGAGTGGCTCCTTGACGGAACCAAAAAAATGAAAAATGAAAGGGAGTGAAGGAAAGAAAAATGATAAGCCTACGACACGAGGTATTCCCAAGCGATCACCCATCCAAGTACTAACCTCGCCCGACAGGGCTTAACTTCGGTGATCAGACGAGAACCGGCGCATGTCAACCAGTGACAGTGTTCCTAAAGTTAACGTTTTTTTTTTTTCTGTCTTGATGTTGGCCAAGAATTTTTATTAGGATGTTCCATATCTGTTTTTTTCCATTGGCTCGCTGTACATTATTTTTTTCTTTACTTTTCCTGTGCAGGGATTTATTTTTTAATAATTGCCAAACCCCCCACCCCCCCCCCCCCCCCCTTTAACAATAAAATGGTCTGTCCCAAAGAAGTGCTTGAAGCGGGCTGTGGAATGTAAATGTAAATGTGGACTGGACTGTGCATATTGATAGATTCCAGATTGTATATTGTGAATTGCTAATATAAAACTCTAAAATGAAAACCGGGTGAAACTGAGACCAAACGAACCAGTTTCGAAGCCCATCGGGCTCCTTGTTTTAGAAAGCGTGATTATTGGCTTCACGAAGAAAACATTCGAACAAGTTTAATCGCAATTAGCCTTTACACAAGAAAAAGGACAACGAATTCTCTCAGTTGAACGTTTTTATTTTCAAATATCTATTAGTTTAGTCTCAAGAGCAAAATGCGTTAAATTATCGCATCGAGGAAGCCGTGTCAGCAACGCAAGCAAATTTTAGCATATGTCGAAGAACAAACAGTCTATGAAATGTTTCTTACAAAGTAAATGGACATTCAAAAATGTAATTTTCTTTACCGTAGTTTTCCAGGAATGCTTGAAAATTCTTAGTAAAGTCTACCGCTTCGCGCTTCGAGATGTCTCGCTTTGTCGACTGAAAAATTCGAGTGTGTATAATATGCGAGCCAGCGAGTCAGCGAGCCATGCGAGTCAACATGCGAGTCAACATGCGAGTCAACATGCGAGCCATGCGAGTCAACATGCGAGCCATGCGAGTCAACTGCGAGCCACGCAAGCCATGCGAGCCATGCGAGCCATGCGAGCCAGTATAAAATAACTTTTTTAAATTTTAATGTAACTATTCTAAAGATTGCCGCACTCCTTGAAGTTATAAAAATACTAAGCAGAGTAGTAATACATGGCTACGTAGGGAGTGGTCAAATTTCCCTAACCACACCCAATAGGGGATTTTGACTAGAATTTTCAAAATCCCCAATATGACGTCATCAAAGCGAGGGAGAGTCCAAAGTCCGCCTAAGATGACGTCATTGATCCCCCGGTCGGAAGCCCCCTCGGATTCAAGCCCCCATGGTTCGTGAAAAATCCCCCAGGGGTGAAACAAGGAGCCCACACAAGTATTCAAAGTTCAAACAAGTTTAATGAGTTTAAAAAGCAAGTTTTTCAAAAGTAAAAAATCTGAATTTTATATAGGGGATTTGACTAGAACTTTTTTTTCAAATTTTTTTCGACTTTTTTTTTGAATTTTTTTTCAATTTTTGATTTATATAGGTGATTTTGAGTATCATATTTTTTCAATTTTTTTTTCGATTTTTTTAAATTTTTTTTCAAATATTTTGGGAAGTGGTCAAATTTCCCTATATAAAATCCTCCTGGGGAATGAATTGGGGAAATGGTCAAAATCCCCTATGCACCCAGCACGGAAAGAAAAGAAGCCCACACAAGGATTCAAAGTTCAACAAGTTTTTAATATTTTTTTTTGAATTTTTTTGTCAAATTTTTTTGAATTTTTTTTTTTGAATTTTGTTTTTCAATTTTTGAGTAATATAGGTGATTTTGAGTATCAAATTTTTTCAATTTTTTTTTTGATTTTTTCAAAAATTTTTTTGGAATATATATATATATATATATTTTTGGATTTTTTTGAATTTTTTTTTTGAATTTGTTTGGGGATATAGTCAAATTTCCCTTTATATCCCAAACTATTTGGGGGAACCCCTATACAACCCTGTACAGCCCTATATACCCCCATACAACACTGTTTCCTAACTTCATGTGTGGAGGAATTCCATCACGTCCCAACAAATGGGGAAATAGTCAAAATCTCCTATATGTAGTGAAACCCCTAGAAAATCGATTGAGACCACACGAGGAAATAGGGGAATAGTCAAATTTCCCTACTTATCCCCCAAAATTGAAGAAATAGTCAAAATCTCCCATATGTATAGTGAAACCCGTAGGGAATTGATTGAGACCACACATTTTTTACAGTCAACAATCATGTTTAATGAATCTTTTACAAACAGGTTTTTGAAAGTAATGGAATCTAAAACTATCAATGTCAAAGTTTGTGTCCAATTACGTCAGGAATGGTATGATTCTACTTGTGTAGTTTTGCAAATGAAGAGGAAGGTGATTTATTTCTAAACCATGCATGTAGGTCACTTCACGCGTCCGTACGTCAAAGAATTTCATCCAGCTCTTCTTTCTTCTTTCTTTTTGTTTCTTTTCTCTTTTCCTGCTGCTATTTTTTTCTCTTTCTTTTTCTTTCTTCTCGCTTCTCCTTTCTTTCTTCTTTCTTCCTTTTTCTCTCTTCCTCCTGTTCTTCTTTCTTCTTTCATTTTGCTTCTCTTTCTTCTTTCTTCCTTTCTTTCTCTTCCTCCTGTTCTTCTTTCTTCTTTCTTTTTGCTTCTCTTTCTTCTCTCTTCCTTTTTCTCTCTTCCTCCTGTTCTTCTTTCTTCTTTCTTTTTGCTTTTCTCTCTTCTTTCTTCCTTTCTTTCTCTTCCTCCTGTTCTTCTTTCTTCTTTCTTTTTGCTTCTCTTTCTTCTTTCTTCCTTTCTTTCTCTTCCTCCTGTTCTTCTTTCTCCTTTCTTTTTGCTTCTCTTTCTTCTTTCTTCTTTCTTCTTGCTTCTTCTCTTTGTCTTTTTCTTTCTTCTTGGTCTTCTTTTTTCCTTTGTTTTGTTCTTCTTTCTTCTCGCTTCTTCTCGCTGTCTTCTTCTTTTGAGGTCTGCATCTCGATGAGAGGTGTGTCCTGCTTTTCTTCTTCTTCTTCTTCTTCTTCTGCTTTTTTTTCAAGTTCTCGATATAGTTTTAGGTTTTCTTGTAAATCTTTCAAAACCTTCTTCCAATCAAAGAAAGGTTCTGCTTGAGGAGTGAACGGGCAAGGTTCCTCACAATCTGACACCATGATTTGAAAATGAAATGAAATGACAATGAAATGTCTTTTATAACTGTGGATGGCGTCAGCATTGCGCCATCTTGTCACGTGGAGAAAGTGGGGCCCCTATCCCCCCTGTTCTTTTCCAGTCCTCACGAGGTCAAACAAACTCTAAAGTGGGAACCGATCGTTGATTATTTCCTGCAGATTGAGCGAATGCAAAAGTGGTGCAATGAAGATTAAGCGAGACATTTTTTTTATTTTTAAACAGTTTATTTCATGTCAAACTTTTTACAATGTGTTGATTAAAGTTGTGAAAAAATGTTACAATGACTTTATTGCAAGAAACGTTTCCATCCGAACAAATGATCCATTTCATCATGGGTGAAATTGAAATATTCGTAATCAAACACACCCGTTCCTTTCGTAATGTGACAAGAGAAAATGTAAAGATAAAGTTCCAAGATCGGTTCTGTGGGTCTTAATACTTTCCAGTAAAATTATTGATTCACAAAATGAAAGGGTCTCTCAAACTTCATGTCGTCGTCAATAAGCATTGATTTCCCTCGATTCTCAATATCAGCGAAGGAAATTGTTTTCAAAGAGGCACGAAGATGTTCTTTTAAGTTGTCTTGGTAGTTCATCCACCTTTTAGAGTAAGCGGGGGCGGATGGTGGTGTAAAATGCTCTGGATAGTTGATTAAAAGTTCGCAACAAATGGCCCATACCCAATCTCTTTTCCATTTGTTGGCTTGCAATTCATCCTGAATGTTGTTGTCCGCAATCACATACATCTTTTAACAGCTTATTAATTTCAACGAGAACTTCTTGGTAACAATCGAAGGCAATTGCTTGATGACTTTTGCCTGCTGTGATTCCGCGAACAATACGGGCTTGTAAATAGTCTTTGTAACTTTTGTACCGGCTGAAATCAATGTCCTTGTAATAACTGTCCATCAATCTTTCACAGTTTCGTTAATGGTTTCTTTGTCTAATCCTAGAGCGTTTCCAAAGTCCTCCAACCAATGAGTATAGCACTGACTGAAAGTGTAACCTGCTGCAATGCCCCTTTTGACTCTTTCTTCAAGGTAGGCTTCGTCCGAAGCGAAATTGCCTCGTTTCAAGTTTTGGTAATAGTCTTTCATTCTGACTCTTTTCTCTTTTGTTCCGCTGCTTTTATAGCTTTTCTCTGCAAGTAATTCGAATGAAGCCATGCTCGCAGTTTTATACGCTTTTTTTGAAAGATTGACAGTCTTGTTGCAATTTCATCTTCGTCTATGATTGGTTCCCGTTTGATGACGTACATGATACTTGATTTGTCCTGGATTGGATAAGATACGTCATTTTGTTCTGAAAAATGAACTCGTTTTTCCATTTTCAATCCGAAAAAACTGAAAGATCGAAATTGACTGTTCAAAGCTTGAACTTCTCTGTCCTGACAAAAGGTTCTTCGAAACAGATCGCGGATTTCTTCTTTTGTTTCTTCTGAAATGATTCTGTGCCCCACAACGGCGCTTGTTTTATGAAGTACAGGATAACTGCGACAAGGAGGTAAATGGTAAGGAAGAGAAGACCATCCGTGAGACCCCAACGGTTGAAAGCTGAAATGCTTGACCCAATTCCCTTTTTCATCCCATCGAAAGAAAAATGGTTCATACCACATTTTTGTGTTCACATCATAAACGTACACGGTTTTGTTAGCGTCCAAAGCGAGCTGAACAGTCCAGCCGGTACCTCCTCTGACAGTTTTCATGTCTGAAAGCATTTCTCCAAAGGCATAAACATGAGTTACATTTTTGATGATGTGATAGTTTCTCAACAGTAATTGTCGAAAATAAGGATTTCTTGATTTTGCTGCGTAGTTTCTTTTTAACGTTTGATCCGCCTTTAGCACGAAGGGTTCCGCTTGTATTAAGTCCTCCTCAGAGAGAGGTGTGATGGTTTTGGCTCTTGAATGGAGAAAACCAAGTTTGATGTGAACTTTGAATCCCATTTGCAAAGCAAAATCTTCAGCGGTCTGATCAGTTCCCTCACATCCACCTGTATACAGTTCATACTCGTCTCCAATAGGAATGTTCATGTATTCTTCTTTCCATGTGAATTGAGTCATCTTGAGAATTATCTCACCATCTGAACAAAAAGAGAAAAGTGATTCAATTTATAGAGCAAGGCTGACGTAAGACAAACATTTGAGGGAACGCTGACGCCATGCTGACGTCATGCTGACGCCATCTTTTCATTATAAAAGCAGATGTCCATGTTCAGGTTTTCCATCCTTCGAAGAGCTGAAAGAGAGGAAATGCCAAAAGAGATTAGTATGACTGATTTTACTGCACCGAAAAGGAAACCAACGAAACCCGCTAAAGTGTATGCAGGGAAAAAGAAGAAGAAGGAAGAAAAACCCAATTTGGTTGACGTGAATCTTGTCAGCGATGTGATCACTATTGAAGACTCAGGAACAGCTGGATCAATTCATCAGATGGCTCCTTTTATACCCGATGCTCGGACTGAAGTCAATGAACCCTTGATTGTTGAAGAATCAGTGCAGGAAATTCCCTCTGTTTATGTGTCTCAAATGGTTGAAGCTCCCACGATGAACACCACCACTACCAATGTTGTTCAAACACCAGTCAGCGCCATTCCATTGACGCAAGCAGCATCTGGCATCCCATTGAGTAACGTTCCACGTCAAAATGGAATTGGTCACTTTGGTCCGCCGACACCGAAAATTATTTCTCAATGCCCCATCCACTTTGTTGAGATCGTAGAAAAACTCAGCAAAACCAAAGCATTCAGTTACTTCGAGTGCCCCACCAACAGCTGCTGCCTGTTTGCTGCCAAGGGAGAAGAAGACATGTACATGTACACGGTAATCACCACCATGAATGATTTCATCAAAGAAGCATGGAGGAGACAGCCTTTGCGCTGTAAGTGTCAAAAGCTTTTGACCCTGAAACGCAGTCGGTCAGAGAAGAACATGGGGCGATTGTACCTTTCGTGCCGTTGGAGGGAGTGTGACTACTTCCAGTGGGGCGATCTTCCCTTGACCACGCAGAACCAAGACCATCATTTCAATCAGAACATTCTAACCTTGACGAAAGATGCTGAAACCCAGACAAAAAAATGTTGAAACCCCCTGTAGCATTCAAGGGACAAACCAAGAAGCTCTCAAACAGGAGTTAACTGGAAGGTCAAAGCAGATGTTTGAAGAGGTTCTCACGGATCCTGGATTCCTACAGATGCTGTCTCCACCGGTGCTTGATCAGTTAAAGAAAAACCTGCAGTTCCTTGCTCCGAGAAAGTGGTACGTCGAGGGTCCTTACTTCTACGATGATGGAAACTATCCTGACAAAATAGCAGTGGTAGATGATGGAAAGAATACCATTCAATGGCCTCCAGAGCTGGCTGGTTTGTTGTGGAGACAAACAGCTGAAAGAAAGCAAGAAAAAGAAGAAGAAGAAGCGGTGAAAAGATTGAGAGAGGTATTTCCTCAGGTCAACACCAACCCCGAAGCGAAAAGAAGTAACCTGTCTTACAGTAACTTTGCGATGTATCCAAATATCAGCACAAGTCCAAATATCAGTTTTGGAGGTGTGCCGCTTGCTGAACCCATAAGCGGTTCACTGTTTTGAGACATTGATTGACAGTCACTTTTTGCTTTTTTTGCTATAAAAGGATGTATGTTTTTAACATTCAATTAAAAATGAGTTTGATTTTAAAAACACTGTGTGATCTCTTGTGGAATTGGGGACGCTGGGAGCTCATGCAATGGGTATGTTGCTCACTATACAGACGATATAAAACAAAATTGAAACCCATTCCCGTCGAGGATGCGGATCCCATCGCAGTCTTTAAGGAGACAAGGACTGATCTGAATCTCAACAGATTCATTCCTTTTGTGGTTTGGTTGAAAGATCGTCCTAGAAATTTTTATTATTTCTGTGCAATCGAAAAGAATTTCCCGCATTTGGTACCTCGCCTTTCGTCGCTGCTGCGGATGAAATTTTCGAGGGAGGATGTCGAAAAAGAAGAAAGTGACAACGAGAAAGAAATCGATTCCTTCGGACATTGAATTGATTGAAAGATACAATGATCCAGATGTAGAAGGAAGTTTGGGGGGTGTTGCAAGATTTGCAGCATCTCAAGGCATTTCATTGAGGTGTGCCAAACTTGTGTTGCAAAAAGATTTGGAGTACAGGCTACACAAACCTCGGCGATAGGGATTTCCAACGTTGAAAGTCATGGCTTACGGAATAGATTATCAGTGGGCTGCAGATCTAATGGAAGTGCAACACATTGATCATTACAATAAGGAGTACAAGTACCTTTTGACAGTGGCGAATATCTTGTCCAAGTACGCATGGGTACAACCCATCAAAAACAAGACGTCCGATGACATTATTCTTCAGCTGAGAGTAAGATCATGTTCACTATTAATTGTATTTTAAGAAGGATAAATTATTTACAATGTACCAAGTCATTAAAAATGTTTTGAAAAGGACACTACTTTTCAAATTAACCTATCACGTTCACTATTAATTGTATTTTAAGAAGGATAAATTATTTACAATGTACAAGTCATTAAAAATGTTTTTAAAAAAGGCACCACTTTTCAAATTAGCTTATGCCAAACAGAATCCGCAACCTATTTTTACCACCACGCCAAAACAACAGGATCACTGATTACCAATATTTACTTTTAAAAATGTGATTGTTGGTCATCGTGCTTAGCAACCTCCCGCATACATCCATAACTCGATGTACGTACGCTGCACGTTCAACATTTCTTTTATAAAATATTATGAAGAAAACATATCAAAATTGTCGACAAAACAGGCTGAGTGGCGTGGAGGTGCTACCCATCGAAAAATCGCGCTTTCCTTGAGGTATGTTCTTAGAGGTCGATTGATTCCGTGTCGCCTTATGTAGCACGTTGGTTTGTTGCATTTCCATTGTCGTTAATATTCCGAACAGATGATGTTCCACCACAGGTCCGATTTGTTATCGATCGGGCTGTTGTGCTTCTCGATTGTATATATCCATGTTTCAGGAATTTCGATTCCACTATCTCTATTCATGTCATAAGGATGAAGTCTTACGTGGATGGCCTCTTTAACCCTACGGGTGAACCAGTGTGGGTCGCGGTCAATAAACGTAACCTCGTTCCAAACTGGAAAGTGCCAGGTCTTGTTAGCGTGTTCCGAAACCGCAGAGGTTTGGGTAAGAGCAAGTCATATGTCTCCATCGTGTTCTTTTATCTTTTCATGCATCGATCTCCTTGTTTCCCTGACACTTTGCCGCATTCGCAAGGAATCTTATAGACAACACCATCTTGTTTTTTTTAAGTCAAGGACGTCTTTAGGTCGCTCCAAGTGTGACCGAAGCGTTATGTCAGATTTTAAAACACTGTGTATGCTTTGTTGTAGGCTGCGGCGAAGAACCTTTGATACACCTTTCATAGGGTAAAACCGCAGTAGATTTAAAATCCTGTATGGGTTCCTCCTTGGCTGTTGATCTTTCTGTCTTTGTGATCTTTTGCACAAATGAGGAAGGATATCCGCTAGAAACAAGAACTGACGACAAGTGTTTCTTTTCTTTGGAGATCGTGGGTCGTCTAGTGATGAGTTGTTTAGGATCAAAATGCACCACCATGCTACATGAGCGACCCGTAACCAATCGATCTCATCGCCTGATAAAGACTAGCAGTAATAGCAGTCAAAACGTCGCGATCAATATGTCAAAGTGACGTCACCGTGGGACAAGCGAACAAGCGTTCACTTAAAATCATTTTTAAGTGTTCCTTTTTTCAGTTTTTTCAGTTTATATATATATATATATATATTTTTGTAACAAAAATATACTGATCAATTCTGTGTGGTCATAACACACGAGGAAATTGTTCAAATGGCTTAGTTGATATAACAGCTTTTAAAATAGTGTTTTTGACATAATTTACATATTGATAATAAACAATTGCAAGGTGATGTGTCAGTTTGTAAATGACTTTACTAATGATAGGTGCGCAATTAAGAAAATATAAGAATAAATTGTGATGATTTCAGGCTCTCCCTAAGTAAAACTGAAACTGCTCTAAAAGTGCTGTTACACGTAACAATTTTTCGTGCAACTTGTCTTGCAAAAAAGATTGTTGCAAGTTGCACGTACAATGTCACAAGTTCAAATTGTTCCGTGACTTGTACTGCGAAAAAAATATATATTCAAAGGGGACAGACCGCAAATAAATGTGGCTACTAAATATATCTGAATTTCGTAACTGTTCATCAGTAGGATGCCCAAAATGCGTGCAATTCCACAATTGGTTTCGGCTCCATTAAATCCTATACCAATTGCAGAACATTTTAGGAGGAGCCACCCACAGTGTGAGCACAGTTACTGACAAGACATATCAGTTAGGAAAACAACGCAAAATAAATGTAGTACGTTAAATAACGAACTAAGCACACACGTCAACTAAGCAAGCTAAGCATATATAAGTTTTAAAATGAGACATCCGTCCCCAACCCTCAGGTCTATGATTGGCTGACTTAGAAGAGTGTGGCGAAACAACTTGCAAGAGTCATGTTACACGTATTTTTGTTGTGCAACTTAAAAAAATGTTGCAAAAGTAGAAAACGATTCAATTTTTCGTGCAACTAAAAAACGTAAACTTTAGTTTCACGAGAGGGTGTTACATGTAAGAATCATCATTATTTATTCTTATATTTTCTAAGATGCGCATTAATTGCGTTGATACATTTTTGCCACTCAGTGGTCTCGTTTGTTGAGGGAAATACACTAAAATAGATCTTCTTAATTTCTCCCATCTTTTTAATGTCCAGCGCAATTCTGCCATGTCCACCGTTCACATTTTTATTCACAAGTTCATGGTCTTTGAAGACGGCACACACCAACTTAACAGAAAAATTAATACGAGATGATGATGATTTTTTAAGGTCCAGAATTCTTTCACGTGGTAGGATATGTTCTTCGAAAGGCTGTGATGGTTCTCCAGAAATCGTGGTCATGATATTAAATTGGTTTAAAAGGATTTGGTTAAGTAGTTGGGTGTGTCAGATTGTGTTTTGGTGTATGTAATTTATTTGTTGTAAAGTGACAGGATTGAGCGTTGTGGAGGGGGTCATAGAAGTGAAAAAGGTAGCTGTGTTTGGCAGAGAGGGTGAAATGGGGGGAGAGGGTGAAACAGGGGGCGAGGGTGAAACAGGGGGAGAGATTGAAACAGGGGGAGAGGGTGATACAGTAAACTCAGTTGGGGAAAACAAATGAGGAACTGAACTAGAAATAGGGGTAGGGTGAGGGGTTAAACCTGTGGTCACTAATGGCGGCAACAAATAAGGAGTTGAACTGGAAACAGGGGGAGGGGGACGGGTTAAGCCCGTAGTGAGTAATGGAGGTAACAAATGGGGGGCTGAACTGGAAGTAGGGGGAGGGGTTAAACCTGTAGTACCTATTGGAGGCAACAAATAAAGGGTTGAACTGGAAACAGGGGGAGGGGGACGATTAAAGGTCGTAGTGAGTAATGGAGGTAATAAATGGGGGGCTGAACTGGAAATAGGGGGAGGGGAGGGGTTAAACCTCTAGTGCCTATTGGAGGCAACAAATGAGGGGTTGAACTGGAAACAGGGGGAGGGGGACGGGTAAAGCTCATAGTGAGTAATGGGGGTAACAAATGGGGGGCTGAACTGGAAATAGGGGGAGGGGGAGGGGTTAAACCTATAGTGCCTATTGGGGGCAATAAATGATAGGCAGGGATAAGGGCCGGGCAGGGATAGGGGCCGGGGCAGGGGCAGGGATAGGGGTCGGGTCAGGGATAATGGCAGGGGTAGGGATAGGAGCGGACCCTTCTAGGCATGGCCTCTTGACTCCTCTTGGGCTTGGGACTGGGTTTGGAACCGGGCTTGGGAGCTCACTCAGGAGCTCAATGTCCCATGATGCGTAGATTTCGTCTGTAAGAAAAAAAAGTCAACAAGTCGGTAAGGGTCGCTTTGGGTCGTGCAAGCTAGCACTATGCTTACTCTAGCTGTCTTACAAATATGCACGACACGTTAAAAAAAAATGAAATGGAATGTGTGAGGTAGGCCTAGCTACAAATATCAGGATATTTTTTTTTAAATTCCGAGATATTTAGGGAAAAAAAAATTAAATTTGGGATTTTACTATAGTTTTATTATTTTTACGAGTTCACACGTAATTTTTTTTCCTTTGAAACTTGAGGTGGAATCTACTTTGCGGCTCAATTAAGTGTCAGCAGTGGTCCTGTTCAACGGTTTTCCTCACGAATATTATATGCCATGAGTCTTAGTATGTCTGGTAGTCACTCTGTATAGACTGTGACGTATTCCCGTCTTGTCAATAAACGATGTTTTTGATTTTATAAAGTTGTTATTGTGATATTTATAGAAAAATGTAAGAAAATATTAGGGATTTAAGAATTTTTTCAAGATATTTGGGGGAAAAGCGAGATATTTAGGAACAAGTACAAGAACAAAGACTGGTACGCTATCAGTTCTAATGTAGGCATATACAATAAGACAAACGCAAGCACAGTAATGTTGACATACAGCTGGAAGATGGCGTAATAATCCACGTGTGCGTGTCTCTATTTTACACCGGTTCCCACTAGTGTAATAAGCACAAGCTAAAACACTGGTTAAATAAGCGCCTAAAATGTCTCTTTCTTGTTCTTGTGTTTATGCATCTCACATCGTTTCTCACGCGATTTTTCTTAGGTTTGAGTGCGCGCTCGCTAAAGCCACGCAAACCTGTTCACTGAGCGAATTCTCGCATGCAAATTGGTTAATTTTTTTTGTGTGTCAACAAGACGAAGAGTGACGCCATCAGCGAAATTTAGCGCTGTGTTTTCGACGGGGGGTAAGAATTCAACGAGAAAATCGTCAAAAGCAGCGGAATGTAGATAGGATGAAACTGAAGAAGCAAAACTGTGACCATCAAGCGAAAAGATGACGATGTTTGTTGACGAATTGGCTGTGAGCAGGAATTAGTGATGTCGCTGAAATGAAGTTTAACTATACTTACTGAGCCATGCACGTGTTTTAACGGATTATTTTGAGAACACTTTTAACAGGAATAAAGGTTAGTTTCAAAATTCAAGTTGTTCCTTGTATTTTTAGCTTAAATAATCTAGTTAACCTTTCATTTACGAGTGTGTTTTTTCGAATAAAAAACTTAAGTTTTGACATCTTGTTGTAAAACTTAAGCTTAAGCTTATTATAAAATACACAAATCGACGTCATAACATTGTCAAACTTAAAATAGTTTTGTTGTTCGAAATTAGCTGAATCTAGACTTCTACATCATGATCTGTTCTGCCAGTCTTTCCACTAATCCAGAGCATTATTAAATATAGGAGATCCTATCTTGTCATTCCAGTGTCAGTCTCCAACTTCCTACAAGTCGACCTTATTAAATCGCTTTTCTAGACCGGTTTTATGATGCAAAGCCAATTAGATTTTCAGACGACGTTAGGCGATTTTATAAGTATGATAAAAAATATATTTTCTCCCAACAAACCGTTATTAACGTTCAGTGTTAAAATTACATGTAGAAGCTCGAGTTCTTTGTCGATGACAAGTTGAGAAATTTCATCGATTCGCCCGCAAATTAAACTTAAGCTTATTTGTTTTTAAACTAATTTTACGAGTCATGAAAAAAAAACCGTTTCGCTACTACAACTTTTCAAGCTCAAGAGGAGTATTGGCCAAAGAGTTGTATGTTTTTCCTGTCAAAATGAATTTTTCTTCGCCATGAAAATCACGGTGAGATGACTTTAACAGATTCGGTGGTACTTTAGGAATCGTGTCAACTGGAATTAGGATAGTTTTTCTGCGTGTTCGGGTCAACCGTGATCAAACGAGAGAAATTTCCAAAAGTTAAGCAAAGTACTTAGAAGTTCATAAGGTTGTCATTTTCACTGTTTAAAGTTTAATATATTGCTAATACACTGTCAATTTACCAAACGTTTTGAAAGTTTACCAAAAAAGTTCTACGCGTTTAAAAACTGTGAACCGTCGTTTGCCAACATAATTTTGATCAGGCGCAAAGAGTTTTGGTCAGTTTTCAACGGGAAAAAGCTCATCATTTTGAGAAAAATTAAAAGATAGTAACGTCAACTTCATCCTTGACCATATTTCCATTGAATATTTAAAAAAAATCCAACTAAAACGAAAAACGTCTCGGACGCGATGGGGCATTCGCATAAAGAACAAAAACGAGTTTACTCGGACTTTTCTCGCCATTCTTCTGCTCAGGCTTCATGATTTCTGAAAGTCACCTAATTTTCTATTGCCTATATTACAATTATTAAGCGACTAAATTGTGAATTGATCATTTCATAAGAAAATAAAACTATTCCATACCATCCATTGAAGCACTTTGGTAGGCTAAGAGAAAGATGGTCCAGATTGACATCATATTTAAATTGATATAGGTTATAAATCTTAAAAATCAGTTACACTAAATAAAAGTGGGGTTTCTTCAGGAATAAAGTAGGGGTCAATAGAATAATTCTTACCTGATAAATTGTTGTCCGTGCTCAATTAAACGTTAACACGTTCAGTCGATTTGTGCGCGAGACATTCATATTCGTGTTAGTTTCCTGCTAGTGTGCAAAAACATATCCACACTGCGAAGAACGTTGAATTAGAAGACAGAAAACAAAAATTAAGGCGTAATTTTCCATTGATGATTTTTTTATTTAAACGCTCTAACTCTGTCTTGGAAAGGGAAGTATGCAGATGAAACCCGTTATGCAGCGCGCGAAAAAGGATACTACATATTGTAGTTCAAGAACCGTGACTAATGAAGTCACGCCAGGAACGATGAAGGAACGATAAGGAACGAAATAGGGTACGATAGGAACGAAATGGGCACGATATAGGAACGATGTACCTTGTTTGTTACGGCGGAAGTGCGGAATTTTCAAATTTCTTTGGGGAAAAACTCAAACCGAGAAAGCAGTGAGAAAAAATCATTCAAATCAAGAAACGATTCAAGTTGTAAAAACATGTTTATTGCTCACTTTTTTGCATTGTGAAAAAACAGTTGTAACAGTTTGAAATACAAGATCAAAGAAAAAAAACACAGTTCATTCTCTTGGAAGAGGATGTGTATCGGTTATAATCAGTTCATGCTCCGTAGCAAAACAACCATGCATCTCTCTCAAGTTCAAAATGGTTGTTAATGAAGCGGCACAACAATTAAAGCGTTGTAACCCCCAAATGATTCTTCCACTATTACAACATTTCCAACCGTGTTTCTCATCTAATACATAAAACTTATTGCCGAGTGTAAAGATACGAGTCGAGAGCGAACTACACTTCAGAGCACGACTGCAAACTCAGCACACTTTATTACAAGAAAACTACAAGAATGAATAAATTTCACAAGCACATGGAATATATAACTATATGGTAACTGCGCATGTGCGGAGAAGCTGGAGACCGGAAGCGGAAGTCCAGCTACAAAACCTAAACTATGACATCTCTCTCTTTCTGAAGAAAAGATCATGGCAGACAGTTCTACATAATCACTGAATGCTAAATTCCTACTTGACAACACTATATAATTATTGTTAGCTAAAGAAAGAGAACAATGTTCAATGTCCAAGGGTTCACATAGGTGAATTCCAGTTCACAGATTCAGCCTGTCTGGTGGTTTCACAATTCTGCTAGATCGGCGAAGCGTGTTGCTTGGTGGGATACAGGGGCTACTGATAGATGGGCCTGCATGCTTGGACTCGGGGCCGCTGGGTACAGGTTCTGGTGAAGGGAGCGGATCCCTCGTTGAGGTGTCTGGCACATCACCCGTCGTTGAGGTATCTGGCACATCAACGGAGGCTTGAATCCTACTAGTTGGGCGGATGTGTCGCCGGTTACGGGTGAGGGTAGAACCACTTTGCATGTCAACAACATATGAGCGAGGATACGCCGCTGCATCTTTGATTACACCTGGCTCCCATGTTTTGCTTAATGGATCACAAACGCGCACTGGGTTACCCGGATAAACTGGTGGAAGCGACTTTGCTGATCTGTCGTATTACATCTTCTGTTGGTCTTGCTTCATCTGAAGCCTGACATTTATATCTCCGTCCGCAACAGGGTGCAACTTCAGGTTAGGGAAGGAAGGAAGGTTGGTCTGGTATACCCTTGAATTCAAAAGCTCAGCAGGTGATGGAAGATGGTGACCAAGAGGTGTCGTCCGCAGACACAACATGGCTAAGTGGGGGTCTGTACCTGACTCCTTGCACTTCTGCATAAGGTTCTTGACCGTTTGCACATTTCGTTCAATGAAGCCATTTGCCTGAGGGTAGTATGGGCTCGTGGTTGTGTGGGTGAATCCGTACTGCCGGCTGAAGTCTTAGAATGCAGCAGAAGTGAACTGTGTATCGTTGCCTGTTACAACCTTGCTGGGGATTCCCTGCTCCTCGAAGATTGATTTCAGATGAGCAATGGTGGTGTTTGACTGGATATTATTCAGTTTTCGGACATGAGGAAACTTGCTATAATAATCACAGACAAGCAGGTATGCAGAATTATTCTAAAAGAATAAGTCGGAACCGACGGTGTGCCAAGGCCGCTGCGGAACATCATGCGGATGAAGAGGCTCTTTCACGTTTGCACTCTGGTGGCGCTGACATGGGGCACATCCTTTAACCATCTCGTCGATATCTGCATTGATACTTGCCTCCTTGAAGAGACTAACAGGAATGACATTTCCTTCTGCACCTGTGTCCACTTTGCACACCAAGGGTACACTGCGCTGCCCAATACTAACTTGCACCTTGACCACTGCCTGTTTGTTGTTCGCTTCTAAGCCATCTACAGTTAAGGAGTCGAAATACAGTTGAGGTATATCTGGAGTGTTTCCTTCCTCTGTCACGGTGTGAACAGGTAGACTTGAGCTGGGCTTGCTTCTGTCCTTGTTTGGACCATGGCTTTGTTTCCTTCTCGGAGGGTTCTTTACTTTGGCAGAACGGCAGACTTTTTTTCCAATGGTTTGGCTTGCCACAAGCCTTGCACTCACTTCCATATGCTGGGCATAGGGCTTTTTTGGACAGGTCATGCTGAGTTCCACAATTTCCACAGAGTTTTGATTGAACTTGTTTAGCGGGGTTCGAGGGTTTTCCCTTCTGTAGTGCATGTATTGCAGTACTGCTCGTGTTTCCTCGGATATCTTGTAGTTGCTGGTTCGTTGCCTCCTGTGTCCTCGCAATATCTATGGCTTTGTCGAGGGTGAGCGTTGCATCTTGCTCTAGGAGTTTTGATTGAACATGAGCGCTTTTTGAGCCGAAAATCAAGGCGTCAATAATATGCTCTTCCGCGTTGGCGAACTTGCATTCATTCACGAGGACCCGAACTTTTTTGAGAAACGAATCGACAGTTTCATCCTTTTGCTGCTGGAGAGTACGAAGCTTGTACCTCGCCAGCCTGAAGTTACTTTTAGGAGACACGTAGTTCTCGAATTTCGACCAATACGTATCGAGTTTCTTTTTCTCATCGGCGCTGAGCGACCATGTAGATGCAAGCTCTATCCCTTCCTCTCCTGACCAAATTAGAAGGTAGCTGATCTTTTCTTCTTCGCTTTTGTCACTTAGCGGGCCTTTGAAGTACAGTTCAGTGAGTGCTTTGAACTTTTTCAGGGCTTGAGGCGCGTCGGAACTGTGCCAGTCCATTCGAGGAACAGGTAAGCCAGCAAGCTCCGCCATTTTGTAAATATGTGGCGTGGCGAACGACGATCGGAGATCCAAAATGTGCCGTTGTGTACACCGTCCTGGTGTTCTAATTCACGAAGAAATCAGCACGAAAACATTGTACCAACGATCGCTTGTCTTGTCCTGACACCATGTAAAGATACGAGTCGAGAACGAACTACACTTCAGAGCACGACTGCAAACTCAGCACACTTTATTACAAGAAAACTACAAGAATGAATAAATTTCACAAGCACATGGAATATATAACTATATGGTAACTGCGCATGTGCGGAGAAGCTGGAGACCGGAAGCGGAAGTCCAGCTACAAAACCTAAACTATGACACCGAGTGTTTCCGTTAAATTGTCATTGTTCCTAAAAATCAAAGCAGCAGTAGGTCTTCCGACTTGTTGTAAAAAAAATTAAATTCTTGACGATTCTTGAGCAACATGACCTAGTAATAAACAAACGCTTCCATCACTATTAAATCAATAAATTACATAAGAAAGGCGAAAAGCTGATGAATAACAAGGATCGAAAAAACCCTCCGGAAAAAGTGGTGGTGGATCATCCACCAAAATCTCAAGCAATTCATGGAACAAAAAATTCCTTACAAGATTGGCGACTCTGCGACAATGCGGGCAACGAGGTCGCACCTTCAGACATCTCTCCATGCACTCTTCGTGTATCGACTGTCCACAGCAATTTGTAACGGGTAGACACCGCTCTTCTTCCAAGCAAATTATGCACCGTTCTTCTTCCATCTTGTTTTTTACACGCAGCAAAAAAATGAACTCACTCGCCGCTTTTTTAAAGGATTGAAAAAATCCGCGTGAGGACTGGAAAGGAACGATAGGGAACGATGAAGGCACGATAGGAACGCTGAAGGAATGAAATAGGAACGAAACAGGGTACGATATGAGAACGAATTAGGGCACGATATAGGAGCGAAATGGGCACAATAAAGGAACGAAATGGGGTTCGATATAGGAACGAATTAGGGCACGATGTTTGGAGGCAATTGAGCAAGGGAACGATAGGGAACGATAAGGAACGATAGGGAACGATAGCGCACGATAGCTGACGCCACCTCATCCTCTATAAAAGAAACCCTCCCATCGTCATTTTTTTCCACCTCTCAAAGATGGCTGCAGTGAGAAAAAGTTTACGCCTTTCCGGACAAAGCCCTGAAATTTCCGAGACAACGTTCAAGTGTCACTTCTGTCTTGCTGAAGACTTTTGCTGTAAAATCGGGATCATCCAATTACCTTGCTGTCGTCATTTTGTTCACTTAAAATGTCAAGAAGAATGGAATGCGCTTCGTGAAAGACAAAACTGTGCCATGTGCAGACAAGCTCCTACTACTGCTCCAGCTCCTGCTCCAGCTCCTGCTCCAACTCCTGCTCCAATTCCTGTTCCTGGAACAAGCCAACTTACCAGTCAGCAAGTAGTTGAAAGGCTGCAAACTCTCCTTGCATCAGGAGAACTAAGACAAACCCTTGCAAACGTAAGTGTTCCAATTACTAAAGTGTGAAAAAATCGTGCGTAAATTGTGCCTAAACTGTTCCTGATTGTGCCTAAACAGTGCTTTCCAATGTTTGTTTTTCCTTTTATAATATAGAGGGCAAAATTACTGAATGCTGATTGGCTGACGAAGAGGGCATTTTTTCTTAATTGAGGGCAAAATTACTCGCTCCTGATTGGTCGAACATCAAATTTTCACACTTGTGATTGGTTGAGCGCGTCGTCGTTGCATTCAGTTCGCTCGGCGGGATTTTGAAGAAAATTTACAAACGCAGCGCTCGCATGTTTCGCTGGAGATTTTGTTATAAAAAAGGAATGAAATCGGAAGATACCTAAGAAAGGAATTCTACAGTTGAATTACAGCATTTTACGCCAAACAGGAAGCGATTATTTGTGTCAAATCTTGGATTAACTAGACGCCTGCAGGCCAGTTTGCGACGTTGAAGATCTAGAAGAAATTCATTCATGGCGACAAAAGCTGGTTCTAAAGTTCCATCACTTCATTGAAAAAAAGGCGGATTTCTGCGGACCTAAAGAAAAGAACTTTGACATATTTTGCTGAAAGGAAAAATATACGTTTAACAGGAGAACGAATAAGGCTAAAAGACGTGAAAGAAAGCAATTAAATCGCCAAACGTGCAAGCAAGTACAAACACAGGTACGCTAAAATAAAACTTGCTTTGTTTTTGTCGTAAAGTGTCTATGTTTTCTAGATGTACATATAGCAGACAAATGTATCTTTGACCGAATAGAAATCTATTTTACCACAGTGAGTTGAAAAGTTTTTCTTGTCAGTTTGCGAGAGAGTATTTTCACTTCGGTTGGTTTGAAGTCTGAGTGACTCTTAAAAAGTCTGACACGTTTCCCGATAATTTTGCCCTCTATATTATAAACAAGTAATCGCATGTTCCCTCGTAAAATTAAGGATTAATATCACTTGTGTTTTCAGAAGCTGTAGAAATTGCCTCGGGCAATTTCTACAACTTCTGAAAACACGCGCGATATTAATCCTTAATTTTACTCGGGCCCATGCGATTACATATACTTATATAATTTAAGTATTCGATGGAAAAAATGGCTCATCGGTTTTAATAGTAGTCTCGTTGTCTAATTTAGACTAAAATCTAATACTAACAATTTATTTGAGCCGTGCCTAAATCCGTTAATCGTGCCAAAAGTGTGCGTAAATAGTGCCTTAATCGTACATAAATCGTACCTAAACCGTGCCTAAATCCTGCATAAAACATGTCTTTCTGATTTCCATGCGTGCTTATGCACGAATATCGAGCATGAATTGAAACAAAGATTTCGTGTGTATGCACGGTGTTACGGCCATGATCATCAGTACCGTGCGTCAGACCCAGCATATTTATGGAACCCTAAAGGTTTCAAATAATTGACACGATAATCAGTCTAGAAAGCTAAGAGCTGCTCAATTTTCACATTTCAGAACCCAACTGACATGGCATCATTCATGAGATTGATACAACATTTGAGACCCAATGATAACATACAATGGCTATCACCACCCGTTCAAACAATCAGTTGGTTCTTATCATTGCCAACACACATACACGAGGAAATTTTTGCTGATTTCACAGCTCCAGAATGGAATTATCATGTTGATTATCTTTGGTGGCTAATGTCAATTCCCTATTGACTCAATTTCAGAGATATCAGGGTTTCTTCACATACATCATGAATGGAATCAATGCAACTCCTCGACATTCTCCATATCTTATGAATGAATGGGATTGGATAACTTACTTCTTTCAAAGAGAAATAAGAAATGTTGAAACCTTTATTCGAATTTTAACTGAACCTCGTATATATAGTACTCCACAACGATATGTAGTAAGGGACGTAACTCCAGAAGATAGAATACGAATAAGGGAACTCCTATCACAAAGATTGATACTCTAGGAGAAAGACTTTTATTTTTTTACTCCCTAGTTTTACACCAGAGCTTACAATGATGGAAGAGAACCTTTGCCAAATACCATGTTCCTTCATCCTTCCCTCATTCATCAGACCCTTGAAATGATTGAACATCATTTAAAACACATAAGATCAATTCCAGGAGGAGGAATTCCAAATGTTCAAAACCATGAAAATTTTCTCGACATCACCCTTTTCGTAGAAGCAGAACATCACGAAGATTTTGAACATTTCATGCTTTCAGTGCTTCAATGGGCATTTGGTGATGCAACTCTTGAATATTTTCTCCATGTAATTCCATTGCCTCTTCACAGATTCTTCAGTGAATTTAGAGGCTTTTATAGAATCAATACCAATTTTTCTTATTGTTACATGAACGGTTTTCTCACCAAGAGAAGTAGCTCCCCCCTCTCACATAGATGGCGGACATACTCTCTTTAAAAGATTGCTTTTCTCTTTTTTCAGATGCCCGCATTTTTTCCAGTCATCAATTTCAATTCATTTTACACTTCATTGATCGAAATGATAAATCAAAGTATAGTAAACTCTCCATACTCTCCAAACGGTCCAAGAAATTGGCATAGCAATGTTGCTTACATATCAATGTGGATCAGTGCTCCTGAAAGCAATTTTGCTCAGTTTGGCTCCACCAGATGGCTTTTCAGCAGATGGTTAACCCAATTCCTCGACAAAGTTAATTCACAAAACCATTATTGCCATGCAAATAATCAGTATTGGCACACACATGTGCAACCATTTTTTTCATGAAAATCCGTCATTTCACTGAAAAAAGTATTCTTCATTTCGAAATAGATAAAATGACATGCGCAATGAATGGGCATCTGACTAAAAGAATCAACAACCAGTGGGAAACGCACATGATATGGTAGTTCTCATTTTCTCTTTTTTCTCTTTTCAGCAACCATTCAAAAACGATTACTTGCAATTCAAATCCCTCATCGCAGCACTCATTGTGCAACACAGGAACACTGACGTTGATGAACCACTCCGTCTCATGACAATCAAAATCAGGTTAATCATAAGAAATCCTCTACATCAGAATCAATCAACCGAAGAATTCGTTGCGTATGAATATTTGAAAGATTTGATTTCATTTTTTCTTTCACATTCAAATTTCCGTTTATTGTTCGAAAGAGTGGAAATAGAGAATGGAGAAGGTGAACGATTCTACCATATTAAATTTTTTAACGTTGCAACAATAGCTCGTGTGCCTGAAAATGGTATTCTTTCAATTCCTTTTGTTGGTGTAATAAATAGAGTGAATGGACGACGAGAATTTTTCGCATTATTTCACTAGAATCGACTCAGTCTTCATGCAGTGCGTCAACAGTTAGAATGGTTAGTTTACATCCTTCGTTGTGGACCTGGATTTAGAACACCAGTACCACCACCATTGAATGTCATCATTTCACTTCAACACAATGCACCTTCGTACGTTGATGACTGGTACAATCACGATTGGGAAAAAACAATCGATGACAGTCAGAGCTTAAGAAACTTCTTCAAAAAAATTGCAGAAATCATTAAACATTTACTACAACCAAGCCGCACTACTACTAAAGAATTTCTATTGCTGAATTGCAGTCTCGCACAATTCAATAATATCTGCAAATATCAACTACCTTCCCCATCAACAGTCGGACCAGTCTCAGTTCCATTTTATCATCACCTGTTTGGAAGCAACTATGGTATCAATGGTTTGTTCAGATTGAACAGATCAACGTACGAACACGAACATGTATACAGAACTGACACAAACCTAAATCTTCCCATTGTCTGCATTGCTGAAGAGTATGAACACCCAACAAATCTCCGATGGTTGTACAACGAAAGTTACAGAAAGCCAAAATCTGCATTAATTCAGATCACTTCAAGATTGTTAAAGATCATCACAAGAGAAAGAGTTGGAGTTAATGACGTACCCAATGAAGTGACCTACATGCATGGTTTAGAAATAAATCACCTTCCTCTTCATTTGCAAAACTACACAAGTAGAATCATACCATTCCTGACGTAATTGGACACAAACTTTGACATTGATAGTTTTAGATTCCATTACTTTCAAAAACCTGTTTGTAAAAGATTCATTAAACATGATTGTTGACTGTAAAAAATGTGTGGTCTCAATCAATTCCCTACGGGTTTCACTATACATATGGGAGATTTTGACTATTTCTTCAATTTTGGGGATAAGTAGGGAAATTTGACTATTCCCCTATTTCCCTGTGTGGTCTCAATCGATTTTCTAGGGGTTTCACTACATATAGGAGATTTTGACTATTTCCCCATTTGTTGGGACGTGATGGAATTCCTCCACACATGAAGTTAGGAAACAGTGTTGCATGGGGGTATATAGGGCTGTACTGGGTTGTACAGGGGTTCCCCCAAATAGTTTGGGATATAAAGGGAAATTTGACTATATCCCCAAAAAAATTCAAAAACAAATTCAAAAAAATCCAAAAATATATATATATATATTCCAAAAATTTTTTTGAAAAAATCAAAAAACAATTGAAAAAATTTGATACTCAAAATCACCTATATTACTCAAAAATTGAAAAACAAAATTCAAAAAAAAAAATTCAAAAAAATTTGACAAAAAAATTCAAAAAAAAAAATATTAAAAACTTGTTGAACTTTGAATCCTTGTGTGGGCTTCTTTTCTTTACGCGCTGGGTGCATAGGGGATTTTGACCATTTCCCCAATTCATTCCCCAGGAGGATTTTATATAGGGAAATTTGACCACTTCCCAAAATATTTGAAAAAAAAATTAAAAAAATCGAAAAACATTTTGAAAAAATTTGATACTCAAAATCACCTATATAAATCAAAAATTGAAAAAAAATTAAAAAAAAAGTCGAAAAAAATTTGAAAAAAAAATTCTAGTCAAATCCCCTATATAAAATTCAGATTTTTTACTTTTGAAAAACTTGCTTTTTAAACTCATTAAACTTGTTTGAACTTTGAATACTTGTGTGGGCTCCTTGTTTCACCCCTGGGGGATTTTTCAAGAACCATGGGGGCTTGAATCCGAGGGGGCTTCCGACCGGGGGATCAATGACGTCATCTTAGGCGGACTTTGGACTCTCCCTCGCTTTGATGACGTCATATTGGGGATTTTGAAAATTCTAGTCAAAATCCCCCATTGGGTGTGGTTAGGGAAATTTGACCACTCCCTACGTAGCCATGTATTACTACTAGCAGTTATCGGTTTCCTTGTGGCTGGATGGTGGATCTTTTTACATAAAGCCCTGATGCTAACTGATGCGAACACTACAAATTCTCCTTCCGGTCTCTGAACATATAGTACTAGTTTTGAGAATTTTGAGAACCCACAGTTTGGAAACGTTACATTGACGATATATTCTCACTATGGGACATCAGCAAACCAGATATTGTACAATTCATCGAACAAGCCTACAATCAAATTAAATACGGCTGAAATCTCAGACATTGAAACTGCATTTCTGGATACAGTTATATACAAAGGCGAAAGATTCAAGGAACAATCTAATTCCTTGATATAAAAACACATTTTAAGCCAACGGAAACGTTTCAATATACACATTTTACCTCTTGTCACCTGCCAAGTGTTAAAATAGGATTCGTGAAGGGCGAAGCCCTGAGACTCCTACGAACTAATTCTTCAAAAACCACTTTTCAGGAAAAAATTTCCAAATTTAAAAAACGCTTGCTGACTAGAGGCTACCCAAATAACCTGGTAGAATAAAATCCTATCAGAAATAAAATTCACAGAAAGGGAATCGGTGCTTAACCCTATTCGGCCTGGGAGGGGGGGGGCACAAAGTGCCCGCGCTAACTTTGAACGTTCATAACTTCTTTAATATGTATTCAAACGCCATCAATCTTTGTGACTTTTCCTAAAATTTATCTGGCAACAATTTTGTATGACAGTTTTTTGATCACGTGACTTGATGTTTCCATGGTAACAAGATTTTGACAGCCATGTTTTTTGAAATTTGCATATTTGTACCTTTGAATGAAGAAAAACAATGTTTATTGGTATAACTTTTATATTTTTACGTCATTTAGCGTTTATTTATTGGTTTTGATTAATTTTGAGTCAATTTGGACGGTTTTTAAGAGGTTTTAAAAATTTCAGAAATCCAAGATGGCGGATCCAAGATGGCGGCCGTATAACTAATTACCTAATAACTACGTCATATGACGTCATAGTTCCATTGTGCGGACCGCAAAGGAGACAGTTTTGGACGTACTATGTACCCTCTAGGTTTCATTGTCGTAGCCTTAATGTTCTTGAAGTTGCGAAGGGGGGCACAATGTGCCCCCCCCAGGCTCAGGAACTCAAAAAAAGCCCAGGCCGAATAGGGTTAAACAAGATAAACAAACTCGAAATTGTAACACAATACCAACCATCAGTGCCAAACGTCAAACAAGTTTTAATGAGAAAATGGCACTATATACAAAACCAACCACTTTTACGACAAATTTTTAAAGAACAACCTATGATATCTATTATATTATATCTATTATATTATATTTTTAAAAGAAAATCTTTAAAAGATACACTCGTTAGAGCAAAAATGTAAAAGGTTCTCATATAGGTTTCACACTGGTAGAGATTGTACGGCCTGTCACCCTTGCTATTTCCCATCCTCGGAGACCCAGGGGCAATCAGTTGGGGCGCGACGAAAATCGGCAAACTGATTGCCCCTGGGTCTCCGAGGATGGCTATTTCCTGCTATGATAAGAATAGGATAATCGAAGGAAAGCGAAAACTCGTGCGAACTGAGCGAACTGCCAAAGGGTGAAGGAACTAATGTATGAAAGGAACTGGGAACAGTTGCCTCGCATGACTCGCGTGACTCACATAGCTCGCTGGCTCGCAGTTTGTCAAGACCCGATAAATCGCAGGATCGCAGGATTTTAACAGGATCGCATCGAGGACACCGTGCTCGGCAACGCAAGCAAATTTGTTTAGCACATGTAGAAGAACAAACAGTCTATGAAATGTTTCTTACAAAGTAAATGGACATTCATAAATGCTATTTTCTTTACCGTAGTTTTCCAGGAATGCTTGAAAATTCTTAGTAAAGTCTACTGCTTCGCGCTTCGTAGGAAGACACGTCCCGCTTTGTGATAAATGGATGCTAATCCTCACAGGAAGATTCCATCGCTTTCAGCTCTCTAACCGCCACTTCAAAGGCATACAAATCGTCTTAAGGACTTTTTCTTTCCATTTCGAAGTCTTAAAAGGCGTGTTTACATTCTGGTAATGGAAAATGAACGTCTGCAAAATTGAAGTGTTGAGTACAGAAGCGGTCATATTTGTTTGAAATCTGATGAGTCTTCTCCGAGTGACAAACCGGTTCTCTCTAGTCCCCCCTAAAATCCAGACATGTGCTCAGTAGACGGATTCTGATTGGTTTAAACTTCCTGAAGCCTTTTATAACAATAGGGGACAAAAATAACTTTCTAGGGGAGGGAGGCAGGGGCGAGTTCGCTTACACTAAAATATGCGTGCATAAATTTGCATGCAAAATCGTGACACAAAAAATAAAAATAACAAGAAAAACCGAGCCCATTTTTTAACCTCATGCCGCTTTGCGCATGAGTTAATAATAATAATAACAAGAGGCTCCAAGTAGCCTACACTCATGCGCATGGGTAAGAAAGTTTTATGGTATGTTTTTAAAAAAGTTTTTTGCACCGCAGCGCTGATTGGAGTAGTCTCAGGTAGCAAGCCCTGTGATGTAAACTATCCATTTTCTTGAAACATTCTATTCACAGGGACCAATGTGACTTATCTTATGAATTATTCAAACTGGTTGAAATTAAGGGGACTAGTCAGCTCAAATTATGCTTGTTCCCTCATGTGTACTTGGTCATGACAACGAATTAAAAAATCAACCAAAACAAAATCATATTTTCCTTGTGACCAGTCACTTTAAAAAAACTACAGGTGACTTGTTCCTATGATTCATGATTCCCATGGAAGGGGGTGGGGTAGGGGTGGGGAGGCCGGCCATATATCAAATTGTGCTTGTCCCCTTGTGTGGACTGGTCATGAGTATTGTCTCTGTGATGACAAATTAAAAAAATCAACCACAAAAAAATCAAACTGTCCTCAAGACCAGTCCCTTAGTGCAAACACTACAGGTGTCTTGGCCCTGTGATTTATGGTCCCCGGGACTTGTCTGATTGTGTGTGATGTGTGTGTGACTTGTCACAGGGACCAGTCCCTCAATTAAGTCTCTGTAACTAGTCCCTTGTTATACACCAACATGGTCAATTGTGGAATACAACTGTACAAGAATGAACTGTAGAAGAATGCGTGAAGGAATTTTTTTTGTGGGCGGGGGGGGGGGGGGCATGCTTGTGGATTTCTATTCAATTTCATCGTCATCATCATCATCATCATAGCTTTATTTAAACGGTATCCCATCATTAATTACAAAATGCTCTTCCAGAGAGCCGTGTATACTAAATATTCTCTATAAATACCTAAACATGTTAAAAATTTCTAATTAAAATTACTATACTAATGAATTTTTCTATGTTTACCTATAAGATTAAAACTACTATAAGGCGGCTTTAAAGGATGCGATAGATGGCTCAGCTTTGATTTCATTTGATAGGCCATACCAAAGAACAGTGCCCCGATAGTTAAAGCTACACTTTCCCTCTTCCTTTCGGGGTCTATGAACAAACAAATTGTTCAAGTTGTTTCTCAGTTTATAAGAATGAACATTCGTTATTGGTCGAAAAATATTTTTTAGACCCTTAGAAGAAAGATTATTTTTAGCTTTATAGACACTAACCGCTAATTGCTTTGAGCGCCTACGTTCAAGAGTGTCCCAGCCAAGGTCTTCCAAAATATCAGCAGACCGAATGTCATAATCAGAATAGGTAATTATTCTTGCTGCCCTATTTTGCAATTTCTGGAGTCTGTCAGCCAGGCATTTACCCATACAGCCCCACACTTCGCTGCAATAATCTAGATAAGGCAGTATAAGTGCTGCATACATCATTTGTAATGTTGATGTCGGTACGAGATCACGAATTCGTTTAAGTGCTCCAAGACCAGCGGAAACTTTCTTGGTAATGGCATCAACTTGTACATGCCAACTTAAAGTCTTGTCAATTTCAACCCCAAGATATCTATGAGACTTCACTCTTTTTAGTGGTATTTCATTAATGTTGATCTCAAAATCATGTTCCATGTGATTTAAGTTATAGTGACTAGCTATAATGAGATACTTAGTTTTTTAATATTTAATGTAAGTTTGTTAGCATGTAGCCATGATAGAACTTTCTTTAGACATTCATTTAGGTTACTCTGTAATATAGAAGGATCTTGTGCACTGGCGAAAGGACATGTATCATCTGCGTACATTTTGGTAGCAGAAGAAGATGTACACATTTGAAGATCATTTATATAAATTAAGAATAATAAGGGTCCAAGAATGGATCCTTGAGGAACACCACAGGCGATTGGTAGAGAATTTCAGAGAGTACTATTTACATATGTCTTTTGTTGGCGTCCCGAAAGATACGAAGTGAACCAATGGAGAGCATTAGGGTCTATTCCATAGAGTTCGAGCTTTTTTAGTAAAATGTTATGGTCCACTGTATCGAAAGCTTTTCTTAAGTCCAAAAAGAGGACTCCATTTAACAGGTCGTTATCAATATTATAGAAACAGCAGTCCTGAAAAAGTCGCCGATAATATAGTAGACTTGGCAAGGGAAATTGAGATGAAATCCGATGCAGAGGTTATTATTTCAGAGCTGACTACAAGAACTGACAAACTATCGGACGAATCTGCTGTAAAGTCAACAAACAAAAAACTCCATATATTCTGTAATCAAAACAACTGGAAACTGTATAATTACTCAGCAATTATTGCACGAGGCTGAGTATGATATGAAGAGTTATGCAGATCGAGGGGGTTATCCGCCAAAGCCGAAGGCTTGAGCCCGGTGGATAACACCCTCCGAGATCTGTATATCTTCATATCATACGAAAGCCGAGTTGAATAATTGTTTAATTATTCATTTAAAATATTTACACGGCAAAACAAAACGGTAACTGAAAATAATTTAGTGGATGATATTAAAGTTACAAAACAACAACGCGTTTTCCTGAGAGGTCCGCAGGAAAAAGAAGCCATTTAAAAGACGTTTACTTCTGCTAGGTTAGAAGCGGAAAAATATTTTACAATTGTAACGACTAATGCTTCATTCTGTCTATTTATCTGCGCGTTTGACTTTGCCAGTAACTCTGGTCACTTTCGAATGAACGATTTTTTATAATTTTTCACTCCGTTACTTTTGTTAAATTATATTTTGTTTAATTTATTTTTATTCTTGCAAAAAAGTGGGGGGGCTAAAGTTTTGAGAGCGAACATTTTATCCCCGATAATACGGCGCCTGAGAGGCCGTGTACGGCGTATTTCAAGCCGCAGACATACCTGAGTTCAGACGAAATTTTTGCTGCACTCGACAAGGAAGGGTTCCCCGCCACAGCTATTCGTTGTTTGCAGCGACGGCCGACTGGCGAGGTTCTGGTCACTTTCTGCAATCAAGCGTGGCGCGACCAGTTCTTAAAGCATAGCGCCTTCATCATTAGGAAGGAACGTGTTCTCACAAATGACCATGACACTCCGCTTGTCTTTCTCACAATTTTTGATGCTCCCTACGAACGATCAGATGCACTTCTCGAGGAGCGTTTGGAACCTTTTTGCACTGTGGTTTCGGCGCGGCACGGAAAACATCATTCCTTTCCCAACGTAAACAATGGCCTTCGTCACTACCGAGTTAGAATAATTAACCCCATTCCAACCTGTATGCGCTTTGGCCGTTTTCTAATACGGATGAGTCATGATGGTCAAGAGCCCACTTGTAGGAAGTGCAACCACGCCGGACATTTTGCATCCGCTTGCAAAAATGTGGTTTGTTTTAACTGCGATGAAATTGGCCATGTTGCCCGAAAGTGCAGAGCTAATATGTTTTGTTGCTTATGCAAGTCGTCCGATCACTTAGCCAGATCATGTAAATATTCCTGGGGTCGCTCACCAGCTCCATATCACGGAACGCCAACTAGCCCTCGATGGCCTACAACACGTCTATCTGATACTTCTTCTGAGAAAGACGAAGAGGATGGCATGAAGTCTACTGACGCGCTCGCTGCTGCTTTGCCTTTTGGTGATGAGAATCTCGATCTTGATCTCGAGTCCGTTCCTGACTCTGTCCCTGATGAAGTCTTGGCGGAAGTTAATCTGCTCAATGAAACTTCACCAGAGCAGGCTGATGATTCTGTCCCAGGTGCTACTGGTGAAGCTACATCTCCTCCCGATCCACCTATGGAACATGCTGATGATCAGGTCCCAGGTGTTCAGTCCTCCTCTCTCCCCGATTCTGTACTTGCTGTTGTCACGATTCCTGATGACGATGAATACCCCCCTTCGATTTCTGACAATGTGCTTGCTGGCGTCGATCTTGAAGAAGATAATCCGACGCCGGCTGCTACACTACAATTGTTTACTTCTACATCGGAGAAATCGACCCCACAGGCCTCATTGCAGAAATCGACCCCACAGGCCTCATTACAGAAATCGACTCCACAGGAGAAATCGGCCCCACCAGAGAAATCGGTCCCACCACAGAAACCGACCCCACCTTAAAAAACCTTCTCAACCTCCACTCGCGATCTTTCGTAAACCAACGAAGCCACAAAAACCACCATCTTCGAAGAATAGGAAGAAACAGTAACCCCCCGATCCAGCGCAAATGGATTTTGAACAAATAACGCCACCCACGGATGATGATGTCGATATGGAAGCTCAAAAGCGAAAGTCTGATGAGGATCATGATGAGGGCCCAGGTAAGCATGCGACCACCTGATGGCTCTGAAACTAATTTCTATCAACACAAGAGGTTTTAATAACAACAAACGTGATTTGGTTTTTGATTTAGTGAATTTTCAGTACGATCTCGCTTTTGTTCAAGAATCTTTGATCTCGGATAAAACCTCTTTTGAGGCCTGTCTAAGCCATGGTCAGGACCGTTGTTCTGGTCACCTGCCATCGGTAGACAGGGCGGTGTGTTGGTATTAATTAATAAAATTTTTTGCGGTAAAATTATTTCATGGAGAAAAGACTCAGATGGCCGCGTGCTCAGCTTATTGCTTGATTTTAATGGTTTTCGCATAAATGTAATCAACATTTATGCTCCTACGAATCTCACTGAAAGGAAATCGTTTTTTGAATCTATACATGAGTTTTTTTATCCCCACTAAAGGCACAATTTTGGCCGGCGATTTTAATTGTTGACAGTGCGCTTGACAAATTCGGCGGCAATGTTTGCATTCATAATGGCCGTGTTTTCACGAGCGAGCAAACCAGGTCGCTTAAGCTTGTCGGCAATTAAACAACAAAGAAGGGCATTGTATTGTCGTTCTTTTGTGTTCTAATTTTCTATTGTCTTAACAAAAGAAAATATATCTACAGGAATGTTAAGCGAGAAAAACCGCCTCGTGAAAACACAGCCAATGAATTAGCCAGTCTGAAAAGGGCTTTTCGATTTATTGACATTTGGCGAAAATATCATCCACGATCCCGCGAATTTACCTGGTTTAATTCTAACTTTTCTATTGGTAGCCGCCTCGCTAAATTTTTTCTTTCGCCATCTCTTGCGAAACTTGCAATTTCATCCAATATTTTGCCTTGCGTTTTCTCTGACCACGATTATGTAAATGTTGTTTTGAAACTTGATGACCACATTCCGCACGGGCCCGGGCTCTGGAAATTAAATAATTCACTTCTTTCTGACACGTCTTATTGTGAATTTATTAGGTCGCGAATTTCTGATTTAGCTACTTGTATTTCTAGATTTCCTTCAGTGAAAGATTGGTGGGAGTTTTTCAAATCCTCCATCGCCCAAGAATCTATTGATTTTAGTAAACGCAAGCGTAAAGCTCAGAAGTCGCGTTCAGTGGATAGAAGAGGGCGAGCGCCCCTCTCGTTATTTCTTTAAACTAGAACAAGAGCGTGTTAAAAAGAATTATATTCATTCTATTCTCAATTCTGATGGTGTTGAAGTTCACTCTCCGGATGAGATCGCGGCGGCGCATGTCGATTTCTATTCTCGGCTTTTTTCAGCCGAGGATATTGATCTGCAGTGCCAGCAGGATTTATTATCTAGCCTTTCAAATTCCTTGTCTGACGCTGAACGCGAGTCATGCGAAGGGTCTGTTTCTTTAGAAGAAATCACTTCTGCTGTTAAAAGTTTAAGTCTAGGTAAATCGCCTGGCCCCGACGGCCTGACCTTGTAATTTTACCTACAGTTTTGGGATCTTTTAAGTCCGCTTTTACTTCGCGTGTATGACGAGTGCTTTCGTGACACTTGCCTTCCTGATTCAATGAAGACAAGTGCCACGCGTTTAATTTATAAGAAGAAAGGGGACGTCAAGGATTTAAAAAATTGGCGCCCCATATCCCTTTTAAATGTTGATTACAAAATTGTATCTAAAGCGATCACCGTAAGATTATCAGGGGTCCTCGATAGTATTATTAACCCGGATCAGACTTGTTCTGTTCCGGGCCGTTCTATAACACATAATGTAACCCTTTTGCGCGATGTTCTTGATTACATCGAACGAACCAATGAAACCGGAATTCTTGTCAGCCTTGACCAAGAAAAAGCCCTCGACCGCGTTAATCGCACCTTTTTAATGAATGTTCTTTCACGTTTTGGTTTCGGCCCTGATTTTCTTAACTGGGTCGCTACCTTTTATTCTGGCGCTAATATACGTATTATTTTAAATGACTGGCTTACTGATCCGATTGCTTTACAGCGCGGTGTTCGACAGGGAGACCCTCTATCGCCATTACTTTATGTAATCTACGTGGAGGTTCTCGCCTGTCAAATCCGAAATTCTCCTAACATCACTGGCTTTCTCTTACCTGGTGCTAAGGGGTTACACTTTAAGGTCCGGCAATATGCCGATGACACTACATCTTTCCTTAAGGATTTTCAATCTCTTGAGAATTTATTTAAAGTTATTGATTTATATGATGAGCGCGGTTCCGGTGCAAAGCTTAAGAGAGCCTTTTTTCCCGGACCGCGTGAGACGTGGCACATGATGGAAAATTTCCCTACCCTCATGTTTAGCTCAAAGATAGCCCATGGTGAGTCAATAAACGTGGTGGTGTTTTTTTGGTCAAATCTATTTTTCATTTCCAGAAAATCTCAAAAACTCTAACGGTCCCCCCATCGCCATGAAATAGCCGAAATTAGAGCGCCGAATATGAGCACAATACAGGTTCTCGTTAAAAGCGCACAGGGAAGCAAGGCTTTCCCCAATTTGAACAATTGTGTAGGAGGCATTAACAAATGATTTGAGCTTATAACAGGTTTTGTAGTTACATTTCTGAATTAACGGTGAGTGTTTGAAAATCGCTCATATTTCATTATCAAAAAATTGCATTTTGGAGCAGTTTTTCAAGAAATATTTTCCCTATGCGGTATAACTCAGAATCGCTATAAATTGCGGTTTTGGAAACGTGGATATAGTGCTCTTTTCAAGGAAACTAAAAAACGTTTGGGCCTTTTAACTACTGCAAAGAAAAAGCCCGTGTCATTTCGAGGAAATCGCAACATCGACTTGTCAACAACCGCAAATAATCGAATTACGCTTGCTGTTATTGAAGTCAAAATTCCGACGAAATCTTATCGCTTTACACCATAATAGATCAGAGACATAGTATAACGAGCTTACCTTGCATAACCAGTGGTTGAAGGTTGGTTTTATCCCTATTTTCGTTTCAAATGGCCATCTTCGCTCGAGCAGGTTTATCAAATCACGCAATCAGTAAATGTTGCCGAAGGCACTTTCTCGGAAACATCGCTTTTCTCGACAGTTCCAACCCTATTTCAGCTTCCATTCAGCTATTATATACATTGGACTTGATTGCAAAATAAAGCGTGACGATTTGAACGTTTGAAGTGTCTATAGTGGCAAGTGAGTTTAACAAAGTTGGCAGTTCAAAACGAAACAAGGAACTGATCATGAGCCGTTCATGTCACGCAACGAGACTGTGTACACAGCATGGTCACAGGACTCCCAGCAAAACTGGCATTGTTCGTATTTTTCTTTTCTTCCACCATTGCATCTTCAGTTTTATGCTGCAGCTGTTTATTAAAGAATACGAATTTAATACCCCTTATGAACGAACTGTGAAACAAATCGTCTATTGGCAACACTAAACTGACCCACAACGCTTTGAAAACTGTCTTGTTATAAAAACATACCCCGCTGTGCAGATTTATTTTTGGTATTCACCAGATATAAATGAAATAAATGAAGTTAAGTCCACTCTAAATAAACGATGACAACATTTTTATCAGCTGTTTAAAAAACCAATGGTTTATTAAATTTCAGAAATATATTCACCTGCGCAGATACCACAACTACTAATGGCTCCGTCAATTCCAAGCCCGCTCATCTCCCCCCCCCCCCCCCCCCCCCGGCATTTTTCGGGCATTTGACTTTTTATTTTTAAAAAGTTGCAAATGCCTCACTATGGGGTCAGCTTATATGTACAAATCCCCACGGTGGGGCATCTGAAAGAGTGTAAATGCTTGACCATGGGACAAGATCAAAATTTTTATTTCAATGATTATTGATGGAAGCAATAATTGCTCACAAATAAATGGATCTTTATTCATGCTAGGAATTTTTTCGTTCTACCTTAGCTCAGTATTACTTATATCCGTTCCCTCATTCGTTCTAAATATTTGTGTTATGTTTCCACAAAACTTTTGACTCCAATAATTTCCTGTCGATTCTCGTTGTTAATGTTATCAATTTTGATTAAAACTATATGCTTACGTTCAATCCATTTACACGGTAAGGTCGCCATTGATTGAAACGCTTTTTCAAGTGAAGTTGCTATTGAATTTTTAAATAGACAGATCTGTTGCGACAAATCACGAAGACACCAAGGCCATGAATGTTGGCAAATAAGACGTCAACAAAAATTGAAAATTTGCCACGATATAGATATTATCTTCTGTGGAACTTGAAGGTAAGGCAATAGGCGGCCTGTTTTGAAAATTGTGTCAAACTTTAATATTTTCACTTGGAAAGTGCAGGACTGAAGCGACATTTATCGACTCAGTTTTTATATTTTTATACTGGGGGAAATCAGAAAATTTAAAATAAACAACGAAGCATGTACGAATTTAATATCCATAAGATAACGTTGTTTTGACAATGCCCCACCCCTGGGCTGACCTATTTTAGCAAATGCCCCACCCTTGGGAAGGAAAAGTTATAAAATGCCCGACAAATTCCCGGAGGAGGGGGGGGGGGGGGGGGGGGATGAGCGGTTGCAGAACTCAAAAAATGGCTGCTTAAAAAAAAATTCTTCAAAAAATGGCTGCGCAAAAAAAATCGGGTGTTGGAAACGCGTGAAATGCAAGTGGAATGCACGTGAAGTGTACGTGAAGTGCGCGGGACGCGGTGCATGTCAAGTGCCTGCGATTTCGAAGAGCGTGTATTGTATTGATTGTCGCAATAGGAGCGTCCTCACTTACATGTTCAGATGTACTGTTACTACTGCCATTTCGTGTCTCCGAATAGTTCGCGTTCAGACTTACAATATAGCCTGTTCCAGGAATTCAGACAATGGGAAAGATCCACATAATAGGGGAATGCCGTGTAAAAATAGCGAGCAAAGCAGACGCGATGAGAGGGGACGCGGACCCCTCCAATACTTTCGCGCTGTTCCCCAATTCTGGGCACCCATCCGGAGCACCTGGAACAAGATGGACCTACCTCTGGTGTGTGAGTGGACACTGTACCTGGGCAGTGTCGCTGGTATGAGCGCGGCGTCCGAGGAAAGTTGCCATTCTAATCCTTGAACTTTGCACCGCATTCGAGCGCATTCATTCCAGAATGACAAAAATCTAGTTTTCAGTGCCCGTTCCCTGATCAATTTCCTCTGGTACAGGCTACTAACACACCATAAAGAATAATTAACTGAATATTGAAAGCTTCCCCCGCTGAATCCGGAAGGCTACAAGACGACTAGGGCGTTGTCCATATCCTGCCAGTATACAAGCAACACGCAGATTTCAATTTTGTTACATATTCCGTAACCAGTTAAAAGAGGTTAGAGCCCTGCTTGAATTTCCGAACTTGTTGTAGTCCGTTATAGCGTTAGTAGTTGTGGTATCATCGTATCTTATATAAACCACTGCGCAAGTGAATATATTTCTGAAATTTAATAAACCATTGGTTTGTTAAAAATGTTGTCATCGTTTATTTAGAGTGGACTTAACTTCATCTATTATATGACCCGTCGGCCGGCCCTGCGAGCTTTTTCTTTGCAAAACCATTGATGAAAGTCCCGTATGAGGGCCGTACGCATTTGCGCGAGCGGGGCCGGAAAAAGCCGTAGGGCCCTACTACAAAAGCGGAGGGCCTCGTGCGTTAAAATTTTAATTAAATTTGTCTCCAAATTGGTCATATGATAAAATACTTGTTGACTAAGTTAGGTCGGGTCGGATGGGAAAATATTTGGCCAAATATTTTCCCATTCGGCCCTCCCACTTAGCCAATATGTACATATTATTTCATTTATATCTGGTGAATACCAAAAATTAATCTGCGCAGCGGGGGTTTGAATTCACTTGTATGTTTTTATAACAAGACAGTTTTCAAAGCGTTGTGGGTCAGTTTAGTGTTGCCAATAGACGATTTGTTTCACATTTCGTTAATAAGGGGTAATAAATTCGTATTCTTTAGTAAACAGCTGCATCATAATGGTGGAAGAAAAGAAAAATACGAACAATGCCAGTTTTGCTGGGAGTCCTGTGACCATGCTGTGTACACAGTCTCGTTGCGTGACATGAACGGCTCATGATCAGTTTCTTGTTTCGTTTTGAACTGCCAACTTTGTTAAACTCACTTGCCACTATAGACACTTCAAACGTTCAAATCGTCACGCTTTATTTTGCAATCAAGTCCAATGTATATAATAGCTGAATGGAAGCTGAAATATGGTTGGAACTGTCGAGAAAAGCGGTGTTTCCGAGAAAGTGCCTTCGGCAACATTTACTGATTGCGTGATTTGATAAACCTGCTCGAGCGAAGATGGCCATTTGAAACGAAAATAGGGATAAAACCAACCTTCAACCACTAGCTATGCAAGGTAAGCTCGTTATACTATGTCTCTGATCTATTATGGTGTAAAGCGATAAGATTTCGTCGGAATTTTGGCTTCAATAACAACAAGCGTAATTCGATTATTTGCGGTTGTTGACAAGTCGATGTTGTGATTTCCTCGAAATGACACGGGCTTTTTCTTTGCAGTAGTTAAAAGGCCCAAACGTTTTTTAGTTTCCTTGAAAAGAGCACTATATCCACGTTTCCAAAACCGCAATTTATAGCGATTCTGAGTTATACCGCATAGGGAAAATATTTCTTGAAAAACTGCTCCAAAATGCAATTTTTAAATAATGAAATATGAGCGATTTTCAAACACTCACCGTTAATTCAAAAATTTAAGTACAAAGCCTGTTATTAGCTCAAATAATTTGTTAATGCTTCGTACACAATTGCTCAAATTTGGGAAAGCCTTGCTTCCCTGTGCGCTTTTAACGAGATCAGTTCTTGTACTCATATTCATCGCTTTCATTTCAACCATTTCATGGCGATGGGGTCCGTTACAGGTTTTGAGAATTTTCTTGAAATCAAAAATAGATTTGCACAAAAAAATCCCACCACAGTTACTGACTTTCCATAGGGTATCTCTGAACTGAATATGACGGTAGGGAATTTTCGAAGCATGTGCCACATTTTTCTGATCTCACGCGGTCTCCAGAGAAATTCTCTCTTAATCGCTCGAAAACTGAGGCCATGTGGCTCGGCGCGTGGAAAACACGTTCAGATGAGCCCCTTGGTCTCACGTGGGTTACAAAAATGAAGATTCTCGGTGTTTTCTTTGGCACGGTTCCAGTTGAAATTGACAATTGGCAACCTAAACTGAATAAGCTTGAGAAATCCGTTAATTTATGGAAATCGCGCTCTTTGTCGTTTTTAGGTAAATCCTTAATTCTTAATGTTTTAGCCTTTAGTAATTAAAATTATTTTATCTTGCTAAGGTACTAGTCGCGGCTAAATGGGTTTTCCGCAGAGTTAATCAAATTGTCTGGCCCTTTCTTTGCGGGTCGAAAATCGAAACCGTTAGTCGAAATACCTGCTTTTGTTCCGCGAAATAGGGGGGTTTAAATGTTATAAATCTCCCTCGCAAATGCGACGCGTTCCGCGTTTCAGCTCTCATGTCGACTATTAATTCACCCGATGACAGCTCCTTTTTTCTTTGTAAGTATTTTATTGGATCTCAGTTAGCTACATTAATGGATGACTGGTTAACTCTGCGCGATAACTTTTCACCCAGCTCGCTCACCCCTACGCCCTTTTACGATTCTTGCCTTCAAGTCTTAAAGTCAGTTAACTTGAGTAATACTACACTTACTACTAAGGGTATTTACAAAGTGCTTCTTAAAGTAAAATCGTCGCCCCCGCTTCTCTCGCCTTACTGGTCATCTGCCCTCGGCCCCGATTTCCTTTTAAAGGATCACTGGGTCAATGTCAGAGCACCTGATGCTGATAGCCATTGGAACGATTTATTCTGGCTGATCGCCCTCCGTGGTATTAAAGTCCGTTATTCTCTGAAGAACTGGGGCTATATTTCCTCTGACACCTGCGCGTCTTGTCCCGGAAGAGAAACGATCGAACATTGTTTTCTCTCCTGCCCCCGTGTTAAACGCGCCTGCCTCTCCTTTGCGCCTTTTCTCACTTCTCTGCTCGGCTCCAATTTTGCAGTTAATTTCCTCACAGTGTTTTTCTTCTGCTTTACATCGGGTCGCAAAGATAAAGATCGTGTTCTCATTTTCTTTGTTAAGGCAATCTTGTTTTCTGTATGGGTCTTTCGGAATAAGGCCACTTTTCACAACGGCCGCCACCAGTCTGGCGCCATTGTGAAATTTGCCCTTCATTCCATTAAGGGTCGAGTTAAACTAGATTTTATTCGCCTTTCCCGCACGCGTTACGAGGCCCAATGGATCAATACTGGGGTTTGTCTTATACGTGACGAGGTACCGCTCTTTTTGTTTTAAGTTAATATTACTTGGATTACGAGTTTTCATTTAGCTAATAATCTTATGCATGAATTATTTATCGCATTAACTATTAATTGTATTAGCTCTTGGAACATTAAGCCATGCGATTACTCAGCATGAGCTTTTGCACGATGCCACCTGCAAACTTTTATCTCCGACTGAGCTATATACTTAATTACTTTGATTACCTTGATTTAGATTGTAGCGGAGCACTTGCCAGGCCGAAGGCCTGGCTACGCAGCTCCATACTCATAGAACCATGCCCGTCATTTTTCATGGTCATGGCTAGCGGAATGTTTCGCGGGCGCGCGTGTGCCCGACCTCCGCCGCCGCCGTCGCGCAGGACTAGCTTGCCTTCGCGGACTAGCTCGCGGGCGCGTATGACGTCGCAAAACATGCGCGTACGACGTCATGTTGAAACCAAAGCGAGGCTTTGTTTTTCGCGCGGTTACACGGCCGAATGTCACGTCAGCTAGAAAAACACTTTGATGTTTTGCTGTGAATTTACTAAGCGAAGAAAACCGTTGAAATTAAAGGCGTTATTTCCCTTAATATTTCGCGGTTTGCTACTCAAGACAAGGATACTAATTAAGGGATACTCAGAAGCCGCTTTAGTGGAAAAAGACGAGCTTTCAGGGATGAAATCTTGCTTCGAGGAACTTCATGTATTACGTTTTTATCAATGCGGGAGATATTTGTTTTCTACGGATTTCAGAACCAAGCAAGCGAGGGACTTAAAGGTAAAACAGATTAAGTTTTCGATGAGAATTTATGTTGATATCAATCTGTGAGTGACTTTTTATTGGTGTTATTGTTAGTTTTGGAGAATTGATTTTAAAACGTGCTTAAATTCAGTTGTATCGATCTCTTGAATTTCATCGAAGAAAGCTTGAACTCGATGAGCTATAATTAAGCTAAAATGGTACGCGTTTTGTTTTTAAACGTAAACTAATGGAGATTTGAATAATTTTTTTCGAAATAAGATTGTGTTGTCCATTTTTATGTGTTTGTTCATTCATTAGATAGTTTGAAAAGCGATTTTATGTAAACAAAACAAGACTTTGATTTTATAGTACAGTTCTATCTTCACTCGTATCGCCTTATGCAAATATGTTTGTGTATTTTTGCAATTTTTGATTTTCAAATCAGTTTCTCGGGCAATTTTTGACAAACAAAAACTGTATTTTATTCGGAAACTAGTGGTACTAGTTATTCTAGACAGAGAAAAGTTGTTTTTGTGAACTTTTGTTCGGTCTATAAAAATGTACTGTGCAGACAGTCGCGTAATACTGTTTTTGAGAATTGCTAAAATTGAAAATAGCCCGTTCGTCAATCTTAATTCTCGTGCTTCCAACCTTTCACCTTAGTTAAGTTTCACCTTGGTTAAGTTTCACCTTAATTAAGCTTGTTCAAAGTGCGACGCTGTTAGGCTTGGGCTATCTATATATATTAAACCTTAATAATCTTTCTTTGATCAATAAATATCTTTTACAAAAAAACCTGCAAACCACGTTACTATTGAATGTTTTATAAATGAAGGCTGTACCACAATGAAGCCAGTCATTCTTGTGACTATAATATATACCTGACGTGAACATTACTAATGTTAGTGGGGTTGTTGGAGACGCTGTCGTGACACTTCAGTAACGCTGTTTTACCGGAAGTGACGGTAGCCGGAAGTCACTAAACAGGAAGTGTAAATGGTAGAGCTGTGAACCGGAAGAGCACAATTGAAAATATGCGTGCATAAATGTGCATGCAAAATCGTGACACAAAAAAGAAAAACGGAGGGCATTTTATAACTCATTGCGCTATGCGCATGAGTAACAAGAGGCTACACTTAGCCTATACTCATGCGCATGAGACTCTAAGACGCGTTGATTGGGTTAACACTCGTTAACATCTCTCAAACGGACCTTGGACACCTTATGAGGTTTTACACAACGTAGTATTTTTTATCGTTATACCGTAGTACTGACGTACACGAGAACAGAACCCCATTTTATTGGGCAGAGAACTGAGAGAACAGAGATCCGGCTAAGCAAAGAGTAGCGTTTTGGGGTTTAGCATTGATCTACAGTGTTTAGAGTTAAGCACTGATTTGAAAACGGTAAGCTTTCATTTATTGTTATGGGTAATACTATAACTATGTTAAAAATTACATCCCCCGGCAGCTAATCCACGTTGGTATAGTGGATAAGGATATTAGTTATGAAGCAAACGACTCGGGTTCGAGGCATACACTTTACTGATCTTTTTTTCTAATTTTACCCTAAGTGTGAAATAGGTTTTACTTCATGTAACTTAAAGTGAAAAGGAAAGGTCCGTTTAAGAGATGTTAACGAGTGTTAACCCGTTGATTGAAGTTACCAATTTTTGTGTGCTCGCTTCGTTTAATATTTAATTTATTGATTCCCGATCAAATCCGCACTCGTCTATTACTTTCCAAGTCGTGAATTATTTCTGTTACATTTGAAAAGACTAATTGAAAAAATAGGCAGTCGAGGACATGCTGTAAAAAGAAAATTGATAATCAATATAAAGACTTAGTTTTCCTGTGTTACTATAAAATCGCATGCAACCGGTGTATGGGTTATTCCAGAAAAAATTCCCCCCCCCCCCCGACGGATGCAATATTTTTTGACCCCTCCGCCGCCCGGGTTTCTCGGCCAGGCCGACCAACCCTCGCACCTTGATTTTTAACCCAGATGCCCCCTCCTGCCCGGATTGCCGTTGGCTTTTTGTAGGCCCTAAATAAACAGGAAATCACATTCAGGAGACCCGAGATTTTTTTAAAGTTTTCAAATCTTGGTCAAACATTTTGTAAATAAACGTTGCGTGACGCATTCACTAAAATCTCTCCGTGATTTAAGACCAAATCGAAATGAAATGTTTCCATAACTTAAAGCTGGTTCTTTAAAAAATGCTTTGATTTTGGCATCTACAATAAGTTTTTCCAGGCTTCACAGTTTCTTCAAAGTGTTCAAAGTGTCCCAAATACACAATTTTGCTTTATGCAAATTTTATGTCAAATGTAATTTGATAGCAAGCTGTTACCACTGAATAAAAAGATATATTTTCTATAAAAGGTCGACACTTTTGAATGAAACTCATATTTCCTTGAACGAAAATGTCTTTCCTTTGATTAAAAGTGTCAAACACCTTTCAGAATTCAGTGATTTTCTGCTTCTGGAAGTCCTGGCGATTTATTGTATCCTAATTACTGCGTGGAACCGACTAGCGTCGGCGAAAATATAATAAACATCACAAAATAATTCAATTCAGCAACCTATTTTTATTATGCTTTCTAAAATTTCCAACTTTTTCTGTGTAATGGAATGCCAATCTTATCCGGGAAAATGATTCGCGTAATGCTTTCGCTAATAAAAAAAAACAGTTCTGAATGGTCAAAGGTACAGAAATGAAATGCTGGCGGCGTTTGAATCATGAGTTCGGATAGATCATTGTCTTTAAACAAACACTTCGATTCACAGCTCGATTTTTCACTAAAACCTTTTTCCAAACCACGAAAAAACCTAAAATAATCTTTGAAAACAATGCTTGGCCACATTTGGTGAAAGCTGTGCTTGGTAAAGCAGTACAAAGAACGAGAAAGCTCTGTTTACCTTTCCCACGGATCCAAAACAGAACTGTGTTGACAATCGAGTCGTCTAATCCGAAGCTATCAGAACTGTCTCATCGTACAGCAATCGGGTGAACTCGGCACAACTTCGCGCTTCCAAAAGTCGGACTTACTTACACAGGTGACAACATAGTGGTTACTAGTAACCTAGTAACCACAAAAAGCAATAAAGTCAGTAAAAATCGACATTAATATGACATGCATTCCACAGTCCATAATCCACAGAAGTCCAGTCCCGAAGTCCAGTTCTGAAGTCCAAATTTTTTATTAAATCTGATGGGCTGAAGTACGACGCTGTTTTGCCGTGTGTTTCTATTGTTCTTTCTTGAAAAAAGTCTTGAAATTACTCACCACAGGCAGCGAGGACTGCTCCGATACAGACATTGTAAAGAATCGGCAGTTAAAAAGGGAATAAATTGACAATATGCTTATCAGTGCGAGAGATCGATGTTTGGCATTTTTGCCTCGGGAGAACTCTGATTAAAAATAGCTCTTAGTTTTTTTCAGAATCGCGACAAATTCGGCCTCAAGTTGTATGCTGTGTATAAAAGCAACGATTACCTCGATGGGAGAAATACAGGACTGACTTATACACCAATAAGACCAAATGACGGAAAATGTTTGTCATGCGCATGCGTATCAAGCATTTGTCTTATATTTCAATGTACCATAAGAAAAGAAGCAATTTATATTTTAATAATTTAAGAAGATGTCCGACATGGAGAAGAGTTACTCCTTTCATTCAGTCATTGTACCTGCAAACCACGTTACTATTGAATGTTTTATAAATGAAGGATGTACCACAATGAAGGATGTACCACAATGAAGCCAGTCATTCTTGTGAAACTGATATATACCTGACGTGAACATTACTAATGTGAGTAGGGTTGTAGGAGACGCTGTCGTGACACTTCAGTAACGATGTTTCGCCGGAAGTGAGAGTAGCCGGAAGTCACTAAACAGGAAGTGTAAAGAGCAAAGCGAACCGGAAATGCACAATTTAAAATATGCGTGAATAAATTTGCATGCAAAATTGTGACACAAAAAAAAAATAATAAAAACAAGAGGCTGCAAGCAGCCTATACTCATGCGCATGCGTACGAAAGTTTTATGATATATTTTTAACATGATAAGATGTCCGATATGAAGAAGAGTTACTCCTTTCATTCAGTCATCGTTCCTGCAAACTGCGTTCTTTACTATTGAATGTTTTGTAAATGAAGGCTGTACCACAATGAAGCCAGTGATTGTTCTACGTCTTATATATACCTAACGTGAACATTAGTAATGTAAGTAGGGTTGTATGAGATGCTGTCGTGACACTTCAGTAACGCTGTTTTACCGAAAGTGGGAGTAGACGGAAGTCACTAAACAGGAAGTCTATGAACAGGAAGTGCCAATTTAAAATATGCGTGTATAAATTTGCATGCAAAATCGCTACACCAAAAAAAAATAACAAGAGGCTCCTAGCAGCCTATACTCATGCGCATCCGTAAGTTAGTTTCATGATATATTTTAAACATGATAAGATGTCCGACATGTCGACAAGTACTCCTTTCATTCAGTCATTGTTCCTGCAAACCAAGTTGTTTACTATTGATTGTTTTGGAAATGAAGGCTGTACACAATGAAGGGAATGATTCTTCTAAGTCTTATATATACCAAACATGAACACTGCTAATGTAAGTAGGGTTGTAGGAGACGCTGTCGTGACACTTGAGTAACGCTCTTTTACCGGAAGTGAGAGTAATTGGAAGTAACTAAACAGGAAGTGTAGTGGCAGAGCTATGAACCGGAAGTGTACAATTTAAAATATGCGTGCATAAATTTGCATGCAAAATCGTGACACAAAAAATAAAAACAATAATAATAATAAAAATAATAACAAGAAAAACGGAGCCGAAACCTTACCTCATGCCGCTACGCGCATGAGTAATAATAATAAAAAAAGAAAAACAGAGCCCATTTTATAACTCATGCCTCTACGCGCATGAGTAATAAAAAAAAAAAAGGAAAAGAAAAACAGAGGGCATTTTTCAACTCATTGCGCTTTGCGCATGAGTAATTTGGCTATGGGCACTTTAACGTCGAAAGCATGACCAGCAGAATGACAACTTGGTCCTCACCGGGTGGTAGGCGCAACAAAAACGACAGGTTGACAAAATTGAACGTTCCCTTCCCTGTGGGGTTTGATTATACTCTGGTTATGGGCACTTTAACGTCGAAAGCATGACCAGCAGAATGACAACTTGGTCCTCACCGGGTGGTAGGCGCAACAAAAACGACAGGTTGACAAAATTGAACGTTCCCTTCCCTGTGGGGTTTGATTATACTCTGGTACCCAGTGTTGACCGCGCATCCATGGTCTCTTCCGTTCTTCACGCTCTGTGGCGCCTATTTTGCAGCGCTATCACAGGAAACCCAAGCGTAATGTTTGCATATTAATGATATTTGAAAATATAAGACATTGTATGGAATTTCGAATTCAACGTTTTAAGCAATACATAAAATCAAAATTGCTGAATAAAATCGTTGAAACATTTATTGGTGTTGTACGCTATTTGAACGATGTTTAGTCCATTTATCTTACCTTGTATAATATAATGGAAAGGAAGGAGAGTTCGGTCGCTTTCGGCGTTCGACACGTGTCCAAAAATGGCTCATTTTTCGCACAAAAATAGGTGCTGCTCCCATTCTGACTGGTCGTCCTCACAGTAGAATAACGTTAAATTGCATTTCTTCGAACAACTTGAACATCCCCTGTTGATTATGACGAACAAGCCGCTCCACAAAATCACATAGCACTGCAAAATAGGCGCCAGAGAGGGTGAAGAACGGAAGAGACCACGGATGCGCGGTCAACACTGAGTACCAGAGTAAAATCAAACCCCACAGGGAAGGGGACGTTCAATTTTGTCAACCTGTCATTTTTGTTGCGCCTACCACCCGGTGAGGACCAAGTTGTCATTCTGCTGGTCATGCTTTCGACGTTAAAACGGCCTCTTGAAGAGGAGGAGACAGGGAAGAAGCGACGGAAAACGGACCGTGTATCATCATCATCATATCATCATCATCATCATCATAGCTTTATTTAAAAACACGGTATCCCATCATTAATTACAAAATGCTCTTCCAGAGAGCCGTGTATACTAAATATTCTCTATAAATACCTAAACATGTTAAAAATTTCTAATTAAAATTACAATAGAGTGCAAACAATATAACCGTGAAACATTAGTAATACTAAATTACACAAATTTGTACAAATTTGTAATTTATTAGTCAATTTTGTCAATTTAGTGAATTCAGTCAGGCGTAAATAGTCTAAGGCGCGCGAGTTGTGAATTTTAAAAATACGGCACTGCATCAAGGAAACAGTAAAACCAGAAACTAAAACGGAATTTTGGAAGTTTTAAGGAATTTTGAACAGGAAGAGAACATCTGCGATAGACTACTTGAAAGGCAAGTTTCTTGTCTAGAATTTCGAGGGTCCTTTTTCAAGCCTGATTCGCATTTTTTGCGAGTGCAATGAAAACTCGATAATGTGAATAGACTACGAAAATCGCATTAAAAAGCGCTCACTTTTTCATTTAACTGCAAAGCTGTGCGATAATAAGACCAGGGAATGGACAGTAGGCACTTTCCGTTAAGATCTTTATTATGAATTACACTGCAAAAATAGAATTACAAACTTCGATAATTCATTACACAGGTCAGGTAAATTTAAACGTAACAATAATTCAAAGTTCAACGTAACATAATTCTTTGACAGAGGGAGGTCTCCGGGAGGTAAGCAAAAAGTTCAAGCTCTGAGCTAATTTAATCAGTCAGTTTTCCAGCGTTGTGAAACTGAGTCAAAGTCGACGATAATTTTTTTTTTCATTAAGTACCCGCAAATTGGGCAAAAATTGCACTTGAGGTCAATGATGCTTGCGCATTCCGGACATAAACCTGTAGTGTCTTGGCTGGACAACAGCTCAGACCAGTAGTTACTTGGGTGATCATCCAGGACATTTACGGTGCTTCGTTCCGGCTTGTGAAAGGATAAGACGCGTGCTTGTTGTTGCTGGTTTTCGTCACTTTCGTTCTCGTGCACCCTGCTAAGAATAGATTTGAGGTTGTCAGTAGAGATCGATGTGGCGGCGGTTGCCATTCTATGACACTCACGGGAGTACTCGGCGGACTTTGCGTCACACTGGTCGCTTACTGAGTCTACAGAACACTCGTAGGGTGTCTTGGAGGGATGCACATCAGACTCGCCGAACACTTTTGACACAATCACATCTAAGTTACCATTTTCCGCGCTGATCATGTCGTTAAGTGTGGACTTAGGGATGTCTGGTAGAACGCTACTCAGTCTTTCCACTTTGTCACCCCACGGTGGTTTAAACGACATAGGGATGTCCGGCATGACTTGCACGGTGTCTTTGGAATTACCGGGGGGCTACAGGCTTCATCTGGTGCTGTTGAATTGCCCCTCTAAGTACGTGCAGTGGAGACATGTCAGGGCAGACAGATGCAATATGACTAGCATGCTTATTTACTTGGCTGTAGAGCTCTCGGTGTTTCACTAGTTGTTTTTGCCTTTGCTCTGTTGTGCAAGAAAATAAGAATAAATACAGTTAATTTTGCACGTCAGGTTATACTGAAGGTTGGGAAATTATCATTCTACAATGGGGAAATTGATAGATTGATGGGGAGTTTTCGTCGCAGCCGTAAAATCTGAGCCCTAGTTCAATTACACTTCCCGACTAGTCTCGCCGTAGTCAATAGATATTCGTAGGTTATTATTTTTAATGGTCATATAAGAATTACTATAAAAACTCACCAGTTCTCTTTTCAGCTGCACTGAGAGCGTTTCTGGCTTTTTTCTTTGCAATATCACCGTCTGCTATTTGTAGCGTGGCCGAGACTGACGGGAAGGCTACCACCTCTGGTACACTCAGAGTTGGATGGTTTCCTGTTTTCTCTGGGTCTTTACTTGTTCTCTCATTTAACACTTGAGTGTGAGTTACACACTTTCCACAGCTGCAAAGCTTATACGGGCAAAGGAGCTTGTGGCCACGAAGTGCACTAATCACCCCGTGCTTCCTACATTTTGCACAGGTTCGACCATTTACGCGTGGCTCCATTTTCAACTCCGAACGAAAATGAACAGAAGTTTGCACGTGCTTTGACAATAAATTAGCAATTCAAATCTGGCGCCAACTTTCAATGATAATTTGCATAACAATGCACATGTTCGTTGTTGGAATCCCTTTTTACAGCAGCGTGGCTAGCTAGGGTTTTGACCGACTACTGACCTAAAATGTCTTGGAGAATGAATAAAGCTGATTGTGTCTACCGCTATGGTGCTGCATATCCGTTACAGAAACGAGTACAGATTATTGTCACCTTCATAACCATTCAGAGTTTTTACGCAGCAGCAAGGATTTGCAAGGTGAGTTACAATTGCGTAAGACGTTTGGTCGATCTTTTCCGCGTAAAAGCAACATTGATGCCGCAAACGCAAGAAAATTCCAGGCCAAAGGTCTTTCCCTGGTGGCTCGAGACTTACATTGAAGCCATGGTAGTGATGTACCCAACAATGTATATACGGGAAATACGACAAATGGTTGCAGATGATTTTAACCTGTTACCAGCTGACACTCCATCTTTGTCCAGCATTCGGGCTCTATTGTACAGATCAAACACTACCAGGAAGAAGTGTGTTCAGGTTGCCAACGAACGATTTTCTCCGTATACACAACAGAGACGCCGAGAGTACATTCGCTGGCGAAGAACAGTTGATCCAAGGGTTTTATATTTTTGTGACGAAACAGGATTTGCATCTGATACTGACCTGCGTGTATATGGCCGCTGTGAGAGTGGTTTCGCCCTACCTTCCTACCAGGCTAAAAGTGGAGCCACCGCTCATTCAGTCCTAGGTGTTGTAGGATACAGAGAAGGGGTGATTACGGCCATACCTATTGAAGGCAACTATAACACCGTATTAGTCAATGAAGTCATACAAAATCAGGTATTGCCTCTACTCCCCAGAAATTGCTACTTGATAGCAGATAATGCTAGCATACACAACGATGCACAGTTGGCCAACATATTGGCTATCAAAAACATCACGCTGGTAAAGTTGCCAGCGTATAGTTACGATCTTAATCCTATTGAAATGGTTTTTGGCTTGGCAAAAGCTATGGCCCGAAAAAACCCTGGAGCTTTGAAGGATAACGCCTTGTTAGCCACTGTCGATTATTTCATTCAGATTTCGCCAGTACCAGTAAGAAAATACTACAAAAGGTCATGCAGAGTTACAAGTTAAGTCGCACGCAGAATTTCGTGGATTACTTAATTGTGTCTGTGCTTTTCGATAACAAAGCTGATGGATGTAGCTTTAATTTAGAATTGTGCTTTTTCGTAAAAAAAAAAAAGATTCATGTCAGATCACCCATCGCCAATGTTTTTTGAAATAGGTATAATAAGAAGCAGAACAAACTGTTTTGAATAAAAATGCATATTTGAGACACCTTTCTGAACGAATTTTCGAAGAGGATGAATCTGGCAATTTTTGAGAGCAGTTTCAAGTCCTGTGTGGTGCATGGTGGTGTGGGTGGTGGGTACTCCCATATATAGGCTATATAGGTATGTGCGTCCCGATTGGGTAGAATTTTCGAGCCTCGGGCTCCTTAAATAGGATAATCCTTTTACGTAATATTACGGCCAGATGCGATAACGTAAACGGGGATAGGTGGAAAAAGAAAAAACAATTGACCAAACGTGTCTTTGTCTTTGATGTATCCTGCGTCTATTTATTATAGTTAGTAGTCTGGGTGGGAAAACAGGGATGGGTGGAAATAGAAAAACAATTAAACCAAGCGTGTCTTTGTCTTTGATGTGTCCTGCGTCCATTTATTTTAGTTAGTTATATCTGGGTAGGAAAACGGGGATGGGTGGAAATAGAAAAACAATTAAACCAAACGTGTCTCTTGTCTTTGATGTGTCCTGTGTCCATTTATTATAGTTAGTAGTCTGGGTGGGAAAACGGGGATGGGTGGAAATAGAAAAACAATTTAACGTAACGTGTCTCTTGTCGTTGATGTGTCCTGCGTCCATTTATTTTGGTTAGTTATCTGGGTAGGAAAACGGGGATGAGAGGGAGTTGGAAATAAAGCCGCAAATGAATAAAACGCCTCAGTCCTGACTTTGATGTGTCTTGCGTCCATATATTTTCAGTTAGTTATTTCGTTTTTGCCCGCTAGTCTACTGAAAACTCTCTTTTAATAGAGCCCTGCATGTCTTTCATTTTAGTTTTCATCCTAGTTTAAGTTGAATAGATGCTATTTAATTTAGTCAACTTAACTAGCGGCTCTTCACGCTTCAACAATTTTTCAACAAAATTGTACAAAATTTTACAAATTTGTAATTTGTGTTTTACGGTTATATTGTTTGCACTCTACTAATGATTTTTTCTATGTTTACCTATAAGATTAAAACTACTATAAGGCGGCTTTAAAGGATGCGATAGATGGCTCAGCTTTGATTTCATTTGATAGGCCATTCCAAAGAACAGTGCCCCGATAGTTAAAGCTACACTTTCCCCCTTCCTTTCGGGGTCTATGAACAAACAAATTGTTCAAGTTGTTTCTCAATTTATAAGAATGAGCATTCGTTATTGGTCGAAAAAGATTTTTTAGACCCTTAGAAGAAAGATTATTTTCTTTACGTCTATTAGAAATTGGTAAGTAAAACATTTACCAATGATTTACATTTACATTGAGCTCAGTTCAGCTCTTACGCTTTTGCAAGACATTAAATTTTTTCTTTGTGTAATAAGGGCCTGGTCGCACAACAGTCAAAAACAAAAATTAGCCCGTGCAAAAATCGAAGAAAACAAAAGAAACCGTTCCGGTGGGACACGCTTTTTGTAGAATGTGTTTGTTTTTGGCCGTGTTTTCACGAGCGAGCAAACCAGGTCGCTTAAGCTTGTCGGCAATTAAACAACAAAGAAGGGCATTGTATTGTCGTTCTTTTGTGTTCTAATTTTCTATTGTCTTAACAAAAGAAAATATATCTACAGGAATGTTAAGCGAGAAAAACCGCCTCGTGAAAACACAGCCACTATGTCATAACACGCAAATATAGGCCGTGTTTTCACGAGCGATTTTTCAAGTCGCTGAGCGAGTGACAGTCGGAAATCTCGTGAAAACAGTTGCATGTCCAACTCGCTTAAAGTTAAGCGAGTCGGCGAACTACAATAGAATTCTCATTAAATTTAAGCCACCAAACCAGGTCGCTTAAGCTTGTCGGCAATTAAACAACAAAGAAGGGCATTGTATTGGCGTTCTTTTGTGTTCTAATTTTCTATTGTTTTAACAAAAGAAAATATATCGCGCATGGTATAAGAAAAATGAATAAAGTTCTGTCCGTGAAAACGCATAAATTTTTTAAGCTGCTTAACGCGGTCAGTAAACAAATTACCTACAGGAATGTTAAACGAGAAAAACCGCCTCGTGAAAACACAGCCAATATCTAACAATTAGTGTGTGATAGTCAAAATTAAACAAAAGAAAACAAAGGAATTGCAGTCTAAAAGTGCGTACTATTCCACTAACTATTTCACAGATGAAGTAAAATCACTCTAGCATTTTAATTACCGATATAAAATGCCATTAATTTTTGTAAAGAAAAAGCACGCTTTTTATACCTCGAATAGCGTATGGCGTGTTTCACAACAGTGACAAAGTACAATTCAGTTGCACGGTTTACGTTTTCACAAAAAAAGTAAAAACAGTCGTTTTTACTTTTTCCATCTTTTCTTCCTTGTCTCCTCCTCTTCAAGAGGCTGTTTTAATGTCGAAAGCATGATAAGCAGAGTGACAACTTGGTCTTCACCGGATGGTAGGCGCAACAAAAATGACAGGGTTGACAAAAATTGAACATGCCCTTCCCTGTAAAGTTTGATTTTACTCTGGTACCCAGTGTTGACCGCGCATCCGTGGTCTCTTCCGTTCTTCACGCTCTGTGGCGTCTATTTTTCAGTGCTATGTGATTTTGTGGAGCGGCTTGTTCGTCATAATCAACAAGGGATGTTCAAGTTGTTCGAAGCAATGCGATTTAACGTTATTCTACTGTGAGGACGACCAGTCAGAATGGGAGCAGCACCTATTTTTGTTCGAAAAATGAGCCATTTGTGGACAAGTGTCGAACGCCGAAAGCGACCGAACTCTCCTTCCTTTCCATTATATTATACAAGGAAAGATAAATGGACTAAACATCGTTCAAATGGCGTAGAAACACTGAATAAAGATAGTATTCAACGATTTTATTCAGCAATTTTGATTTTATATATTGCTTAAAACGTTGAATTTGAAATTCCATACAATGTCTTATATTTTCAAATAATATATATAGATAGCCTGAGCCTAACAGCGTCGCTCTTTGAACAGAAAGCCGATGATAAACTTAACTGAGGTGAAAGGTCGGAAGCAGAAGAATAAAATTGACGACCGGGCTTATCTTTTAATTTTAGAAATTCTCAAAAACAGACTTACGCGACCGTTTGCACAGTACATTTAGACCGTACAAAAGTTCACAAAAACAACTTTTTCTCCGTCTAGAATAATTAGTACGACTAATTTCCAAATAAAATACACCTGCTGCTTATAAAAATTGTCCGAGAAACTGATTTGGAAATCAAAATTGCAAAAAATACACAAACATATTTGCATAAGACCACGCGTGTGAAGTATCCAAGTCTTGTTTTGTTTTGTTTACATAAAATCGCTTTTCAACCTATGTAATGAATGAACAAACACATAAAAATGGACAACACAATCTTCTTTCGAAAAAATTAATTCAAATCTCCATAAGTTTGTGTTTAAAAGCAAAACGCGAACTATAAAGAGGCCGAGATGTCTCCGGTGAAAGAAATCAAAACAACTGAATTTAATTGAGCGAGTGTTATAAACAATTCTCCCGAAAACTAGCGAGAACACAAAAAAGTCAATCATAGATTGATATCAATATAAATTCCCATCGAAAATGTATTTTGTTTTACCTTTAAGTCCATCCACTGCTTGGAAATTGTTTAAATCTCCGCTTCTTCAGTTCTGAAACCCGAAGTGACAAACATCTTCCCGCATTGCTCCCATCCTCGAAGCAAGATTTTATCTCTGAAAGCTCTTCTATTTCCACTATAGCGGCTTCTGAGTATCCCATAATTAGTATCCCTGTCTTGAGTAGCAAATCGCGAAAAAATTCAGGAGAATAACGACTTTAATTTAAACGGTTTTCTCCGCTAAAACACAGCAGTGTTTTCCTAGGTGACGTGAAAATTGCAAAGATCCCGGTGTGGCGTCATACGCGCATGCTTTGCGACGGTCTACGCGCCCGCGAGTTAATAGCCTTAAGCGACGGCGGCGAACGACAGCGGCGGACACACAACGCGCCCGCGAAACATTCCGCTAGCCATGACCATGAAAAATGACGGCCATGGGTTCTATGGTTCTATGGTTCTCTGGTTCTATGAGTATGGAGCTGCGCAGCCGGGCCTTCGGCCCGGCGAGAGCTCCGCTATCATTAATATGCAAACATTACGCTTGGGTTTCCTGTGGTTCACGGTGTTCAGGGAGAATGGATTAGAAATTAGCATATCATGAATTATTAAATTGTCTGTATCATTGGTTTAATCTTCTCGAAGTTTGGATCCAGTAGCAAAACCATTCTTTCAACTGCAGAGGCGATTCTGCCAAATTCATAGCGTTAAAATCGCTCTTATTCTTCTGCTTTGACATTTTGAACCTGGAACTATTCGAGTTTCAAAGGCTTTAAGCAACGGAAAAAATATATTAACGGGAACTTGAAATAGCGACTCGTAGTTCGTACACTTGTAGTGCGTGGCTCAGAAGGGATGTCCGAACTTTGGCGGTTTGTTTACATCAAAAGTCACGTGACACTACACGTGAAATCTAGCGCCGAAAAGGTGAATGACTAATTTGTACTTTCGTCTCTTTTGTTCTCCCCACCCCCTCACCCTCCCCCCCCCCCAAAAAAAAATAAAAATAATAATAATAATAATAATAATAATAATAATAATAATAATAATAACAATAATAATAAAACAATCCTCTCTTTTTCTCTTACATTAGTCGACACCGAAAAATGTTGACAAAGATCATTGTAAAACGCATTCGCATGATACATACTCATCAATGGCTGACGTATCGAATTTCTATATAGGTTTATGTAGAGCAGATCAATTTACGTGCGGTAACGGAAGGTGTAAACCCATGTACTGGGTTTGTGATGGAACTAATGACTGCGGTGATGGAACCGATGAAGCTACGGATAGTGGACCTCGATGCCGTAAGTATTTCAGTTTATCCTCGTATTCATATCTGCAGTATTCTTGCAGTTTGCATTAAATCCGATCCCCGTTTTGATTTCATTGCAAAAGGTTCGAAGAACATAAGGATGCGTTTTTAGTTTCAAAGTGTTCTATCAGTAATTCTCTATCATGGAAGTATTAATTCTCATTAAGATTTATGAAACATTTGTTTCGTGAAGTACTGCAACTTCATGAAAGTACGCAAATGAAAGTAAAATAATTTTTCCGTGAATGTTAAAATAAGAAACAAATCCTAACAAGCTCTTTTTGACTTTTTAAATTTATTTACCAAACCAATATTCAATAATTAGAGGCATTAGAAAAATCCGAGTATTGAAAGAAAGAAAAAAAGGAAAGAATATGCGACAAAAAATGCACAGAGAAACAAAATAAATAGTGTTTCATGCAGTCGTAGGAGTACTCGATGCAAATACATGCAGAGCGAAATACAATTTTAGACAGAAAATTTCTTGAGAAATTTTCTGTCTAAAAGTCCTAAAATTGAACAAAAAATACAACAATAAAGTTGTCTGATGCGTCTGAAAGGATTCTTACGATAAAGCCAATTTTAACTTGTTTGCTAATATTTTAACTTACATCTTCGAACTTCTTGGAATCAGTGAAACAACGAGACGAATCGACTCTTTTTAGCATTTTTGAATTAAAAAACAAGATTCTTTGAGTTCCGATAGGGCTTGAACATTCATACTTTATAGTGTTCTAAATTCACTTTCACCTTTGTTGACTGTTTCGTTTAACATAAAATTAAGTTCGCGAATCTCAGTTTCCACGTACGCATGCATCATAGCAAGGAAGGAGAGTCGCTTAGTTTTCTTTATTGACAATGGCAAATAAATGAAATTAAAAGTTGGCGCAAATCTCGTTACACAGGTTCTGTTATTTGAACTGGGAGCCTTGTACTTTTCTCAGTGTTGTCTAAGAAACTGATCAAATATGCGACAATGTTACTCCTGTAAATTTTAGCAGCCAATTTTGACGGTTTTTTTTTAATAATTCAAAGCAGTCCGCGAACATTTAAGGCATTTGGGTAATAGAATATTTGGCTTTTATTAAAGTAAGAAGTGTATTGCGAGATAAGATTTACTGATCGACATCTCTCCTCCTGGGCTTAAGTTAAAAATAGAGTGCATAACGAGTTGTTAGTCCGTACATATTGGACCCGGTCACATAAAACTCCACCTCATCCGCAAGCCGAGTCAAAGGGGATTTTGTTCAAAGCAAGCCCTGTTTATCAAAGAGTTATTCTGACTCTCTGCACTGGCTTTTGCGGAGCTCTTGGCTGAATAACGATAAATTGCTATAATAAAAACTAAGAGAGCACAACAAAATCTCCTGGCAAGGATGAATCGCATGTATAAAAGTTTCTCTTAGAAAGCGAGAAACTGCTGATATGTTGGCGTGGCGTACTCATCTATGATGAGGGCCATTAACCGGTCTATCCGGTTAGTTCAGCAATAAGTTTACAAGCGATGATCGATGAGTGACATTAATGGCCGTTATCGACATTTTCATTAATGAAACCAAAGCCGCTAAACCCTCTTGAAAACTGGGACGTACACGTAAAGAAATCTGTCTACAAAATCGTGTTGTTCAAGGTATTATGTTTTATAATATTTCACTTTCCACTACACTGAGTAGTGAGTGCGAGCATTTTAAGTGCTTTGCTTTGCAAAACAAGCTTTGTTCCCGTCACCTAGGACCGTCATGAACCTGCCGTTTTCTGTCCACCATTCAATTGAAACGCCTATCATCTTCTCTTTACAGAAACCATATCTTTCTACATATTTTTATTTTGCAATGATTTTGAAAAGAAAAAATATTAAAGGGACAGTGCGGTCCCGGCTGAAATATCGTGTTTTAATGATTATCGGCCAGGAGCTTGCTTTAAGCTTCCTTTATTATCTGAAATATCGTGTTTTCATGATTATCGGCCAGGAGCTTGCTTTAAGCTTGCTTTATTATCTGAAATATCGTGTTTTCATGATTATCGGCCAGGAGCTTGCTTTAAGCTTCCTTTATTATCTGAAATATCGTGTATTCATGATTATCGGCCAGGAGCTTGCTTTAAGCTTCCTTTATTATCTGAAATATCGTGTTTTCATGATTATCGGCCAGGAGCTTGCTTTAAGCTTGCTTTATTATCTGAAATATCGTGTTTTCATGATTATCGGCCAGGAGCTTGCTTTAAGCTTGCTTTATTATCTGAAATATCGTGTTTTCATGATTATCGGCCAGGAGCTTGCTTTAAGCTTGCTTTATTATCTGAAATATCGTGTATTCATGATTATCGGCCAGGAGCTTGCTTTAAGCTTCCTTTATTATCTGAAATATCGTGTTTTCATGATTATCGGCCAGGAGCTTGCTTTAAGCTTGCTTTATTATCTGAAATATCGTGTTTTCATGATTATCGGCCAGGAGCTTGCTTTAAGCTTGCTTTATTATCTGAAATATCGTGTTTTCATGATTATCGGCCAGGAGCTTGCTTTAAGCTTCCTTTATTATCTGAAATATCGTGTATTCATGATTATCGGACAGGAGCTTGCTTTAAGCTTCCTTTATTATCTGAAATATCGTGTTTTCATGATTATCGGCCAGGAGCTTGCTTTAAGCTTCCTTTATTATCTGAAATATCGTGTTTTCATGATTATCGGCCAGGAGCTTGCTTTAAGCTTGCTTTATTATCTGAAATATCGTGTTTTCATGATTATCGACCAAGAGCTTGCTTTAAGCTTCCTTTATTATCTGAAATATTATCGGCCAGGAGCTTGCTTTAAGCTTACTTTATTATCTGAAATAACGTGTTTTCATGATTATCGGCCAGGGGCTTGCTTTAAGCTTCCTTTATTATCTGAAATATCGTGTTTTCATGATTATCAGCCAGGAGCTTGCTTTAAGCTTCCTTTATTATCTGAAATATCGTGTTTTCATGATTATCGGCCAGGAGCTTGCTTTAAGCTTCCTTTATTATCTGAAATATTGTGTTTTCATGATTATCGGCCAGGAGCTTGCTTTAAGCTTGCTTTATTATCTGAAATATCGTGTTTTCATGATTATCGGCCAGGAGCTTGCTTTAAGCTTGCTTTATTATCTGAAATATCGTGTTTTCATGATTATCGGCCAGGAGCTTGCTTTAAGCTTCCTTTATTATCTGAAATATTGTGTTTTCATAATTATCGGCCAGGAGCTTGCTTTAAGCTTCCTTTATTATCTGAAATATCGTGTTTTCATGATTATCGGCCAGGAGCTTCCCTTAAGCTTCCTTTATTGTCTGAAATATCGTCTTTTCATGATTATCGACCAAGAGCTTGCTTTAAGCTTCCTTTATTGTCTGAAATATCGTGTTTTCATGATTATCGGCCAGGAGCTTGCTGTAAGCTTCCTTTATTGTCTGAAATATCGTGTTTTCATGATTATCGACCAAGAGCTTGCTTTAAGCTTCCTTTATTGTCTGAAATATCGTGTTTTCATGATTATCGGCCAGGAGCTTGCTGTAAGCTTCCTTTATTGTCTGAAATATCGTGTTTTCATGATTATCGGCCAGGAGCTTGCTTTAAGCTTGCTTTATTATCTGAAATATCGTGTTTTCATGATTATCGGCCAGGAGCTTGCTTTAAGCTTGCTTTATTATCTGAAATATCGTGTTTTCATGATTATCGGCCAGGAGCTTGCTTTAAGCTTGCTTTATTATCTGAAATATCGTGTTTTCATAATTATCGGCCAGGAGCTTGCTTTAAGCTTGCTTTATTATCTGAAATATCGTGTTTTCATGATTATCGGCCAGGAGCTTGCTTTAAGCTTGCTTTATTATCTGAAATATCGTCTTTTCATGATTATCGGCCAGGAGCTTGCTTTAAGCTTGCTTTATTATCTGAAATATCGTGTTTTCATGATTATCGGCCAGGAGCTTGCTTTAAGCTTCCTTTATTATCTGAAATATCGTCTTTTCATGATTATCGGCCAGGAGCTTCCCTTAAGCTTCCTTTATTGTCTGAAATATCGTCTTTTCATGATTATCGACCAAGAGCTTGCTTTAAGCTTCCTTTATTGTCTGAAATATCGTGTTTTCATGATTATCGGCCAGGAGCTTGCTGTAAGCTTCCTTTATTGTCTGAAATATCGTGTTTTCATGATTATCGGCCAGGAGCTTGCTTTAAGCTTGCTTTATTATCTGAAATATCGTGTTTTCATGATTATCGGCCAGGAGCTTGCTTTAAGCTTCCTTTATTATCTGAAATATCGTGTTTTCATGATTATCGGCCAGGAGCTTGCTTTAAGCTTCCTTTATTATCTGAAATATCGTGTTTTCATGATTATCGGCCAGGAGCTTGCTTTAAGCTTCCTTTATTGTCTTGAAATTGAATGAAACAATCACCAAAAGTAATGGAAGCAAAGAAATATTAGCTGAAGAGACAAAATAACGGCTAAAATATTCAACCGATTTCACAAGAATGACAAGTTTGATTTCTTGACCGCCTGTACCGGAATCAACCTTGATGAACTGTAATCCACTTCCATCCTTGCAATCCTGCACTTTATCTCCAAACGACTGCTCCTGTTTTGCTCTATAGAATCGTTTTGTCCAATTAAGTTGTATATTTGGTGGCATTTGGCAATATAACATGGAGAACTGTAATCCACTTCCATCCTAGTAATCCTGCACTTTATCTCCAAACGACTGCTCCCGTTTTGCTCTATAGAATCGTTTTATCCAATTAAGTTGTATATTTGGTGGCATTTGACGTTTTAACATGGAAATTTACGTAAACGAAGTTTTGTTCTTTCGGCGAGACAGTGTTCCTTTAGTAATAGAGGGAATGTTATCAACCTATTTCGCTTTTCGCTGTTTTTTGGATTACTAATAAACAATCTTGAGTTCGGATACAGTTAATAGCAAATGGTTTACAAGTAATATCGAATGTTAAATATATCTTTTCATACAAGTCATTCAAAATACAACAATAATAATTAAACAACATACCCGGGCGTCTCTGAAGAACACCAATTGGTTTTCAGTAGAGCCTTCAGGTGTTCTAAATAATTAATATGATTTACATGTTACGCGATTTCCTTTCTTTATTGTGTTGAATAATTATTGAGTTGGTGATCTTCTCTTAGACGTTTTAATATAAGTTAAATGTCTTATTCAAGCCTCGCCTTCATGCGAAACATTCCTTTAATTGGCCTTAAATTAATTTCACAAAAGTGGATGCTTTCACAAAAAGTACATGATCGTTTTTTTCACCAGTTCAGCCGGACTTATTGTTCCTTCTTTAATTTGCGCCATAATAAAGGAAATATTCCACTTTATATTATTAAATGTGGCTTATATTTTAAATTTCACTGAATTAAATGTTGAAGGATTATGGAAAAAGTACATTTAATTGAGGGTTGTCCAATACACACAAACAGACTCCAATGGACTGAATGGTCCATCCATTAGTACCAATTGGTGAAATTCATCTTGTCGCATTCATTGGTACGAATGGTACTATTGGTACCGATGGACGGAGCGTTTTATCCATTGGTGCACCACTGGTGAGTCGCATCTCATTAGGGAGACTTAGAGTATTTCCTATCGTACAGAGGAGATTCTGTTTGTCCATTGGTACTAATGGTACTATTGGTACCAATGGACGGAGCGTTTTATCCATTGGTGAACCACTGGTGAGTTGCATCTCATTAGGGAGATTTAGAGTATTTCCCACCGTACATAGGAGATTTCGTCGTTCCATTGGTACCAATGGTGCTATTGGTACCAATGGACGGAGCATTTTTATCCATTGGTACACCATTGGTGAGTCGCATCTCATTAGGGAGACTTAGAGTGTTTCCCATGGTACAGAGGAGATTCTGTCCGTCCAATGGTACGAATGGTACTATTGGTACGAATGGTACTATTGGTACCAATGGACGGAGCGTTTTATCCATTGGTGCACCATTGGTGAGTCGCATCTCATTAGGGAGACTTAGAGTGTTTCCCATCGTACAGAGGAGATTCCGTTTGTCCATTGGTACCAATGGTGCTACTGGTACCAATGGACGGAGCGTTTTATCCATTGTTGCACCATTGGGGAATGGCATCTCATTAGGGAGACTTAGAGTATTTCCTATCGTACAGAGGGGATTCTGTTTGTCCATTGGTACTAATGGTGCTATTGGTACCAATGGACGAAGCGTTTTTTCCATTGGTGCACCACTGGTGAGTCGCATCTCATTAGGGAGACTTAGAGTATTTCCCATCGTACAGAGGAGATTCTGTTTCTCCATTGGTACCAATGGCACTATTGGTACCAATAGACGGAGCGTTTTATCCATTGGTGCACCATTGGTGAGTCGCATCTCATTAGGGAGACTTAGAGTATTTCCCATGGTACAGAGGAGATTCGGTTTGTCCATTGGTACCAATGGTGCTATTGGTACCAATGGACGGAGCGTTTTATCCATTTGTACACCATTGGGGAATGGCATCTCATTAGGGAGACTTAGAGTATCTACTATCGTACAGAGGAGATTCTGTTTGTCCATTGGTATCAATAGCACCATTAGTACCAATGGACAAACAGAATCCCCTCTGTACTATGGGTTTCGAATAAATTAACAATATCAACATGATCGATCAAATGATAAACAGCTGACCATAGCGTGACATAAATACGAGATGTGTGGAGTTCAACGTGACTCCGGCCATGACGTACAGCAGACGTGCCGGGACGTGATTTGTTCAACGATTTATTCGATCTAAACTCAACTGTTCGACAATTGATTTGGTTACAAAAGTTCAACCCGCTTTCCTTTTACCAGAAATAGAACACATCCGAAAATCACAGCGAATTAATGTTAAACAATTTCGTCGAAATTAGAACGGTAAATATTTCAATTCTATTGTAGCGGAGCACTTGCCAGGCCGAAGGCCTGGCTGCGCAGCACCATACTTATATGTGTCCGTCATTTTTCATGGTCATGGCTAGCGGAATGTTTCGCGGGCGCGCCTCCGTGACATGTATCAGTCGCGCAAGTGTGGCGCGGCTACACAGTCGTCAGCTCTGTAAACATTAAAAAAAGTTGGATCTTTCGCAGTGTTTAGTGGAGCAGTAAAGTCATTACTTCCCTGCATTTTTTCGCGGTTTGCTACTCAAGACAGGGATATACTAATTAAGGGATACTCAGAAGCCGCTTTAGTGGAAAAAGAAGAGCTTTCGGGGATAAAATCTTGCTTCGAGGAACCCTCGTACGTTTTCATCAATGCAGGAGCAATGCGGGGGATGCCTTGTTTTTATTACGGATTTCAGAACCGAAGAAGCGGAGTTTTAATGAATTTCCCCACAGCAAAAAAAAACTGAGTCGAGCCTCCTTAAGAGTAGTTACGACAAGTTCAGAAGATATGGCTCTTCGAATTGTTGTCAAGACAAGTCCAGTCATCTTTATTTAAGCAGGGTGGCCCTTTCAGCACTAGGCTGGTATCAATAGGGACTGCATAATTTATTACTATTACAAGATAGAAAGTGTATCATCAATATGTACAATAAAAAGTATAAGTAAATAAAAATAATTCAACATCACATATGATTAAAACAATCTCGTAAACACCAAAATATTATTTAAAAACAAGGAAATAAGTTGTTGATAATAAATAAAAGTTTTGAAACTGACCTGTTAAAAATCTTTATAAAAAGTTTAAAAGTTTTTCTAAATTTTCGGTCGCTCACTGCGGCTTTCATCAGAGAATGAATGTTCTTTTTGTGGGAAACAAGTTATTTAAAATCCATGACAATTGGTAGGTATACTCTTGGGAATGGCTTCCGTTCGTTGACACAATTAGGGTCGATGGTTGAATGCCACGATTCTAAGAATAAACGTTTGGACAAATTGTTTACACCTCTCTCCAGAATCTGAACATAGTTTGGGTGTATGTCATGGTTGGTCGTCTCCGCGTGTTGTTTTATGAATGAGTTATTATTGCTGCGCGTCCCTGGCTTGTGTTCGGGCCCGCGTGAATTCCAGGAGCGTTTTGATTCGCCAACATAGATGAAATCGCATGACTTGCAGTTAACTTTATAAACAATGCCTTTGTTGTTGTTTTTTTTTTTTTAATTTTAAGAGTATGCAGAGTTTTAATTTTACAGATAATAAACATGTGTAAGTGGTTAATTCAGTCCTTTACAAGAAAAATCAAGGAACACAAAATTGTCAAAGACGTTGAAGGAAACATCCATCTTTAGGTTGGAAATAAATCCTTCATCTTTCCTTTTGGCGACTGGCATGCATGGTAAGATAGCGAAGTAACTTTAACCATGAAAGCTCCTGATTAAACGCACTGACATCGCAACGTTTTCTCGAATTAAAACACATATACAGCTATTTCAATTAACGTTGTCGGGTGAAAGCTCAAAGCTCAAAGCCTACAAGTCAAGACCGAAAGAGTAAACTAAGCACCTGTTCCAGGCATGCAGATAGTTGAGAGCGGCAAAACGAAAAGAAACGGCGCGAATAAGCGATGCGACGAGCGGGAAAAAAACGTTTATTTTGCGCCGCTCCCAACTATCTTTGCTTGTAGCTTTGAGCTTTCATCAAACAACGTTAATTGAAATAGCTGTATTCATTCGTAAAGAGCATGCCTACGTGACGGATGGCGTACAGTAAACCTCTCAATGCTCGCGAGTTTTTCTTATTTTAATGACGCCAAAATAGCTCGGAAAATCAAAATTAACTGTGGCCATAGCTTTTCTGTGAATCTCCTGCCACCCTAGATGCTTTTGTAAATACTCTCAGGAGTCACCTTAATACCAATCAAATGCCACTAAGGAGATTGATCACCAGTTAAATGCGTTCGGAGAAGAGAAATACCGATCAAATGCGTCTGAGGATGTTAATACTAGTAAAATGCGACAGCGGGGATTAATACCAGTCGTCAAATACGACTGCGGTGATTATTGATACCAGTTAATTGCGTGTTAGGAGAGACTGAGGAGCTTTACAGTCAACACCAGTGGATTGTTTCTGAGAAGATCGATACCCCTTAATACCAATAACTACACGCTCGAAGTAAATGTACCTGCCACCAGAAACTTGTCTCTCAATGCAGAACGGAATAAGAGCACTGGCAAAGCAGCATCAATCATGACCGGCCTCTCGTGAAAGGTCTCAAAGAACACCATGCGGACTAAAAACACGACGGCTGAGGTAAACGAGCCTTGCGTGTTTAACACACTCCTCATGTCAGTGAGGCATGGGAATCATACACCCGACGGGAGCCTTGCCTTAATACGTTTCCCTTGCGCTTCTTCTGTAGAATCGTGGGAATAAAGTTGTAGGATCGTACCCAAATAAGGATTCCTGGGAGAGGCAGGCATCTCAAGTTCGCTGGAAGGATCCCCAAGGACCTGTGGTATATAATCAGAGCCAGCCAGCGGAACCAGGCCTGTTGGAAGACCAGCTCTGCGCTACACGCTGCAAACGAGACATGAAGGCTGGTGACATCAAACTAACAACTTGGGTAGCCATGGTGGCTGACTGCAGTAACTGGAGACAGACAGTCAAGACCCGCGCGCAAAGCGAGCAGAAGAGGATTGAGGAGTGGAACGAGAAGAGAAACAAAGACGAGAGAGGGAAACAGCAGTAACTGCAACAAGGCCTGCCGCTATAGTCCACAGAAGCAGCCTATACATGCATGTATACCTCGTTCTAAAAGTGTATGCAGAGAAAGTACACGTCTTTAGTCAACACTACAAACTTGCCAATTATTAAATAAATCCCGGGTACAGGGCGTAACATATTAAAAAGCCTCTGCTGAAACAAACTTCGAACGCATGTATGTAGTGCCCACGGTTCAAACCAAACAAAACTGCAGAGGTCGAAAACAAACTTAAATTATATTTAGTGTCTTTTTTCATTGTGATTATGCGATCATAACGGAACGCTGAACACCCGCGCGCATCCTATTCCACTCATTAAAATGCTTTCAAAATGGTTGCCATTTGCGCGCTGTAAAAAAGTGTAAGCTCGCTTTGGTTAAAAGAAAAGCCTGAAGAGTAACATTACCAAAGAATACCTTCATTACTTAATTCATTATGATTATACCATCACAACGGAAAGCCCCATGACGCGTTCTATTCCACCATAGAAATGCTTATAATCTATGGTCTGTAATAATGTTAACTCGTTTTGATTGAAAGGAAAGCCTGAAAGCGACAAATCTAAAGAATACCGACAAGCTTGTAACGCCAATTACTCTATTTATTAATTAAACGTAGTATTTTTCGGGCGCAAGCAAATGTTTCATTCGGTCTCATCTATCGCTTTCAGTGATTTCTTGACGACTTTGAATATATTAATAAACATCTAAAAGCCAACCAACAAAAAGCAACAACGCAAAAAGTCTGTATCGTTGATTTGTTTCTTCACAAAATACACTACTCGTCTCTGGGCGCGCGTCCCCATTGATTGTTTTTAGCAATTGTGTCCGTTCATTTTAACAGCGGCGGTATCACTTGAAAAAACTCAGTAATGAAACCTTATTTTTTTTCACCTTAGTTTATGCCAATTGTTACATTTGTTATAACCAACCATTCTGCCTGTTTCGTATTTCATCGAAATGTTTTGTTTTATTGGTTATCATACTATTTGTTTAATTAAATCTGTTAGTAACAATCGGGTATGTAGTAAGCGGTCAAGACGATGGCTTTTACAATTACAGTCGAACCCCGCTTTGCGTACAAACTGGCTCAATACCGACACCCTCAATAGAACGAGCGAGGCTTTAATTGCTCGCTCGTTCGATTTCTGATACAAACCAACGCGTGCGTAAATACCGTACAAAGCAATGCCCATGCTGTAATTAGTTTATTTTATACATTTGTGATTGGACAAAACGCTTTTTTCACATGTGAGTAAGTCGTTTTCGCCATTCTGATTGGCACAAACCCCGAGTAAGCTATACTAAACATATAGCTAAATTACATATAGCTGAACATCGGCTTTTGTCTAGTCATAATTATTTAGTGTCTTGGTGGGGTAAGATGTGCAAATTTGCCCGGCCTGACCAATCGATAAAAATCGATGATGGGAAATCAATCGATAACTGTTAGTTAATTGATATCGATTTGTATCGGTCAATCGATAGTCACATTGAGTAAAATTTCCTTAATTATATTGCATCGATTGCTATCGATTTTCATCGATCACTATTGATTGTCATCGATATCTCGCAGCGTATATAGCCGGGTATAGATTTACGTATACCGGGTGGATAGCTTTAAGTGTAATGAAACCAGTACTCATTGGTTTTAAAATGTTTAGTCAAAGGTTACTATGCCTGTGAAGTTGGTGAGGCGTTTGTTTTTACTGCATGACATCGTCGGGCATCGTAGACATCAGGCCTCCTTAGCTTTAGATTTTAGTACGAGATTGAGTACAAGTACGACTTTAATTTTGAATGTTAAGACAGCCACATCGCTAGAACTGTCATGACTGTCGGTCCTTCCTGATAGAATAAATGTTTATCTAAAGTAGGCGAACCAGGTTAGGAAACTTGTACTCCTTCTTGTACTTGTGGTCCGATCTAAAGTTTTAAGTCATTTAATACAGCACGAGAATTAATAAATCAGAGGTATTGATTTTTTAAAATGATCGAGTTGACGTAATAAGAAACGATCCAAATGGAAAACAACCAAAAATCGATGGCAATCATGTTTAAAAAGTCACAGAATTTTCCCTTATGTAATATATCAAACACGAGGAACAGTGTTTCATCAGATTTCCAAACACCGCGAAGTGGGTTTGAAAAACGAGGAGCCGAGTTTTTTTTAACCCACTTCAAGGTGTTTGGAAATCTGATGAAACACTGTTCCGAGTGTTTGATAAAGCTTCTCAAACTGATCGTTAAATGCGGAGAAAACGAAGGAATAAAATCGCCAAAATCTATGCAAATTAAGAAACGATTTCCAAACCTCCTTCACGGTAGTGATTTCCTTTGTGTTATCGTCATGAATTATTAATGAGTTTGAGAAAGATTGTTCATCGATTATCGTTTTAATTGATTAGTCAGGCCGGGAATTTACAACAGTTTTCCGTAAGACTAACAATAGAATTAAGTCATTGACATAAGAACCCGCTGAATACGGACATCCCGTTAATACGGACACCCCGTTAATACGGGCACCCCGTTAATGCGGGCTCCTTATTAACACGGACATCCCGTTAATACGGACACCCCGTTAATACGGACACCCCATTAATACGGACACCTCGTTAATACGGACACCCAGTTAATACGGACACCCCGTTAATACGGACACCCCGTTAATACGGACACCCCGTTAATACGGACACCCCGTTAATACGGACACCTCGTTAATACGGACACCCAGTTAATACGGACACCCCGTTAATACGGACACCTCGTTAATACGGACACCCAGTTAATACGAACACCCCGTTAATATGGACACCCAGTTAATACGGACACCCCGTTAATACGGACACCTCGTTAATACGGACACCCAGTTAATACGGACACCCCGTTAATATGGACACCCCGTTAATACGGACACCCCATTAATACGGACACCCCGTTAATACGGGCACCCCGTTAATACGGACACCCCGTTAATACGGGCACCCCATTAACACGGACACCCCATTAATACGGACACCCCGTTAATACGGGCACCCCGTTAATACGAACACCCCGTTAATACGGAAGTTTCCGTGGTCCCTTCGGTGTCCGTATTAATGGGGTTTTACTGTATTTCCCATGAACATATTTGTCTTTTTACATCATTAAATTGATAAACCCTACAGTTCTAACCTTTATAATTGAATTCCTCGTTTAATTTATTTAAAATATGTTCTTCCAGAGTAAAAATCTCCAATACAGAGATAACATTTGAATACAAAAATTAACCTTTCAACATCCCAAGCAGCTCCAAGCCTTGTGCATGATCTAAGCACAACATAATAAATTTAAGGGAGCAGCAATAAGTTAACTACTCCTAATTGAATTTTCTTTTCTTTTTCTTGTGGTCGTTCCGTGGACAAATCAGCATGTAAGTATTCTTTTTTCATTCACTTTTATTCAATACACACTTCACTGTTAATTTATTTATTAATAACCAACAAACAAAAGTTATCGCTGCTTAACCGCCGAATGCTTGACTTGCTTTTGTGCATTTAACTTACAACTTTTAGCTGTCTCTAACTAATAACAAATGTTGCTTCATGCATCCGGTCCTATTCCTAATGCGATTAAATGGGTATTAAAAGCGAAAAGGTCGGCATAAAAAGATTACTTTTACCACCTGCAAAAGCTATTGAATGGGAACAATTTAAAAGATCTGTCCCGAATAAGTTACGTAAACAAGGCATAGTTCAATTCTGGTCCAAAGAAAAGGGATGACTGACGAAAACTGATGGGGCATACAACGACTAGAAGTATGACTACTGCACCCTAAATAAGATGCTGGTCCATTGCAGGGTTAACAGTTTGCTTGCGCTGGCACCCATTAGTTTATTAATTTACTTTGCCTCGGAGGCCGAAACAATGTGGATTATAATTTCTTGTCCAAGGTTACAAGCCATGGTAGAGACTATGTTTCCATTATAACAATTGATTTTTTTCTCTGTTTCTCGTTCCATGTGGATGTTCTGGGATAAACCAGGCCGTAAGTCTTTGTTTTTATTTTGAATTCATTCAATACCCGTTATAACTTTTATTTCAACCGGAGCAACTTATGGTATCACTACTTGAAGCATTTCTATACCAACAACGTCGTGATCAAGGATATTGTCCAAAGTGATATGTTGTCTATATTAAGTCGATTAATTTTAAAGAAAATGTGACGACTATTATCCAGCCATCTCAGTTGACCTCACGCTTCGTCAATGACGCATATACATTGGTACAACTTTTTACACCTCGCGATGGCTGACTGAAAGATTTGGAGAAGTAAAAATATGTCAGTATCGCAGTTTTTCATATTTCGATGTAGGTTTTGAAAAAATAATTCTGGAAATTAATAGGTTTTGTAATAACTATCTAACACAAAAATGATCTTCTTTTTAACTTTCCATGTGGACTTTTGGGACAACTCAGTGAGTAAGTTATTTTTCAGTTTTAACAAAATAAAGCAGTTTTGTATTGTTGCTCAACTATGGGAATATTTCTATCATTTAATGTAAAAAATACAAAATGTATATAGGTTTCTCGCTCTTTAAGAACATCTTTAAAGGGACACTGTCCCCGGCTGATGTAGCATGGTTTCATGATTATGGCCAGGAGCTTGCTTTAAGCTTACTTAGGACGAAAAAAAAATTGCCAAATGTGATAAAAGCAAAGAAATATTAACTTAAGACACAAAACAACGCCTAAAAAAGACAAAATTCCACAAGAATGGAAATTTGGATTTCTTGCCTGCCTGTCACGAAATCAAATTTAATGAACTGTAATCCACTTCCATCCTTACAATCCTGCACTTTTTCTTCAAACTAATGCTGCTGTTTTGCCGGCGCTTTAGAATCTTTTTATCCACGTTGTATATTTGCGCATTTAGAGATATAACATGGAAATAAGGTAAGCAAAAATTTTGTTATTTCGGCGCGACAGTGTCGGGACAGTTTCCCTTTAAGAAAGACACCAGTTTACAGTTAAACCATGATTGTAATAAAATATTTCTAATGTTTGAATTTGTTTTTTCTTTCTTTTTCTTTTTCTTTTCTTTTCTTTTTTTTTTTCCATGTCCATATGCACTACGTGGACAAACCAGTGAGTAAGTGTCTTTTCACCTGATACGCTTTTTTAAAAACTTTCAATAAAACCTTAAAATATCCTTTTTAAACTGCTTTTATCGGTTGTTCTCTTTCATGTCCATGTGTACTGTTGTGGAAAAATCAGAATGTGAGTACTTTCATTAATTGCAAAAACCACTTGATACTTCCGTATATATTAACAAAATTACTTGACGTTGGAGCTGGTTAAATACAGTTTAAAGTAAGTCTTACACTGCATGCTTAACAGCAGGTCAGTCTACTGAGTGGCAAAAGCGTATTTTAGTCCGCGTTATACACCACAAGGTTGCGGCTGTCTTGAAATCCTTTGAAGGAATCGTTCCCGCTTTTGATTTCGAGGATATCAGTTAGACTGCGAGCCGTCTCTTATTTTTCTTTTAGTTAGTCGAGCGAGCACGCTTCTCGTGGCTTCCCCGATCGCGCGCGTGCTTACTCGACTAACTAAAAGACAAAAAAAAAGACGGCTCGCAGCCTTAGGATTTGTTAACACTCGGGTAGAGTTGCCACAAACCGAAAATGTCGGTGCTAACTTGCTTATTTCCCGGCGTATCCGATAGGATGTCAAAAAATATTTATTGAAAACTTCTCTCTGGCGATTCTTATCAAACATGCATTCGGCAAAGATACTGGGTTTTTTTTCGATCACTAGGAATTTGGAAAATCTTGAAAGCCAATCAGATCAAGGCTGTTGTTGTATGACGTCATGACTAGGCATTGCCTTATAAATAAATAAACATTAACCTGGTCCGGCATTCTACTTGAGCATTTATAACCAAAGTGTGCGTTAAAAAAAGTAAAACAAGAATTTTGCACGCGTCAGAAGTTTAATTAGCGAAACGGTAGATTCGCACGTGCATTAAAATAGTTAATTTAACAAAATAACAGTTAACATATGCGCTGCTGACGGTGAAAATGAAGCGTGTTATTTGTGAAAAAGTACCAGGAGACGCCTTCCGTGGACGGGAAGATTGTCATTGGCGCTAGGCATTAAGAGCAACTAACCAACCACCCTTTCAGCGGACGGCTAGCCCAATGTCAACTTGAACTATTACATAACCGTAACAAAATGACTTTGAACTGTTTCTTGAAAGGATTTCCTAGTCAAATCAAATCGCTTTTATGATCATATATTCACTTGCTTATTTATGTTAGAAACCAGTTTTTGAAAGCAGCAGTTTTGTATAGAACAAAACGGGATACTGCTCCTTTAGGACATATTTGGTTATTTCACAGTTTCGAAGTTACTCATAATGTTGTGATTATGAACTGTTGGTAGCGTTCACTTAATGTAGCAACACGCACAGTTTCCAACAACGTTGCCATTGAACCATACCTTTCAAAAATCAAGGACAGAATTTCACGTTTGCTCATTCTCGACCCCAGAGCTCTTCTGTTTTGCACATGACCGAGAGCGGTCGCACGGCCAAAAACAGAAAGCTCTGGGGTCGAGAATGACGTTTACTGTGTTTAAAAGCGAAGTGCGCGTGCGTGTGCATTGAAAACGTAGCAATTTCGGCTGCTGTGCGTGCTATTCCATTCTTTCCGTATTGGAGCTTCTTGATTCCCCGATGTAGAATGTGGTGCAATCACAAGGAATCCCGTAAACCACAATGTCTAAATAGTCAAATGGATATAAAATTCAATTATTACAATTTGTTAAAAACGTGACGAGAGAATCCGCCATATCTCTGGATCTCTGAACTCAATTCAATTCGAAAAAGTATTTCTGGCTAAGGTAATAAGCCAATAAGACGTATCGCGAATTGGTCTTTTGTACCGGCGCAAATTCGCACATTAATATTCAAAGATAACCTTTAAATATGCTGTGGGAATTTTTCCGAGACCAAACTGAAAAGTTCGGCGTGATAAACTTGTCTTATTAATAGGGTGAGGGTTGAGGATTCCTCTAAGGAGATGCTATTTTTACTGGGGTAGGGATGAACTGCCCGCCGGCACGCTCATCCATCAGGTGGTAATATGGAAATAGTCCACTTGCCACTGAAAACATTTCTCTCGCCTATTTTCTTTTTAAAAGTAGGAGTCTAAAGGGTCGGATCATTTCTGAAATAAAGTCAAGATCTTACTTCAATACCTTTGGATTTAATATCTAAGCGGTAGTGAAAAATGAAAAAAAAAAATTGGAAAAATAAAATGAAAAAATTATTCATTCTTTAGAACACTCGGCTCTTTTTATTGGACGTATATTGATGAATTTCACTAGACTCTTGGCAAATGTAAGACATGTTATATAAAAGGAATAAAACATCATTTCCCTTGATTTTGTACTCAGATGCATGCAGTTCGTAGCACGTATACCTGGTCTTCGATATGGCGTACAGAGAACCCCAGGCAGAAAGAGATATAGGGTTCTCTTAGCGATGCTAGGAACCGGGAAACGTGCTATGAACTGTATCAGGGTACAAACTCGTAAGAACTGATGTTTTATTTCTTTCATGAAATTGAATTGCCAAGGAATGAAACTGCAATTGAGCGAAGCTACAACAATTTTTTATCAATTTAGCTGCATTTGAAAACTGACCAAAGCTGAAATTCTCGATACATCAGCTGTAGAACTCGTGGAGCGAGTCTGCGAACGTAGCTCAGATTTATATCGTTGTTTTCAAAACACAAATCGTACATACCTTCTCACTAGGTAACTTGAACATAAAATATTTCACACACAGTTTGTCCCAAAATCTTTGAATGAAAAATACACTCTCGTAACTTTCTGTATCGATCTCAGACGCGACAAACTTGCACTTTGCAAACAACGTTTTATGTTTTAATCCCCATGCCTCGAAGATAGTAAGTTAATTTATTATAAAATAGACAACCTATCTCAAATCTCCACTTTCCTCAGTGGTAGGTAAATCGGCCAAAAAATAAACTACGATTAACAAATTGATTCAAATGGCGATTTTTCTTTCCAAAAAAAAACATCCTCGCTTACTTGGATCCACTGATTTCCCGCTTAAAAATGTCGGCTATCTTTGTTATACACACGCTGAGGCTGAAATTAACCCAGATTTTAAAAACATGCTAAGAATGTACCCAAGTTGAGACAAAGGGTGAAGCATTTTTATTCAGTTCTGTACCCGTTTTTGCATCTAGGCTAACAAGGCACGTGTATGTCAAAGGAATTTGATCTCGTATAGCGCACGATGGTCTTTGTTAGGGCTCCTAGTCACGTTCATATCAGTGTTCTGTAATTCATGCTAAGAACGTTTCAGGCTCAAAACATCAACAAAATAAGAACATTCAGTTTTGGTTTAGCCCAGGCCGCAAAATTAGACGTTCTTATATAAAAAAAGAATGTAGTCATATTCCCATATGACTTCCTTTTTCAGTAGGGAAAATGTCTCGCGACTCACTCAGCTATTTATATATAATACGTCTCTGAACGAACTTTTTTTAAAAAAGACCATTTTCCAGGTGCTTGTTTTCAAAATGTGTAAAATTAGAAAGTGATAAGATTAGCAGAAGAGATACTCAGTACTTGCTGCAATTGACGTTTTGAAAAGAAAATACTGTAAATTTGTAAGTAAAATACACTGATCACTCTGAATAATTGTTTCGTTTTATTTTATCTTCTCCTTGCCGTCTGAACGTTTGGAAACAAACTAGGCAGTAAGTGTATTTTCAACTTTAATTTGATCCACATAAAAATATCACTCTTATTTGTTCAAGTAACTTATCAGCGAAGATGTCAGCCTTACATGCTGCTGCCCTTAATGACACCAATGATCGTCGTATGCGATGATCGAATCATCATGCTGTATGCATCCTGACCTCACTTTTAATTACTGCATTTTTACATTGTACGTAGAAGTTATATTTTATCGAAACTGTGTTTATAGAAAAAACACTTATGTTTACCCTACTGGTCCTAATACTTTGTTATATCTTTTTCCTTGCAATGTTAACTCTTGGGGACAAATCAGATCGTAAGTACATGTTAATAAATCATTTTTTTGCTTAAAACTTCCGTGGTCGATCTTCTCACTTGCAATAAACACAGTTCTAGACAAACATCTAACAAACGTCTAAAAAACCTTTAACTCCAAAGAAGACTTGATTAAGTCGAATTTTTTTTAAGTAATATCTTTTTAGCCTTATAAAATATGTAAGGGTTATTGACCAGGAGCTGGGAATATATCACATATCCCCGAGGGACAGGTCAATAACATGCTTATTTTTCACCTTGTGAGATTTTCTAAAACAAAGAAACTATTAATTTTTCGGAGAATAACATTCCGTTCAATTCAAATGCAAAAAAGCATGATTCCGCAAGGCCGCATAGGGATCACGGCACATGACGAAGCGAGACGGTAAACGTGTTTTGCTTTTGCCAAATTTGCATTGAGCACGTTGCTTCGTTATGAGTAAAAGAAGGGAGAGAGAGAAGAAAATGTATGAACAGTATTCGTGGTCTCGCCATGGCCCAACTGCCCGCCTTCATCTTTCGAAGATCAATGGAGTGGATGTCGGTGTGTTTTCCAGGGGAAACCGGCGTAAACACATTCAGGTTCAAGCGTAAAACGAGGCGTCATACATTATTGAAGAAATGAGAGGTCTTTGGCCCTCCTTCGCCTCAAAATTGTTTAAAAATTGGTCAAGCTTTGCTCAAAACAATGGAATAAGATCCCTTTACAGAAACAAATGTCTAGGAAGAACAAACGTGGAGATAGAGGCTCTTTTGAAGAAGAAACCAGTCTAGCCAAAAAATCCAATATGGCGGAGTCGGACGAAGGAAACAGCTCGCTGGCTGAAAAAGAACCTTCTCTTCTAGAAATCAAACATATTCTTATCAATATACAAGCTACAATAGCGGATATTAAAAAGGAGAACCGAAACCTAAAGAAGGAATTAGAGGCTTTGAAGAACTCAATGTCATTTAACGAGAATGAACTCCAAGGAATTAAAGACTCCCTGAAGAATACAACTAAAGCAAACACATCGTTAACTGAAGAATTAACCAAAACCAGAAATGAGCTCCAGTCTATTAAGCAAGATCTCGAACAGGAAAAGGAGGAATCTTTTAAAGCTTGGTGTGCATTTGATAACCTCGAGCAGTATACCCGAAAGAACTCTCTGGAAATACACGGAATACCTGAAAACGCTTACTCCGACACGGAAGCTGCGGTTATTAAAGTTGCGAACGCCCTCCATGTAAACTTACAGCCTGATGACATCGAAATATCGCATAAACTTAAAGGAAAAGAAGGTAAGAGGCCGATCATGGCTAAATTATGTAGTCACAAGACGAAGTCAAAGTTATACAAAGAGGGTACCAAACTTCGTAGTGTCAAAATTACAGATATATTCCCTTCATATGCACTAGCCATGGAATCTAACCAAGACCGGATTTACATCAATGAAAATCTAACATCTTACAGGAGAGAAGTACTGAAGGAAGCGAATAATCGAAAGAAAAATAAATCACTAACAAGCGTCTGGACACTAGACGGGAAGATCTACGCTAAAGCTTCGCCAACTGGAGTCCGATTTCTTATTTCCTCTGTAGAAGACCTAACTAGCATTTAACATTTCCACCTAAAGTTTCTGTCGCTGAAGGAAGACTCGGCCGATTTGAGGTTTAGTTTCTACTTTGACATTATTTAGATAAGAATGTTTTCCTGTCTCATGTTTTTCCTTTCTTTCCTCAGCATGCTTTATCCCAATTTTACTTATTATTTAGCTGTATGTTCTTCACTGTGTGTGTGTGTGTGTGTGTACGATTAATAATACGCAATCGCAACTACGAATACTTTACTTTTATTTGCTATTTTAATTCGAATCTGTTTTATTTACAAAAATGCTTTGCTTTCGTTCTTGTATTCCACGATATTTACCATAACGCTCAATTTCTTCTAATTTTTCAGAATGATGTTCTGTGTTCTCTCCAAAATATATATTTTAGTGAAAAAAATTCTATTTCACAAAAAAATCTTCGAAGTTATCTAAAAACACTAATCTGTATTTATCCTTTGCAAATATGCAAAACGACTCTTCGAATAAGAAATGACGACACCTTTTAAAGCTTCTTTTTGTTCGTTAAATGTCAGAGGTCTAAACCAAACACGTAAACGAAGACAACTCTTCAGGTGGCTGCATAACAATAAGTTTGATATAATATTCCTCCAGGAAACCTACTCAACAAAAAATATAGAAAACATATGGAAATCTGAATGGGGCGGCAAAGTCTACTTTAGCCACGGCACAAATCACTCGAGAGGTGTCATGATACTTTTTAACCCTAAATTGGATGCCTTGGCTGACAACATCGAAACGGACAAAAATGGACGTTATTTGCTTCTTCAGGCAACCATTCATGACTTTTCTTTCCAATTGTGTAACATCTATAGTCCCAACAATAACTGCGATCAAAAAGTGTTTTTTTCAAATATTATTGATGTCATTAAAAAGCGTCCGAACAACAGCTTTATAATCGGAGGTGACTTCAATTGTGCGCTAACACCTCGCGACAAAATAGGTGGCGCGGCCATAGAAAGGAAAAACAATGCAATTAGCGAAATTACTAAATTACGCGACTCGTTTAAACTGCAGGACATTTGGAGGTGTCTGCACTCTGATCAAGTGCAATTCACATGGCGGGACAAAGCGCTAAAAGTACAATGTAGATTAGACTATTGGTTAATCTCTAAGGAGCTTTCACATATCGTCTTAAACACGGAGATAAAAGCATCAACACTATCAGACCATTCTGCAATAACTTTAACACTGCAGTCCGAGGGTTATGCAAAAAGAGGACCCGGTTTTTGGAAATTTAACAAATCACTTCTTGACGATAACACCTTTATAGAACAACTTCAGAGCACTATTCCTGTTTTTAAAAAGAAACACAATTATCTCACTGACAAAGGCCTTTACTGGGATATGGTAAAAATGGAAATAAGAGGCTTTTGTGTGCAATACTCAAAAAGAAAAAATAGAAAGCGTAGAAACAGAGAGAAAGAACATTCTAATCAAATTGACGCCTTAATGAAAGTACTCGCGACAAACAGGTCAAAAGAGAATATTACTAAACTGTACAGCCTTAGGACAGAATTTAACAAGATCGCTGAGTACAGAACCAACGGCGCCATTATAAGAAGTAGAACAAGGTGGCACGAGCAAGGCGAAAAGAATACGAAGTATTTCCTAAACTTAGAGAAACGTCAAACCTCTAAAACCTTCATTTCTAAACTCAAGTCACAAGATGGACATGAAATAACAGATTCAAACGAAATTTTGAACTGTCAAAAACTGTTTTACAAAAACTTGTATACGGCAGTACCCCGCAACAGCTTAAATGACAAGGCATTTTTTGAAAATCCAAGCCTCCCTAAACTAAACGATATTGAGCTGGAGGTACTTGATAGACCACTCACAAACCAAGAATGTTTCGAAACTCTTAAAATATGCGCCAAAGACAAATGTCCAGGCAGTGATGGATTCACCGTTGAATTTTATTTACTCTTCTGGCCTATACTATAGGAGAAGAAATGGTTCAAAGCTTTAACCACGCTTTAACCCACGGACAACTAAACATTACACAACGGCAAGGAATTATCAAAGTTGTGCCAAAAAAACGTAAAAACAAGTTGTACTTAGAAAACTGGAGGCCAATATCCTTATTAAATATTGACTATAAAATATTATCTAAGACCATTGCAAGTAGAATTAGCAATGTTCTACCCCAACTTATACACGGAGACCAAACTGGATACGTGAAGGGTAGATACGTTGGACAAAATATCAGATTAATACAAGATATAATGAAAATAACTTCACTGGAAAACCAACCCGGTATGGCAATCTTCGTCGATTTCAAGAAAGCCTTTGATTCGGTAAATTGGGATTTTTTAGCCAAGGTATTAGAAGCATTTAATTTTGGTCCACAAATTCGAAAATGGATAAATGTACTTTACACGAATATCACCAGCTGTGTCATCAACAACGGGTACGCCTCGGAATTTTTTCACTTCAAAGGGGAGTTAGACAAGGTTGCCCATTATCCGGTATCCTCTTTGTTCTCTGCGCAGAAATTCTAGCACATGCAATCAGAAATGATAAGAATATTAAAGGGATACAAATCTATAACAAAGAATATAAAGTATCTCAATACGCCGATGATACTACAGCTTTCGTTGCCGATGCATTGTCGGCAAGAAATTTGTTTAAAGTGCTACGCGCATTCCAAGAGACGTCGGGCCTGGAAATAAATACGTCAAAAACCGAAGGGATGTGGCTTGGATCCTGCAGGCATAACACATCAACTCCTTTTGATATAGCTTGGCCTTCAGAGCTGATATACGCCCTGGGAATTTATTTCTCTTATGATGAGGTTACCGTCTTCAAAAAGAATTTTGAAGAAAAGCTAAATTCGATGAAGAATATCTTAAATCTTTGGAAAACAAGAAATCTTACTCTCCACGGCCGTATAATCATTCTCAAAAGCCTCGCTCTCTCCAAGCTTGTCTACAACACATCCGTACTCTCCTTCCCACCTGAATTTATATCCACAGTTAAGTCTGCTATATCACAATTTGTTTGGAATACCCTTCCTAAAATCAAACACAATACAATGATTGGTCCAAAAATAAAAGGAGGTTTAGATATGCCGGATTTTGAAATAATTAATAATGCCTTGAAGGTAACCTGGATAAAAAGGTTGTATGAAAGCAGCAATGATGCGAGTTGGAGCCACATACCTCTTGCTTTTTTAAAGCGGGTAGGTGGGATTTTTCTTTTTAAGTGCAATTATGACCTAAAATCCCTTAAATTAGAACTTCCTATACAATTTTATAGAGACGCTTTAAGTATCTGGCAGATGATAAACCAACAAACTCCTGAAAATAAAGAACAGGTGTTAAACGAAATCCTATGGAACAACCGGTTTATTAAAATCAATGGATATTCAGTCTATTATAAAAATTGGTACAACGCAGGAGTGATTAGGATCAAAGATATTTTTTATGATAACGACTTTTTGACTTTTAATGATTTTTGCCGCACATTCCGAGTCAAAACCAATTTCTTGACATATTGTGGCCTATGTAACGCTATTCCCAAAAACTGGATCCGCCTTTTGAAGCAACCCAACTTAAACGGTACCCATAGCAATAATAACAATAATGTGGAGACTGATGTGGATAAAATTCCGTTAAACGTGCTTTCATGTAAATTGGCTGCTAAATTTCTAATTGAACAGAAATTCGTACCCCCTACAGCAGAACAAAGAATGATACAAGCAAATTTTAATAGGCAAACGATACAAACCATTTACAGTATTCCTTTTAGAGTGAAAAAGGATATTAGACTCGCTATATTCCAATTCAAAATTATACACCACATCTTGCCAACTAATGCAACTCTATTCAGAGATAAGATAATTCAATATGACAATTGTCATCTTTGTGATGAAAAACAGACTTTAAAACATCTTTTTGTTCTATGCCCAGACGTTCAAGTCTTTTGGGAAACTTTCTGCAACTGGTGGAATGTAAAGAATGACGATTTTATCGTTTTAAATGAGCATATTATCATTTACGGCTACACAAATAACTTCAGGAAATACCTGGGTTTAAACCTCTGCTTAATAATCGCCAAATATTACATTTACTACGCTTCTAGAGAGAAAGATCTCTATTACTTTGAAGTTTTCCTTGTCTTTCTAAAGAGTAAATTATCCATCGAGAAAAGCAAAGCCAAATCGCAAATTAATTCTTAAATTACTCTATTTCCTTGCTTTCGTTCATGGGAGCATTCGAATCTAAAGATCTATTTAGACGGGCACTCTAAAAAATAAATGTTTATTTAAAATTTTGATTGAAAGGTATTTGTTAAAAAAAGTATTGTAGCTGTAAGTGCAACTGTGATGTAACTAGTTATGTAACTTAATTAGGTGTAACTCATATAGTGTAACTCAAGTAGGTGTAACTAATTTTGTGTAACTATGCCGTAAGTATCTTTGTAACCTACTAATAAGGCTATTATACAATATTTCTGTAAGTAACTATCTTGTAGAAAATAATAAAACTAAAAAAAAAAAAAAAAAAATTATTTAAGACCCGAAACCTGATTCGAGGTACGATACCATCGAATAATGTTATTTACATTTCGCTTTTTGGTCGCGACTAGCAAGTTAATTTCGCAGGAATATAAAGATTGACGAAGTTGTCTTTTTATGTAAACAAAAAATATTGACCGATTCTAGAGTGTTTTCCTTGTTATGCCCTATTTTGTCTTCCCGTTTGTGTCATTCTATTATGAGGGGAATAAGTCGAGGGGACTAAGGCGAGGGGAATATGTCGAGGGGAATATGTGGTGGGGAATATGTTGGGAGGAATATGACGAGGGGAATATATAATCCTTTGTTTTGCTATTGTTAGCAGCTATTGTTTTTAGCCCCGCCTCTCCCCTGTTACAATCAAAGCGCACCCAGCTTTTCAGACACTGTACTGAACCAAGAGAACAATGAACTGGGTTATGTGATATATTCCCCTGAAAAGAACAAATAAAACTGAGTTAGGTGGAAAATAAGGGCGGAAACACTTGTGTCACATGCATGTATATTAATTAAATTATATCAATATAAACAGAATGCAGAAGTAATATATTTTCGTAACTTTTTATGAAACGAAATTAAAACTCCTAAACATTAATTTTCTCTTTTCCCTTCAATGTGGCATCCTGGAAAAATCATGTTTTCAGGTGGTATGTACATTAAAAGCTTTATTGATAAAACTGTGCATTAAGACCTTCATAATCTGCTCAGGGGCGGATCCAAGAATTTCTGAAAGGGGAGTTGTATACCTTAATAACTTTTCAGGCCATGGGCTAGGAGGGTCCACTCCGGTCCGAATATTTTACCAATTTTATCCTCTAAAACGCCATTTCCAGCATTCCGGAGACTCGAAAAGCGTCAAGATATAAGAGAGAGACATGGAGGAGGGTTTGTTTGTTTGTTTGTTTTGTTGAATATTTATTCAGGAGCATCTGATTTAGCATACACAGCTAGTTTGAACAGAGCTCTGTTGGGGTTGGGGGTTGCACCCCCCTCAATCCCTCCCCGGCCCTGGATCCGCCCCTGCTACTCTGAACTCTGCAAACTGTGCCCCTCTTATTTACTTTCCTGCCCTCACTCTAGGCGTACGATAGCTTTGACCAACAATGTATTGTTCAATTTCTATTTCCAGACAATTTTTCAGTAATTGTATGATGTACTATACTATCGTATGGAGAATTCGTGTGATAAGTAATTACGTTCCTTGTTAATTTACACTTCTTATGCCACTGGGGATCTCGGAGTACGCTTTTTAATGCTTCTTCAATGCAAATCTTCAGGTCTTCTTTTAAAATATGATACACTTTCGCATACCATCACCTAGAGTTTCCGTTTATATGTTGAAAACGACGGCTCTGCCGGCTTCTCTTACATGTTAAGTCACCGAGGCTGAAATTATCGATACCACAGAAGAAGAAATTGTTAGACGACGCTACAAAGTTTTATCATACACTATATCAGTGTTGAGGAAATAAAATCAGGCATGTCCAGTAAACAACTGATCTTTTTCTCTCTAAGCTGAACTTAGATCACAAGTCGTCCTAAAATCGTTGAATGTACATGTACGTCAAAAACTCCAATATTGACTTCCTTTTGAGCTTAGAATCGGCATACGCGCATTTTACAAAAAAGTAAAATAAAGTAAACTGTTTAGACAAAAAACGTCATCCGTTGCTTTGCATAATTCGGTGTCTAGTACCCTGCCAGTGTTGTGATCTTTATAGTTAAGTGAAACACATAGCGTCCTCTTTTTCAACGTTCCTTTCACTTTCACGCAGTTGGCACATAACTCTTACTTAAACTAAGTGTTTATTTACAATGTATCTTTATTTGGCGTTTCTCTGTAAATTAAATCATCAGATTTCGAAAAATAGCCTATATCATGCAACTAAAGAATTTTCCACAACCACGACTGCGGAGCACGGCCGGGCTTTGCCTAGCTCTTTCTTTTAATTGTGCAGAAAAATTATAAACTGGATTATAACATAGCTTAAGGTTACAGTGTACCTTCGGGGGTGTCTCCAGGATAACAGCTCTAGCGTCTTAAGATTACACTTAATATACCTAAACCCAGATATCAAATTAAAGCTTATAGAGCTGGCTATCTAAATATGAAAACCATTTGGTAATAAAGTGAATTGTCGAATTTTTTACCACGTCTAAATTCGAACGTCCGAATCAGCTTTAAAACGCTATAACTCAAAGCGATTATTGTATTTTGCTAATTTGATTTGTTCTCGGGTTTCCGGACACGAAGCGCTAAAAAAACGTGTCGGCGATTTCCCAATTGGAATGATCGCACGGAAATGGCTCTTGACGAAAAAGTTTTCGGAAATAAGAAATTCGCCGACACGCTTTTGTTGATTATATGTTAGCCTAACTTCTGTCCAAATTTGAGGAAAATCGAACAAATTTCCTTTGAGTTGTAGCTTTTTAAAGTGTCCCCAACAAGCGAAAAATTAACTTTGAGAAAACAGCGCTTAAAAAAACATATCGCCTCATAAACAAACTCCGCCCACAAAAGTTATTCTGTCATTTCTCCGTCAATTTTCACTATTTTTCGATAAATTTTTTTTGAATGAAAGTTCATTCTGTAAACTTTATTTTGACGCCAAAAAAAAAATTTCGATAAATTTTCGATCTGAAGGTACACTGTAACCTTAAGAGAAGCGCGCGTTCTGATTGCCTAATACGCCCGATCCATTTGCCCGTGGGTTGCATGCTGACGTCAATTTGTTTTGTACTTTTTTCTCGGCAACTTTTTTCATCGATGTTGCCACTTTTTACAACATAATTCCTATTTTTTTCTTGTAAAATATGGAAAAATCTAATAATTCTTCCGGAAATGAGGAAGATAATTCCTGTGAGCTACCAAATTCGAGCTCAAGCTTTTTGACGGGCCTCCGGCTAAGAGATTTGCTAATTTAAGCGAGCGGGAGCTGAATAAGCTTGTTGAACAAAGACACTCGGAGAAGACCAAAAAAAAAACAACAAATTGGTCTGTATCAACCTTTCTAGGTAAGTAATGTATAGCAGCAATTCTAGAGAGTGTTTTTCGGCGATTTGGCGACAATAAAATTCCGCACAAGCTTTCATTTTAAAACTTTTCAGGCGTCGAAAGCCATTTTAATGCTTTCTGCGAGCAAAACCTGTACATTAACTTTCGTAATTTAATTTGTTGAGAGTTTTAACAAATTTCTGTTTTAATGTCTTACATAATAAATCCGCCTGTTCCAAAAACGTTGAAGATAATTGTTTACTGAGCGTTAATAAGGGAAGTTTTATCAAAATATTGGTAGCCTCTGATAATTTTTTTCAGTTTTGCTCGATCGTTGAGCTCTGACAACCGCTTGAATGAGCGACTGCATCGTGCACAAATATAAGCTTCAGTTCTAACACTTTCCAAGCCTCAGTTGTCTGTTCTTTTATTTTACCAAATAACGAAAGTAACAGAGACCAATTTTTTAAAGCCATTCACGTGTTAAATTTTAGCCTGGTGCTTAGAGAAAGCTATACAAACACCGCTTGAAAACATGACAATCGGTCAGCTGGACCACAACATGAGGCGATTTTACGCCGAAGCACGAACACAAAAAGGGGAGCCATACAGTAAATCCACCTTGCTTGGTTCAGACACGGAATTGAAAGATATCTAAACTCTACTCCACACAACAAAGGGCTCCAGCTAGCAAGTGATCCGAGATTTTTGCGGTCAAACCAGCTGTTAGACGCGCAACTTATCAATTTAAAACGAAGTGGAAAGGAAAACGCAACCCACAAACCTGCTATTGAAGAACAGCATCTCAAACAGCTCAAAGCCAGCGGAGTTTTTTCTCTTTCTTCCCCACTCTCGCTTTTAAGAAATGTCTGGTTCCATATTGTTCTTTTCTTTTGCCGAAGAGGCCGTGAAGGACAGAGAGCTCTTACCACAACAAGCTTCAAGTTTGCCGTCGATGCAGCCGGGCGAAAATTCGCAACCATGACCCATGATGACGCTTCGAAGAACCATCCAGGTGGTGTCAATGACAAGCCCAGTAACGAAAAAGAAGCTAGGATGTACGAAACTGCAGGGCAATACGATGGCTACAAGGCTCTAAAGCTGTACCTTGAAAAGATTACCCGAATTGCAGTGCGTTTTTCCAGTATCCAAAGGCAAATTTCAATCCTGAAGAAGACGTGTGGTTCGAGCAAAGGCCACTAGGCGTCAACACCCTGGCAAACATGATGAAAAATCAGCGAAGCGGCCGGGCTGTCCAAAATATACACAAACCACAGCATCAGAGCGACGGCCATAACACTGTGGTCCAATGCTGGCGTTCCCAATCGACATCATCATGTCAATTTCAGGCCATCGAAACGAGCAGTCCCTTGCACATTACAACTCTCGACCATCCGTTTCACAGCTTCAAAATTGCAGTGATGTGCTGTCAAGGGCTCTTTCGGCCCCAAGCACTGGTTGTGTATCCACGGCTTCCTCAGTGCAATCCACAGTCCGAGTGAGCAGTGGCTCACGTCAAGAAATAAATCCTTCACAGGTTGCAAGAGACGTGGCACCATTCTTCCAAGATTGCACCATTCAAAATGTGCAGTTTGTCTTGAATTCTTCGGAAAACCGATCCAAATTTAACTAACTTTTGAGAAACGGTTTTACCGACAGCATTTTTTGTTTGTTGTCAGTTCGATATTTAGGTTAACTTTCGGAGCAGTTTGAAATTGTTTGTTTGTACGAGATCGAGAAAACATAAACTAATTCACCGCGATCCAAGAAAAATGTTCATGTGTCGCTTTGTCAGTTTTTTGAATGAACATTTTCGCGCGGTTGATCGTGCTTTTGACTTCATGTAAGCAGGACGAGATTCAATAAATATTTCTATCCGAAAGGAAAGATGTTAAGTATTAATGTTATAAAAGAAATGGTAAACGCAGCAGCTGTGCAACCATCGAGTTATGGATGCACTTGGGAGGTTTGCTAAGCACTCAAGAAGCTAGAGTCGCACTCGGCTATCGCCTCGTGCGACTCTTACGCTTAGCAACCTCCCGCGTGCATCCATAACTCGATGGTTGCACGCTGCACGTTTACCATTTCTTAAGGAACCTCTCCAAAATTTGTAAAAAAAAAATAGGCAGCAAAATGTAAATGTAAAGTGTCGCGAATCCTTGCAGTTTAAAAAAAAGAATCGATCGAGAATGCTCACTCGTACATTCCTTAGCTTGACAGATTAAAAACCGGGAATTTCCGTGGAAATTGTAAACATGACAACGTTGTTGTAACTTTTTTTGCCCTTTAACACTTTTCGTTGAAACTCAAATATTCACAGCGACTGCATGGACAAATATTAAAAAAAGTAGCTACAATGGACACATTTGTACTCAGTGTTTTTTTAACTTTTTCCCACCGTAGAAGGTCTGTCTTACAAACATTTGTATAGTTTCAATTGATTTGTAGTGAAGTAAAATACCTCCATTATTTTGTTTCCGCTTTCCTTGGCCCAACCGTTAGGATCAGTTTGGAGACTATCTTAAATTACCTAAACTGATTGTACTGATCATGTTGTGCAAAAGATCCGGCGGGTACCTCGTTGTTTTGTCACTGTGATTTGACTCACATCAAAGTTACTTTAAAAGTGTAGTTCAGTGTACTTTGAACTTGATCTTTATTGTTTTTTAGCCACGGTAGCTGCGCATACATTCAGTGGATAAAAAGCATAAATAAATTAACTGGTGTTCAAGAAGGCCGTGTATAATATCTACCTATTGCATCTAATACTAATTACTACACTACGTATTCTTATAAAATATCTATAATTATATAAACGTATAGTAAGTAATGATAATAACTATTAGTGTATACTAAAACAGTGGATAGCGTTGTTGGCGCGCTCTGATTGGCTACTGAAACTCGGGATAGCAAGTGCTATTCACCTCCAAGTAATTTCCGCGCGAAAATTGTAATCGTTGACAGGTCTGGAATAAATGAGTTAAACATCATCATTTTCGCGCTATATTATCTCACCGTTTAGTATATACTAAAAATACTATTCACAACACTCATAATAATATGCAAAGTTGAAATATGTAATAATAATGCAGTTTTCTCGACTAGGTGAGCATTCCTCGCACTGATTACGTAAGAGCTCTACAATAAATACCAAGACAATTCGTTCACTCCACTCACACTCAGTTTTTTTCAGCGGAGCGCGGAGAAGGTCACTAAAGTTTTTATGGCGGTACAACCCACGCCATGGCAGATATCCAGCCTTGGTTCAAGTGGACCAACAAGAATTTGAGGTGATTGTTTGATCGCATTGTGTTTCGCTTTCCAGTCACGCTTTTGGTCTCGTTGTCTCTCATAGATTCCTTTAAACCACCAAGGACTGAGTGGAAGTGAATTGTTACAGGACTGGAAAATCACTAGTTTGCTGAAAACCGCACACGTAACCTGAAATTACGATCATGCTTTGTTCGTAAAATGATCTCTTCGACTTGAGAATCGAAGGTTGATTACGAACGGGAAAAAGCGTAGGCGCCTTTAGGCGCGGTAAAACGTCCAGTTGTTTGAACTGGCGGCAGAGCGAAATATCGCTGGAATGCTTTGTTCGTAAAATGATTACGAACGGGAAAAAGCATGGGCGCCTTTAGGCGCGGTAAAACGTGCAGTTGTTTGAACTGGCGGCAGAGCGAAATATCGCTGGAATGCATTGTTCGTAAAATGACTTCGAACGCGAAAAAGCATGGGCGCCTTTAAGCGCGGTAAAACGTCCAGTTGTTTGAACTGGCGGCAGAGCGAAATATCGCTGGAATGCTTTGTTTGTAAAATGATTACGAACGGGAAAAAGCATGGGCGCCTTTAGGCGCGGTAAAACGTGCAGTTGTTTGAACTGGCGGCAGAGCGAAATATCTCTGGAATGCTTTGTTCGTAAAATGATTACGAACGGGAAAAAGCATGGGCGCCTTTAGGCGCGGTAAAACGTTCGGTTGTTTGAACTGGCGGCAGAGCGAAATATCGCTGGCAGGCTTTGTTGGTAAAAAGATTTCTTCGATGGGAATTGAGAATTCATCACGGACGAGGAAAAAGTATTGGCGCCTGTAGGCCTAGTAAAAAGTCCAGTTATTTGAACTGGAGGCAGCGCCAAATAAGGCTGGAATGCTTTGCTAGTAAAATTGTTTTTCTTCAATGAGAATCGAGGGTCGATTACGAACGGGAAAAAAGCATGGGCACCGATAGGCGCGGTAAAACGTCTAGTTGTTTGAACTGGCGGCAGAGCGAAATATCGCAGGAAGGCTTTGTTCGTAAAATGACTTCTTCGATGGGAATTGAAATTCATTACGGACGGGGAAAAAAAACCTTGGGCGCCCGTAGGCGTGTTAAAAAGTCTAGTTGTTTGAACTGGGGGCAGAGCGAAATAACGCTGGAAGGCTTTGTTCTTAAAATGATTCCTTCGATGAGAATCGAGAGTTGATTACGAACGGGAAAAACTATGGGCGCCTGTAGACACGGTAAAACGTCTAGTTGTTTGAACTGACGGCAGAGCGAAATAACGCTGGAAGGCTTTTTGGTAAAATGATTTTTTCGATGAGAATCCAGAATTCATTAAGGACGGGAAAAAAGCATGGGCGCCAGTAGGCGTGATTTAAAGTCTAGTTGTCTGAAATGGCTGAAGAGCGAAATATCGCTGGAAGGCTTTGTTTCTAAAATGTTTTTTTTCTTTGACAATCGAGAGTTGATTACGGACGGGAAAAGCATGGGCACCTGCAGGCGCAGTAAAATGTCCTGTTGTTTGAACTGGCGGCAGTCCGAAATATCGATGGAATGTTTTCTTTGTAAAATGATTTCTTAGATGCAAATCGAGCGTTGCATGTGCCCTTCTGGCGCGGTAAAACGTCCAACGCCTAGTCTTCTCAACTAGCGGCAAAGCAGGAAAATGCTGGAATGCATTGTTCGTAAAATAACTTATTCATGCAGAGAAAGGCCATGGCGACGTGATGAATAACTAATCAGAGGGGTTCGTAGTTAAGTGAAATCACTACAAGGTGAAATGTTCTATTACAGTGCAGTGCTGCCAGCTTTAATTTCGCAAACAAAAAAGTCTGTTTTTCTATGAAACAGTGCGAATGATCAACTTACATGAAGAACTTGACCAGAGCACATAAGCCGCGAAGAGAGCGACTGCTCTCATTTTGGTAAATGTAATAAATGTAGTGATGACAGAAATATGGATTCCGAGCTGCATTTACTTGTAAACGATGCCGACAACAGGACGTCTTTTTGAAGTATTTTAGCGTACACGACTCGTCCGTTGGCTGAGTTCGACAAGTACGAAGTATTTGAAATGCTTGAGACACTGCAAAACTTGGCCAGTGTAGTCAACATGAGAAGAGCAATTACTATCGACTATTCCATCAAACAGCACGGGAAAACATTGACGTACCAAAGCCGCACTTCCACAGCCTTCTAATGCGCCTGATTGATGACAACGATCATGGAAAAATTCTTGATGTACAAAGAAAGGTTGCCAAGGCTTACCGCCTGCAGGACGGTCTCGCGCCAGCGCCACTGTCACCTCAATACCCTACAGGAGGGGGACTGTGCAGTACTCACGTGCTAACACTATAAGGTGTTATGCGTGGGGCAGGCCTGGTCTCTTCAGAGCCACATGCCCTAATCGAGAATCGGTGACGGGAAAGCCAGGTACAAAAGATGCCAAAAGTAGGAGGGAATGATAAGTCAGTTAAACTGAGATCTTTATTATTCTAGCCTTGTGTATGACATAAATAGAAGTGTTATCATGGAACCTCTCCGAGCCTGTACTTAGCCTTGTATTACTGATAGTAACCCTAACAGTTTGGGGTGGTAAAACAAAACGGCGTAGAATATGCTTCGCCTCGGCTGTTTACTTATTACAACTGTTCAAATTGATAAGATTTTGTCGTCTTTGAATAAGTTGCATTGTCATAACGGTTTTGAATGAGGGTTATCTAAATCAACCCCTCTCGGCAATATGCTGAGTCAAAGCTGTTATTTCATTGTCGACTTGGCGGGGTTTAGTTTTTTCCCCCGTTACTCCACTATTAGTAATTCCATTGGGGCTCTGGATGACCTTGTTGTTTTGTTTTGCCCTGTTAAAGAAAATACCATGGATCTGAGAGATAAGTAACGCATTTGACTGCTGGATCGAACTTACTTCTGTAAATTGCGCCGGAACACATTGCCACCATGGGTCGATTATTATGGAAACCCCGCTAAGGTCGCCAATGAGATAACAGCACGTAATCTCAGCGGAACGGCTGAACCCGTAGGAAAGGGGGAAGCCTGTGGTACCTTAAGATATTTGGTCTTCTGTGATCCAAACAACTTCAGGGCGGAAGAACTTCACAGGCTTTTTCAATATTGGGAAGAAACAAGAATCGTACCACATTTCTGGCACTTTTTCCGCATATATTAACCGGATCAAGTGTGGTGCAATATCCGTAATTAAAAGGGTGGGTGTGGTGGACCTACCCCATATTGCCTTACCATTGACTGTCGAGCCCACAAAACCAAGACTATGCCACGACGCACGCTATTTAAGTTTATGGATGTGTGATATGCCCCGTTCTCTGGATTCCGCCGCAGCCTTCCCCGCTATGTACATAAAGGTACTTATCAGATGGTATTAGATGATAAGTCCGGCTACGACTGTATTTTGCTCACGGATGAAACTCGCACCTTCTTTGGAATTCAGTGGGGAGGATGGTACTTCATGTATAACACCCCCTTTGGATGGAAAATCAGATAACGGAGAAACACATACTCGAAGTAATTGTCCGTTCTTCCATTGACAACGATGAACGATGAAGACCGAGACCTCTCTCTCGACGCCGTTGATTATGTTCTGTGAGTCCGGAAGTGGCTGAAGAGGCCAATCCGGGCACGAAAGCGTCTGCCACATAATTTTAACAAATAAACCATGAGACATTGCATCAACCCCTCTAATTCTGTCTCTTTGTGCAGGAGGCTTTGGTTTGCCAGGTCCGTAGTAAATCGAGAATCTCGTCTAGTCGTGTCTGTGAAATGCGAGCCTCTTAAGTTACGCTATCGAGCTCGATCCCCAGCAGTTATAGAGTTGTACATGGAACAATAGTCTTTGCAGGATTTGAATTAAAACCTAGATCTACACAAGTATTGAGCATGATGTCCAAGTTCGTTTGGCATTGGGGGTCTCGGTCAGGAGGGCAACAGATCCATAAATCATCCAAATAGCTCCACACGGGGCTGGCCCCCCCGGTCGCGCGTTGCGAACGATACGATATCGATGTACTTGAGGAAGAGTGCGGGAGAGCTGCGTAATCCAAAGGGTAAAAAGGCGTCGACAAAGTAAGCAGTGGAGAGTGTGACGTAAATATTGACTTCCCATGTAGATCCAAGAAGCTCCCAGTCTTCGCGACGCACTAAAATGTGGCGGAATGCATCCGATAAGTTGGCCGATAAGTTGGGTTTGCTCAATAAGGCCGCCTGTCCGTGGAGTCTAAGTTGCGAAATTGCGTGGTCAATTGTGTCATAGGTACAAAAGAGGAGGTCCTTGCTAGTTAATGGAGTGACCGACGGGCCACGATAAATCGTTAATTATGCGCCATTTCGTAGGCATCGAGCGTTTTTTAGGAGTAGCACCCATCGGCGATCCGACAAAGGGGGGTGTAAGAAAAGGACCAATCTTACGATTAAGCGAAAGTTCAGTTCACGTTCCAATTCTCTCGCCACCGCTTCGGTGTTGGTAGTTGCTGACAAATGATTGTTATGTATCTGACTAAAACGATTTCCGGGAAAACCGATGTTTACTCCGGTATGAATGTCTTGCAATAAATCGTTTGCAAATGTTCTATCTGGGAGACGTGATAAGGTATCCGTCCATGAATCAAGATCAAAAGGTGAATTAATGTATCGTAACGAATTTACAATCGGCCTTAGCGTGGTCCCCCCAGCAAGCTTTGCAAACATGGGCTCGTTTGCATTCAGCTCCTTGCTGGCAGGAGTTGCTTTGGAGCAAGTTACAACCTTCTGTTCCGTTGCTGGCGAACCACTTTTCATATTTCCAGTAGTAGGGTTGCTGACCTGTCGAGTCTTTGCGCGTGCGGGGCCAGTTTTCTTCGTGCCTGTTTTTCTTCCAACGCGGATTTCGCACAAAGAGGACAATCACGAACCAAATGATGGGTGATTTACAACGCTGGCAAACGTGGTCTTCTTTTCTGACCGCGGACGAGTCGAGTATGGTTGTGTAAAGAGTTCTATTGATGGTGTCGAAGCGTGCAGATTTATTGAAAGTTACGTAAAGGTGAAATTGAACATCGTAAGAGTAAACCGCGCTCCACATGAATTTTTTGTCTGCCTTTTGTATCACAACTCGATACCGAGCAAGTCCCTTGTATCGTTACGGATCGACGTCCACCAGGAGCGCTTCGTAGATGTTCCACGCCTCGAGCCACTATTCACAACACTCATAATGATATGCAAAGCTGAAATATGTAATAATAATGCAGTTTTCTCGACTAGGTGAGCATTCCTCGCACTGATTACGTAAGAGCTCTAGGCAATTCGTTCACTCCACTCACACTCAGTTTTTTCCAGCGGAGCGCGGAGAAGGGAACGGCCCACCCTCCCACCCTCATCGCGTGGGTCGTACCGCTAGACTCGACCTCCCCTAAGCCAAGCTGGAACAGTTTGGCTTAGTCCGCTGGTCAATCATTATTCCCATACCTTATTTCAGCTGAGTATGAATGGGAGTGTTGTGAAATAGTATACTATTCATCTCAGCGTCAGTGGCCAGTGGTGGATATTTACCGAGCCGCGAAGCGGCGAGTTAATATCCACCACTGGCCACCTCCACTTTGGTGAATAGTTATTAATTATAGCAATCATAAACTACGGTGATAAAAATTGTTTGCGTCTGGTTTAAAAATTCCAAGGGATTCAGCTGATTCTACATGGTCAGATAAGGAATTCCAAATGTATCCGCCGTGAAAGGAGAATCTCCGTTTACCAGCTTCTATGTGAGGGAATGGCATGGCAAATATTTGAGAAAGCCAGTAAAGAGAAAAAAAGTAGTTAGTCGCAATACGGATTTTATATGTAATAGAAATATGCTGATCTAATTTTATTATGTGGTTTTCCTTTTCCTTAACTTGTGGATCCTTGGTGACGAATCAGAGAGTAAGTGCACTTAAGTTTATTTGATTTAACTGTCGTTAACTCTGCCCTTAATCTTATTTGCCTGCCGTCGTTTTGCCTGCTCAGGTAAATTAGGCAAGGGCCTCCAGGAATTTCACTCAAAAAAGTGAGGGGGTGGTCTATCTTCTGAGGCTTTGGTCATGAGAACTCAAGTCTTTGGTAGACTGAAGATTTTGCAAGTTTGGACATTTTAGCACACAGATAATATGCAAATTAGGTCACGTGACCCGTCAGGGTTATTTTTAGGTCAAAAATATTTCAAGCAAAATGGAAACACTTTTCACCAATACCTGGAGGCTGCCAGAAGTTTTATGATTTTAAGGCTATAATGCACTTCATTTCTGTGCTTGGCCTTTTAAAGATTAGTTAAAAAATACAGGAAAAATAATAAATTACTATTACGGGGGACTGGGTACTAGTACAAATTACCGTTTATTTTCAAACTTAATGAAATAATCAACAAAGGCCATGCGCAGATTTTTTGTTGTTGTTCTTGGGACTTATCTGGTAGCAATAACATTTGATTATGATCGGTATAAACTGTTGCCATCTTTGCTCAAAGTTTTTCCTGGATTTTGTGGCCGTATTAAGTCACGTGACCTAATTTGCATATGTTGTTCTTGACAAAAGCACCACATTTGCTAACTATTTACTCTTTTAAATTATTGAGTTCTCATGACTAAAGCCTCTTGAGATAGACCACCCCCGTAACTTTTGGGCGTTAAAACTAGAGGCCCTTGCCTTAATTTACCTGAGTGCCCCTTAGCGTCAGGGAAGCCATCTGCGATTATATTTATGCCATGCACAGTCGTAACATGCAGGTAATACCATGAGTTTCCATCACACGAAGAGCTCGCAAAACGTTAAATATTATACGTTCTTAGTCATTTCGGAGTATTTTTTTTGCAATAGCTTTTAATAATTACTTCTGACATTTACATTGAAAATGAACAACTGCATTTCGCTGGCGTGATTGGCTAGGTATACCCGATATGTAACATTTTAATACTGGTGAATACATTCTCGTTAATTGTACTGTTTCACAGCCTCTCTGTTTTTCTTGTTTTGGAAAATAAAAGTTACTCATTGGAACTTGTAATTAATAAATTATAAACGATTAAAAGCACTCTATCACACAATATGTTCTGGCCACAGACTCTCTTCGCCAAGCCATAACGGCTTATATTGGTGAACGACAAATTCTAGGTGTAACAGTTAATTATTATAAGTAAATATATTTCTCCTAATGATTGATTTTCTGTTGTTGATTTATATATGTGAATCTGTGGGGACTAATCAGTTTGTAAGTGTCCTTTCAGTTTATATTGTTACTTCCTTTGTTTATTGTTAACAAGGTTTCCAGTTTAGTGTGAGGTGTTTTAAATGGTAAAATTAATACTCTAATGGATATTAAAATAGCCAACAGGCTAGTATAGAAATATAATTGGTTACATCTGGGAAGGTAAATCAAAACAAAAACATCCTTAAATCCGTTTATGGGTAAAATAAAATAACAATATTTACATTTCGAACAATTTAACTATCAATATTCGATCTGGAATAAACGAATTAAGCAACTTTAAGGTTTGTTTGTTTTCATATGGAAGATAGATTTTTATTTACGTTCGGTGTAATTGTTGAGTAAGACTGATATAACTCTTAACAGTAGATTTTCTGTTTCCTTTTTCACGTGCACTTGTGGGGACAAATCAGACGGTAAGTGTCTTTACAATTGTTTTACAGTTAAACCTGTATTAAGCGAACACCGTATTAAGCGGACACCCTCCATTAAGCGGACAGTAGCTTAAGTCCGAGAATTTTGTTCCGTTGTTTACTGTAAAGAATACCTGTATTAAACGGACACCTCTATTAAGCGGACGCGGACACCTAAAACTTGACCACGGCGGCGGGGTGGTTATTTTAGCATAACTTTAAATGTATTGAGCATTTCGTTACCAAGCTGGGCACTGAGTAATAAACAGAGGACATGCACCAAATTATGTTGACACCAATATTGACAGGAGATATAAAATTATGACGTTATACTTGATGACGTCATGCTATGCTCCAGTGTTTTTGAAAATGGACAACCAGAGAGGTAAAAATTGAAAACCGTTTGTCGATATCACAAATATTAGATGAGATATGACACTTTAAATTTTGAAGAGTGCTTTGCCCAGAAAAAAGTGTCCCACCTAGATAAAAATATCACAATTTAAGTTTTTTTATGTCTGCAATTCTAGTTTTGTTGCAGATTGATTGTCCTAGATGAGTAGAACAAGAATAATTGAAAAAAATCAGGAATTATAGTTTTTCCTAACATTATTTACTTCAAAAACCTGTAGTTTTATGACGTCATAAAATGTGACGTCAAAATTATTTTATCGCTTCAATTATAGTTTAGAGGAAAAAACCGTACGATTTTTTTTAAATACTTATCGCTTAACTTTACCAAATTGTTAGTTTGAATTGAAAAAAAAAAAAAATGAAGAAAAAATACCATAGGACATATTAGCGACATATATGAGATAGGTGCAGTGGTTCCGAGTCTCATTATGTTCTAGCTATGGCACACTGACGAGGGCATAATAAGCCCGAAACAGCTGTCTGTGTCTGCTTTCTAGTTTTGAGCGCTGATCATGTCAGGTTTGGCCGACCGTAGTGCCATTTCGAGAGAATGCCTTTTCACATTGTTTGATCGGTCCTTGCAGTGGTCTGTTATCACTGTTTGTATTTGATCCAATGTGACGCAATGGATCGTTCACGGTATCTGCAGTTTAGTTGATTTAAACTTCATACGGTATTTTTTCTAAGTCTCTCGCGAAATGACTTCCGGTGAGTCGGGTCGACAACAGCCTTAGTCGAGGGTGGTAAAGGGGGGGGGGGGGGGGTGGAGGGGGGGGTGGAGGGGGGGGGATGGGGTCTGGATCACGGTTCACGAAAAATAAAATTGTCATTTCACGTTTCACGGTTGTTTGTTTGTTGTTTGTTGTCTTCACCGACTGTCCACTCCTCGTTCTTCCTGATGTAAAAAGAAAGCTGAGTTCTTTGTTTTGCTGATGTTGTGTAAAATTACCTAACCTTGTAGAGTGACCTGGGGTCCAGAATGACGGTCAGTCACGGTCATGCATTCGTCACGCAATTTATCACCGGCGTAGTTAAACGCTCACTGGATATATAATTTTTTTGGGAAGAAGAAAGAATCACGGTTTACAGTAGCATTTCACGAGGAAAAACCAACAGTCATTTTGCAGTGCTCATGTAAAAAAGTCGATTCACGGTTCACGGGTATGTAACCAAATCACGTTTCACGAGAAAAAAAGCCATTTCACAATTCACGGGGAAAAAAAAGAAGGCCTTTCACGGATCACGAAAAAACCCTTTACCACCCTCTTAGTCGACCCGATTCAGTTCGGGTGTATTGGACAACCTTCCCCAGATCTCACTCGTGCTTGTACTGACCGTGGGAGATGTGGGTACGAGCTTATCGCTTTAATTTAGACCGAACGTTTGATTATAGATCTTCTCTAACACGACGATATTTAGTTACAAAACTTAAACGACGGCCGGTAAAAGGAGTACATCTCAGTAAGTCTGCCCGACCAGGGCGGCGCCGGGAATTTTTCCTTGGTGGGGCATAACTGGAAATATGTGTAATATTGGCGCAACAGCGGCGTGATGGCTCGTATACGACGACTGTATTGTGATGTATTGTGTTGGGTAGTGTTAGGTTGTATTGTATTGTATTGTATTGTATTGCATTGCATTGCATTGTATTGTATTGTATTGTATTGCATTGTATTGTATTAGGTTGTATTGTATTAGGTTTTATGACGTCAGCAGGACGTCAGTCAGGTCGTCGCCATGACCCCAACAGCGCCAATGACGAGTGCCGAAGGCACGAGAAACTAGGGGTGTCTGGGGGCATGCTACCCGGGGAAATTTTGAAAATTTAAGTATTCTAGGATGCAATCTGGTGCAATCTGAACGCTAAAATTTGGTAAACACCAGGATTTCATTGTGGTCAACAAAGTAAGAAAAACTTAATGACCTTTTCCACTTTAGCAAAAAAAGAATTCTCAAACTTGAATACTTTCGTAGAAAACTATTAATTGTCAGTTTGTTTTAGCGTTCAATACATGGTTTGAAAAAGTTTTAATTGACATCGAATTTTCTAAAGCGATTTTGCCTTTCATTTGATGCTGAAACAAACTGATTTCCAATATCTGCCATGTTCAATTTGTCAGTCATTTCCTTGTGAACGTGGAGAATCAAAATTTTCAAGGTCAGGGAAAAGTCAATTTATTTTGCGAAAGGTCAGGGAAAATCTTAGTTCTTGTCTAAGTCAGTGAAAAGTCAGGGAATTTTGTTTTCAGTTTGGTGAAGTCAAATGCCATGCGTTCAAAATCCCGTGAAAAACGTAAAGAGATCGCTGAAAATGAAGAGAAGAATATTGATGGTCTGCAAATAAAGAAGCTGAAGCAAATGTAATAGTGGATGTCGCTTATTTGATAATTCGCCTAATGCAAAGTCAGTGAAAACTGTTTTGAGGTCAGTGAAAAGTCAGGGAATTTTTTATGTTCTAATGAGTGGCAACCTTGATCATGCAGTGATTCAATCTTTCTTGCGACATAGTTGTTCGAAGATGCGTCTTAAGCCTTCTAAGGGCAGAGGCCGAGCGCTCACTCGCAGCATTCGTGGCAGGTACAACGAGTAAAAATTTCTGAGAAATAAAGATTTTGATTTATTTATAAAGTCACAGAACATTTCTTTTACGAACGAGTCTAATACATTACATCGCCTCATACAGTGTAAACTATGATCATCTGGTCCAAGGATCTTAGCTTGCCACACTAATTAAAAGTATATCTCAGCCTACGCGATTTTGAGTTGTCCCAAAGTTGAAAGTTGGTGGGGCAAATGCCCCACCTGCCCCACCTGTAGCGACGCCCTTACCGACTAATACAGGAAGTAAAACGAAAACCTTTTACGAATTCCTATCACCAACTGAGATCATAGGAACGTATGGCAGTATTCTTGTAACTTAGGTTATGTGAAATTGGCTGCGAGTGAATTTCAAGGCCTGGACAATATTCCGCTTGCCGGTTTCAGTGCATAAGTTTAGGCCTCCTCGCTATTGTTACCTCTATTCTTTTTATATTAATGTGTTATTGTAGTATGGCAAATAAAATAAATAAAAAATAAATAAAAAAAAGTGATCGCACAGGGAACCCACACAACCTGTGTGGCCGTATTTTTAAATAAAGAGGAAATGTATGGGAATATCGAAAGGCTCATCATATCGTAAAATATCGCGATGAATATTTACATATAAGTTCAGACTGAATAAACATTATCTTACCTTAAATGTTGTGTATTGTCGTCCTTGTAGCTGACAACGGTGAGTTTTACCGATTTGAAGGGTTTTATACGTCCAGGTAAACCGCGTTAGACGCACACTCCTTCAAATTTGATATCCCATACATTTCCTCTCAATTTAATAATACGAACGGTCACACAGGTTTTGTGGGGGCCCTGTGGTGACCTGCTTTTTTGCCGTACGATATTTCAACATTTTCATAAAGTGTATTCTACAACATAAAATGATCATGTGCCAATAATTACATGATAAGACGTAAAATAAAAAAATAAATAAATAAATGATCTTTATTTACCCTTGGTACATGTTTAAATATAGCACAACTCTCAGCAACAAAAAATAAAACACAAACAGCGGTGATAAACATGGTAAACCAACGCATTTTTATAATAAACTTGACGTTCCGTATGCTAAGCAATACGTATTTTCAAAAGTAACCGTTGCTTAGCATACGAAACGTCAAGTTTATTTTAAAACTGCGTTGTTTTGCCATGTTTATCACCGCGGTTTGTGTTTTATTTTTTAATCAAGTTACGATGGCCTAAGAACAAGAGTTTATATGTTTCAGTAACAAGGTTAAGAATCCCATCTTGTAGAAAGCAGACCAGTTGTTTAATTTACAAGCTTGGCCGAGGAGTTAAATATGACCTCCCTACTATCGTGTAGAGCCGCAATCTTTTTTTTACCGTAATGATTCGAATTGGCGTCCGGGGCGCTTATTTTCTTTTGGTAGATCAAGGAAGGGCGCTTATTGGAGAGGGGGCACATGTTTTTTTCATTACGAAAAGCATGCGAACGTGACAAAAGCACTTTAATAAACAACAGAAAATGTACAATTCGCGTAGTCAGAACATTAATTCGCTATAAAACCTCAATGTACTCAATATAACTTTCTTCGATAACATAGGTTTTTGTCGTAGCATCTTTAACGTCCGATTCTGTGATCCTATCAAAAGGATCGCTTTCGCGGGATTTGTCGATAGCCTTGATCAGCTCTTAGCTTCTTATCCTTAAAGCAGTGGGGGATTGGGGGGGGGCGGGTGGGGGAGGAGGGGGCAGTGTGGGTGGAGGCACTTTTTAGAAAGGGGGCGCTTATTAACAAAACGACACTCGAGGGGAGGGGCGCTTATTAGAAAGTAGGCGAAATTGCCTTTATTGATCCAAAATTTATTTTAAAAAAAGCAATAGAACAGTGCAAAAAAACTTACACAAATAAAGATACCATTGAAACATACAAAAGAGAGAAATTTAAGATGATAAGAATAACATTTAGATATTTCTAAAATACGTGAGATTGGAAGGGGGAGCGTTGGCATCCCCCCACAAACATATGGAAAACTAATTCAACATTATTTTATAAGAATAGCATAATAGCAAAGCGCACAAATGACGTCAGTACTCATGTTTGTCTGAGTTTATAATTTATTCTTGTTTATTCTTGCATTTCTGACAATAGAAATTCCTTATTAGGAATCCCCTGAGAGTCACTTTTGGTTTGTTTGTCTGAGTTTTAGTTCTATAAATAGTAACTGTGCGCTTCGCTATTTCAGTCAGTATTTATCGGGTCGGGTAAAATTAATGGACCTTTTCAAACTACTTTAAACTGAAATTTTAGAAATTTTTAAAAAAAAAATTGTTAACCGGCGTTTCTCCATGCATTTTTTTCTGGCTTATTATTCATTTTTGGATTTTGAACGATATTCGTTAGTGTCTATCGCTTCCTTTCTCCTACGATTTGGATAAGGAACGTAAGCATAATATGAACTAATTAGGTATCCACATAGCGTCAAAAGAAGCTAAAGCCGAGAATCCCAAACATTCCGTTCTTTGTCAATTGTCATGTTATTACCAAGTCAACCTTTATCCAGTGACCAGAGTTACTTGAACCACAAGAACCAATCCGCTAGAACCAAACCTCCGGTGCAACTGAAGAAAAAAGTTATTATCGCTGCTTAATTATTGCGGTCACTGAAGTGATATCATCTTGGCTAAACTAAAGAAGGATCTAAGAGCGATTGATAGTTTACAATAATTTACAATATTTTCCGTATCAGAATTAAAATTCAAAATGTTAGGTATACGGACATTTGATAGAGTATTCCTATGGTACGAGTCTTTTTTATATATATTGATTTTTTATTTTAATTTGCAATCTAACATTTTTGAGTCCACCGCTATACCAGGTTGCAGAAAGTAAACTCAATCAGTGACGAGTGGCAATAAAAGTAACGAAACGTTCTTTGCAATTGAATCCTTGATGTTTCTCTGTGTTGCTAAGGTGTAAACGCATCTTTATAGCTACCTTGTATTTAAACGCTGAGAAGGCAGCTATGTGTGAACAAAGTCCAGGGCCACTTTCTTATCGAACAACAGGCGTTAGTCTTGCTCACACCTGCAGAAGAAGTAATCAGTTACTAATAAATGTTTAGAAAATAAATTTTTTTAGTTTCGTCGTAGCATAAGCTTTTGTATTTGCTCCCCCCCCCCCCCCCCCCCCACCCCCCCCCACCCGCCTCGGTTGTGTCCTCTACAAATAAGGTAGTCACGTGTCGATAATCACATACCTCTATATGGCAACGTCACACGTCAAAATGTGTCCGAGGAAAAACTCAGCAGCTACTAAAAGCCTTGGGTTCCCAAATTAAAGTCGCGAAAGAAATGTACAAAGATGTTGACAGGGGAGTGGCACCCAACCCCTCCCCCTCCCCGCCCATAAACCCTTCCCTTTGTACGCCCAAGTGTTAAAAATTCTCAGTATAATACATATAATCATTTATCTTGTCATTTTTTCTTATCGTGGACTTTTCTGGACACAACAGCTTGTAAGTACATTTTCTATTTCATTTAATAGATGCATTTCCTTTATTATAAACAAGTAGTAACTGGGCTTTTTTTAGGCCAAATACACTATTTCTACTGAATTACTAAAATATACCCTTTCTAAAAGCTGGTTTGCCTTTTTTTCCTTTTTATATGGATGTTTGGCGACAAACTAGGTCGTAAGTATCTCTTGACGTTCATTCAATACACGATTCAGTCTTGTGTGGACTGACACCTTACTTTTCATTCTGGCAGGCATTCTGGCAAAAACTGGTTCTATATGTAAACAGTGTCTGACCGTTACGATAATTGTGTTTTTCTGTTTCATTACATGCACGCATTTCCCTTGTTATAAACGAAGAGTACTGAATTGGGTTTTTCAATCAATCAATCAACTTTATTCATGTGTCAAAAACGTTCTAGCTCAATTTTTCAATTGAGCTAATTGGGAACACAAACTAAGAACTTAAAATTAAGAAGAACTAAACAAAAACCTAATAACTAATTTCTTTAATATTCACAGATTTACACTGACATTAAAATTCCTTAGCAGTAATAATAATAATAATGTAGATTTAAAATTTTAAAAATTAAAAAAATTAGCTGTTACATAAATAGCAAAACCAAATCCACTATTTCTACTGAATTACTACCGTGCGACACGCCTTACGGTGAACACCCAACAAACGTTTTTACAAGTTTTGTTTCCAAGTTTTGTAACTAACTTTGCAATCCTGTGATAAACACGAAGCGACAAACGATTAAATGTAATGTCGCTTCGTGTTTATCACAGGAGTGTATAGTAAGTTATAAAACTTGTTAAAAAGTTTGTTGGGTACTCACGGTAACTGGGCGCGTCGCACTAAATTAAACTCTTTCTAAAAGCTGGTTTGCCTTTTTTTCCTTTTTATGATGTGGATGTTTGGCGACAAACTAGGTCGTAAGTATCTCTTGAGGTTCGTTCAATGCACGATTCAGTCTTGTGTGGACTGACACCTTACTTTTCATTCTGGCAAAAACTGGTCCTTAAAACAGTGTCTGACCGTTACGATTATTGCTTTTTTCTGTTTTAATACATACATGCATCTCCTTTATCATAAACGAGTAGTAACTGGTTTCTTTTTTAAATGAAATACACTATTTCTACTGAATTACTAAAGTATACTCTTTTTAAAAGTTGGTTTTTCCTTTTTTCCGTTTTGTCCTTTTTGTATGGATGTTTGGCGACGTTAAACTAGGTGGTAAATATTTCTTGAAGTTCATTCAGTGCACGATTCAGTCTTGTATGGACTGACACCTTACTCAGTGGCCGTTACGATAATTGCCTTTTTCTGTTTCATTATACATGCATCTCCTTTATTATAAATGAGTAGTAACTGATTTCTTTTTTGAATGAAATACACTATTTCTACTGAATTACTAAAATATACTCTTTTGAAATGCTGGTTTTTTTTCCTTTTTGTCCTTTTTATATGGATGTTTGACGACAAACTAGGTGGTAAGTCTTCCTTGAAGTTCATTCAGTGCACGATTCAGTCTTGTATGGACTGCGCCTTACTTTTCATTCTGGCAAAAACTGGTCCTAAACACTTTGTCCTTTACGATAATTGCCTTTTTTGTTCGATTCATTACATACATGCACCTCCTTTATTATAAACTAGTAGTAACTGGTTTCTTTTTTTAAATCAAATACACTATTTCTACTGAATTACTAAAATACACTCTTCAGTTCTAAAAGCTGGTTTGCCCTTTTCCTTTTTATATGGATGTTGCGACAAACTAGGTGGTAGATGTAAGTATCTCTTGACGTTCACTCAATGCACGATTCTGTCTTGTGTGATGGTATGATGCTACGATTATGAGTTGAGCAAGGCACGAGCGATGTTTGGTGACAAAGTTTTGCCGTTAAAACTACGTTGTTGTCAAGGGCAACTTGCTACGTTTCCAACCGTAACGCGTTTTGTTACTGATGACGTCCAACGACAGACAAGTTACCGTTTGAAACGTTGCAAGTTGCCCTTGACAACGACGTAGTTTTAACAGCAAAACGTTGTCGCCAAACATCGCTCGTGCCTTGCTCAACTGATAATCGTAGTACCTAAGGCCCGGTTTAAACGTCGCATTTCACGTGTCGAATCTAATTCAGGAATTTAATGCATGTGAAGTTCGACGTTTAACTCAAATTCGTCGTCTAAATCAAATGTCGAATTTAATTATTTGAGTCGACCCAGATTCGGCACATGTGCGACCTTTTAACCGGGCTTTACTTTCATTGTAACAAAAACTGGTCCTAAACAGTGTCTGACCGTTATGTTCGTTCATTTTCTAAACCATGTTCATGCTGAATCGACTCAGACCGTGTACAGTAGCCATGGGTTAACTGCGAAGCGAGCGTGCTACGTTTCCTTTATAAACGGTGCGGGCAGCGAGTCTGTTAGGAGGCCTCAGAGAAATAATGCTTTGTCTTTGTTGAGAAAAATGCGTCTTATTAAGAACAAACTACGTCCAACTGTCTAAAAAATCATTGCTCAGCATTTAAGAGATACATTTCGTAATGATTGGTTTTGTCTTTTTCATCTTTTATGGACATTATAATTAATGACCAAACCTGCATTCATTACGCGCATGGCTTTTCTTTAACTTTTTACGTCAGTACGAAGTAAATTCGTACATTGTTTTAAATAATTTTATCATTAGAAAGTTAAAAAAGCAGCCGTTGGCTGCACTTGGGTTTAAAGTTAAAATACTTTATTAGAGTTGAAAGAAAAAAACATAAATTGTATTACTCCTGCATTACATTTTCTTGTTTTTCCTCCCAATATGGAATTTTGTGGACTCCCAGTGCAGCGTAAGTATCTTCATTTAATACATGTTTGTAGCTTCACTTTTATTCCTTGCAAAGGTTATTTTACTTTAGTAATTATTTTGTATATTAATTATTTTAATAAGTTTAAAAAAGTCATGGAAAGGCCGGTGGGCCCTGACAGTCACATTTGTCGCAATTTGGTTAAAGAATTGGGGCCGTATTCACGAAACGCTACCTAATGTCACGAGTGCTTGTGCTTATCACGCAAGTGAGAACCATTATCAGTGTGTGGTCTGGATAAGTTCGTACTGCGCATGATAATATAGTCTTCAATATTTGGGAAGAAATAATTCACCGAAATACGACGTTATCTGTTAATGTCTAAACAACATAGGTACTTATTTTTCCATGTGGCTTGCTTCTACTGATTACATTCAATACTGAAACCTTGACCATTTTCAACTGTCTAAAAAAGCTACGTAACGTAAATTGTCGTAATATACCGGCACCTGATCGAAAAAAACGTCGGATAAAAAGTATAACCATGGACGATATGACCGAATGGTTCTCTGGAAACGGAAAAAAAATGTGTTCTCAGATACTGAATTCACATTATTATAACAAAGTATACACCCAAATCATCTTCCGAAAATCTTTTAGGAAGGAATAGATCTTAAAAATAGTTGCTGCGGAGCGAGCGCAGCGAGCGAGCAGCAACATAATCAGGATTTAAGAGAGATATATAAGGTGGGACGAATTCTCGAATTTATCACTTTTTACCAGAATGCATTGCATTTAACAACACTTTTTACCAGAATGCATTGCATTTAACCACACTTTTTACCAGAGTTCTCCGCGGCATTATAGCTTGTGTAGCGAGAATCACAATGACAGCTGTGTCGTGTAAACAAAAGATATAGAAGTTCTGAGTTCTTTCGACACGAAATAACGAGGACATTGTTTTGTAATCAAAGTGCTTTTTGTAACGGCCGTGGAAATATTAAGAATATTCTTCTTTGAATTAAACACTTTCATTATGCGAATCAGGTCCGTGTTATTTTTATGAGCTCTGTCGGCATGAAATATCAAGGACACTTTCGTTACGCGAATCTGAAAGCGCTTTGTTCTCGGCCGTCTCGGTGTTGTGTGAATATCCACAGGAAATAACTCGGGAACTTTACCCTGGGTGCCAGAGGTTCTTATTTTTTAGTGAAAACGGTTTATGCGGTTAACTTCACTCATGATATTCAGAGAACGGACCTCTGGATCCAGGGTGCGGGAACTTATGATCAGGTTACCCGTGACTCTTAACACAAGGTCGACGAGAGCTCCCTAAGCGAGACCAAAATCCGAAATTTACACCCCTAAGCGAGACGACGAGCATTCACGCCCCTTTCATATGGAGTCCTCCCCCCCCGGTTTCGACGGTGATCGGGAGACTAAAATTGATGGTTTTTGAGAGGCGCACTACGTAGAAACATCCGTTACGTTGCGTCAGTTTTTTCACATGGTTTGGCCATGTTCTCTCTGGCAGATAGTTTTGCAACAGTGGCATGATTTTCTCAACTGTTTTGTTCATTGTGTATGACATAAGCTGTACACGTGGACAGGGTCATATCCGGAGTTTAAAACCAAGTGGAGATTTTTGAAAGTGCTAACTCTGTCAGGTTAGTTACTCGAACTTTTTGCTACACTGTGCTGACGATCCGCAATAACGGCGAAATACCTAATCGCAGTTGCATTTAAACTTTCGGTTTGTTGCGTTACTTTTTCTACGCAATTATCAGCCTTGCTTCTTATAGTACCGTCGAAAGGGCCGAGACGGCCTGAATTCGTTTCTTGCTTGTAGCAGGGCAAAAATAAAGAATTTGGGAAAAAAAAAAGAATTGTGTATTTCAAACATGTGTACCAAAGCCTTTTGACCAGCAAAAAATAAAGGAAAACTATTTTTGGTCGCGAAATCGAGCGGACCGCTTTTAGCTGGACTGCCACTTAACGCTAACAGACGTACCACTAATCGAAAAACGGAAAACAGAGATATTTCAGCCGATCCACATCTGAATAAATTACAAGAAAAATATTAAACATCAAACAACATTTAACAGACCGGGCCAGTGAAGTCGCTTAGCGAGTGACAACCAGACATCTCGTGAAAAGTTGCTTAAAGTTAAGGCAGGAAAGCGAGTCGGCAATTAATTTTAGCCAATGAGAAGGCAGTTGTGGTCATTTATCCGACAATGCTGTCAAATCGGGGATAAAGCAAGCGTTCTATTTTCATGCCTTTCTCGTCGCATATTTGCGTCTTGTTGTACTAGATGTGTTCGATTAGCGAGTGACAACCGGAAATTTCATGAAAAGAGTTGCTTTTCAACTCGCTTAAAGTTATTAAAGCGAGTCAGCTCAATTGAATTGAACTCTCGTTAAATTTAAGGCACGAAAGCAGGTAGCTTAAGCGATTTGGCAATTAATTTTAGCCAATGAGAAGCCAGTTGTGGTCATTTATCAGACAAAGCTGTCAAATTGGAAAAAAAAGCGTTCTTTTTTCATGCCTCTCTCGTCGCATATTTGTGTCTTGTTGTACTAAATGTGGTCCAACCAAATTGCAAAGAAACTGGAACGGTTGCATCTAAATACGAAGTATTCTCGCCAAATATTGTAAGGTAGTGGGTGCCGGCGCTCTCATTGCGTCAATGGTGGCGCAATTTCTGCGAAAAATAGCTCAAGACGTCTTTAACATGGCTTTGCATGCGTGGGGCCAACGCTCACGGTTTCTTTCGGTGACTATGGCTCCTGGCAAAATATGTTGTTGTTGCTCATTTATATTAGATTCGGCATATGTGGAGGGGCCTAATTTGATTGCATTATACAATGGATTTACTTTTGCGCACAATTAACGTTAATGTCCCTTTTTTAGTAGTCATTGGAATACTGAATCATTGCTATTATGGTTTGATTTATGAAAGAGTTATTTCAATTTTAAATAGGTATTAAATGTTGAGGTGTCATGATTATGTAATAGTATGTTAGAAAGGTAAGATTTTGCCGATTAAGCTAACTAACAAACTTTCGGCTTGATTATGCAAGAGTATGGATTTGGCTTTTGTTCTGTCGGTTTTGGAATATTGAATCATTGCCATATGAAGCACTCATCAGTCAAATATTTCAATAGTATTGCAGAAGAAAATCCAGATGATATTAAAGTTTTGAAAACAGCTCCAACTGGGAAAGCTGCTTTCCATATTAGAGGCAATACATTTTACACACGACATTCAAGTTTTCCAGTTTCAACCATGTTTGAATTTAGAAATAATGAGACAAAAATATGCCAAAAAATTTGCAGAGCTACTTAATCGCATGAGAAAGGGAAAACATACTAAACATGATATTGCCATTTTAAATCGAAGAGTTCTTAATGTAAAATCAAAAGAAAAAATTATCCTATGAATATTTCCTATTTATGTCCTACAAATGCACCAGTAGATGATCACAACAATGCTATTTATAACATTCACTTACAACCACTCATTTCACAGTCAAAAACCGTTGATGAGCCTCCACTAGTTCTAACCACTTCTGCAGTCACCGGCAAATGAATTTTAAAGCCTTCATACCGTAGCCTTTACGTTCTTTATTTAGCAAGACTCCACTGCCTGTTCTACTGTAATGTGAACTTCATCCCTGTTCATCCGTTGCTTCAATAACTAAATGTCTCGCGGAATAAAATGACATTATTGCCTTGTCTATAAAATCTTTGTCGCGTATGTACTCTTCGGAAAGATTGAACATTCGATTTCCCCCCCCCCCCCCCCCCCCCTCCCCAATCAAGATTCTTCTTTTTTGTTAACCTCACGTTCTAACGCATTAACGAGATGGCTTTAAGAGCCCTTTGATTACCGTTCGTAGTCATTTTACGAACAATGCATTCCAGCGATATTTCGCTCTGCCGCCAGTTCAAACAACTGGACGTTTTACCGCGCCTTAAGGCGCCTACGCTTTTTCCCGTTCGTAATCAACCTTCGATTCTCAAGTCGAAGAGATCATTTTACGAACAAAGCATGATCGTAATTTCAGGTTACGTGTGCGGTTTTCAGCAATCTAGTGATTTTCCAGTCCTGTAACAAATCACTTCCACTCAGTCCTTGGCGGTTTAAAGGTATCTATGAGAGACAACGACGAGACCAAAAGCGTGACTGGAAAGCGAAACACAATGCGATCAAACAATCACCTAAAATTCTTGTTGGTCCACTTGAACCAAGGCTGGATATCTGCCATCGCGTGGGTTGTACCGCCATAAAAACTTTAGTGACCTTCTCCGCGCAACGCTGGAAAAAACTGAGTGTGAGTGGAGTGAACGAATTGTCTTGGTATTTATTGTAGAGCTCTTACGTAATCAGTGCGAGGAATGCTCACCTAGTCGAGAAAACTGCATTATTATTACATATTTCAACTTTGCATATCATTATGAGTGTTGTGAATAGTTATTAACTATGCAATTGCTTGTGACTGGCTTTCCGAAACCATTCGCGGGAAAGGCTTATCTAAAAATAAACCTACTTGTAAAAACGCCATTTCACAGGCCAGTATGGAAGTTGCACGCTCCGGGATTATGGGCTCCTGCTTAAACAGGGTATCTTTTCTTGGACGATAAACAGCCTGCGCAGATGTTCTACGAACTAAACTACAGGAAATTTTTTTCGGGTTAAATGTTTTAAACAGGGTATCAAAAATCGGAATTTTGTCTTAAACAGGGTAGGAAAATCAGCGATTTTTGTCTTAAACAGGGTCAGGGTATGAGGGGCCGGGCCGCACCTCCCCACCCAAGGATATATCGAGTACACCCCCCCCCCCCCGCCTCATTAATTTATTTATCTTAGTAAATGAGTAAATAAATATACTTTACCGATAAATGTTAATCAGAATTGATTTGTGATTGAAAGCCTCATCAGATGAGACTGGAAAAGATGTACAATCCAGGGCTTCTGGTCAGCGGTTATTCTTTCTGCGCTTGCTCAGTGACATCGAAAAGGCCATTGGGTATAGTACACGTATCTGGAATGGATTTCAAATGGAGTTTTTCGGTTTTGTTTCTAAGTAGATTGTTAAATGATCATTTGGTTTACGTCTTGCCGAATTGTAACCACGGAAATAAGAGCAATAACCGGCGTTGGATTACTGTACACTTTTATCGGACTGCCAAGGCTCGAGATCATGTATACCGGATTCACTCAGTGGATGAACGTAAACACAGTTAAAGGAGGTAAGCCTGAGAAATTTATGGATATGACATTATGTTTTACAAATATACTTTATACTAGCTTCCAATGAAGACGTCGGTAGGGTACGCAACACGCTTCTCTCCCACAAACGTCTGCTAAACAGAGCTGTCAAATACATTTCGATAAGGTGTGCAGTGTTTATTTTGGACATGTACACGGTACACAATCATTGCTGTCTTGTACAATGTACATGTAATTTAATTTGACTCCCACAGTGACTGTACACTGTACACAATCATTGCTGTCTTGTACAATGTACATGTAATTTAAACTGACTACCACTATGACTGTAGCCCTAGATTTTAGATACACATGTACAGTACATGTATAGCATGCAGTCTCAACCTGGCGCCTATGTATTAGAAAAAGTTAATTTTGGGCCCTACTCCAGGAGTAGTCAATCGATAGAAATCGATATCGGAAATCAATCGATACCATCGATATCAATCGATATCAATCACCGATTGATATCGATTGAAATCGGTAATCGATAACAATCGAACTCACAGAAAAAAATTATTATCGATTGTTATCGATTGAGATAATGGATAATAATCGATAGCAATCGACAGTAATCGATAACAATCACAAATCTCAAGGAGTCCCTGGAGGAGTATTAATTTCAAAGATGGCGTTACTATTTAGTAAACAATACGAGACCCGCGTTCAAATGGTAAAACATTTTATTATTTCAGCAGCTAGTTCTTGGTTTGGGGTTTTAAAATATTTTAACTTGTCCATTCATCCCAGCGCTGTCGATTGCATCTTGCATTTCCTTTATGGCGTTCTCGCGTAGATGAAAGTCCAACTCGATCCTATATATGCACGGATAATTGTAGCCCTCCCGAACGCTTCAATCGTTTGGCATAAGGTGCCGTATTTGGCTTGGCAGAAGCTGTTATTTCACTGTGAATAATAACCAGGGTAATAAGTAAGGGTTAGACAATAAACGCGAGTGTTCTATGGGATATAGTGCCTCGAGCATAGATAGAAGTCCACGAGGGCGTAGCCCGAGTGGCACTTCTATCTAATGCGAGAGGCGCTATATCCCATAGGACACGAGCGTTCATTGTGTAACCGTCTTAGAAAATGGTCATATCCGCGAAGAAAACATATATGTTATGCAGATTTTATTTATGAGCGTATTTAATTGTGCCATTCACACTTGGGAATCACGTTGTTATTTTGTTTTGGATGTCGCCGTTTTACGAATAAAAATGCTTTTCTTTCTTTGGAGCTTTGTTTATTCTTTGTTGTTTTGATGGCTCATTTGCTCCGGCTATGAGCCAGTATACAGAGCTCGAGGAACTTGAGGCCGTCCTTGCCACTCAAAAGTTACTTGCTTTTGAGAGCGTAGACATATCCGAGTGCTTGGGGGATGATATGAATTCGATAAAAGTGCACGTTTCCAAAAGCCTACGACAGTGAACGAAATTGAGCAAAGAGAAAGAGACAGAATTCCAAAGCACGGTGAGACCAGTCTTTTCGGTTGTTTCTGTGTGTACCGGAGGACAGATGACGTAAAACATAAGGAACAAAGAACGACAATAATACAAATGCAAAACAAGACCAAAAATTAAATACCTCACAAATGAGTACCGGTACACGCAGAAAGACCCAGTCTTTCGTTTAATTTTTCCTAAAAATTGTTAAGTCGAATTTGGTTTTGTTATTTTGGTGATTTATCTCTTGCTTAAGTTATGTAAAGCGAAAACTTCAAATAAAATTGTCATTGTTATAACTGCAAGTTGTTTTTGTTTAAATTAGCAGCCTGTAATTCATTAGTATGCTCTATATACTCATTAGTATGCTCTATATAGAGCATACTGATTAGGCTTTTAGACAAAGGAAAACAAATAATTCATTAGTATGTTCTATATAGAGCTTACTAATGAGTAGTTATTTTATCCCACAATTCCCCTAGGCTTCAAAGCCCCCGCCTCTTTACATAATTTAAGACAGTTTATGGGATATAGAGCACACAAATACTGGGCACTGATTGCCTGAGCGGGTGTGACCATTTTCTAAACGTAATTAACACAATGTTGTCTAGTCATGTTAAGTGCTCCCCAAGTTCCTTTGTTGAAAGATAAACAAACATGGAAGTCACTGATAACATACCAGGTAATTCGTCCATGATATTCCTCTATTAGCTTGGCAAACAAGCAGGAAAACTGGCTCTGAACTCATCCAACAATCCTTTCATCAGACAGTGCTATTACAGCAAAGCTGTGATTTATTAAACCTGCGATTTATTACTACGCTTCTTTCTTAATGCAATTAACTGAAATGATAAAAACACTGATTTTGTTGTTTATTTTGCTTCATATTTATGGCATTGCTATAGCGAGACAAGAGGGTTGCACACCGCTACTTTGGTCGCAACTTCCTCTTCTTCTTTGAACCGCGCTGAAGCTTAACATCGATAAAAATACCAAATTATTTCTGTTATTGTTCTTGTTCTTTTAGTATCAGCTTGTTGATATTTGCATTGCATATCCACGATTGAATGACTCAATAAAACCATAGAAAATACATCGTGTCAATCTCTAACTTGTAGAAATTGACAAAAATAGTTTCCGATAAAATCGATAACAATCGATAAACCAATCCTTATCGATTTCCATCGGAAATCGATATCAATCGAACTCACAACTTTTTTTCTTTATCGATTCCTATCGAGTGGTATCGGAAATCGATATCAATCGAAGATTGATATCGATTGCTATTGATTGTTATCGATTATCAGTTTATCGATTGACTACGCCTGGCCTACTGAACGTGTATATGTACCTGTATGTCAAAATAATGCAAGTTTTAAATCAAAACAACGGCTCCCGAAGGAATATCATTCTTCTCGACTTTGCATGTGATTCCTAAAATGAATGGTTGGTTTGGTTTGTATGGAAGCTGTAATTTTATTGTTATATTTAGTTTCTGATACTTTTTTTGATGGACACAAACTTCATGAGAAAACAGTGCATGAGATACATTGTATATTGTACGGTGGCCCAAAAGTGTCACGGCAATTTCAATTTACTCATGGCAGTTTCAATTTGCTCACGGCAATTTCAACTTCGCTCACGGCAACTTCAATTTGCTTACGGCAATTTCAACTTCGCTCACGGCAACTTCAATTTGGTCACGGCAATTTCAACTTCGCTCACGGCAACTTCAATTTGCTCACGGCAATTTCAATTTGCTCACGGCAATTTCAACTTCGCTCACGGCAACTTCAGTTTGCTCACGGCAGTTTCAATTTCAACTTCGTTCACGGCGCCCCAAGTGCATTGTAGGTTAGTCATTGTTTAGCACATTGTTCGTGGCGGGATTTTGCGAGAAGAAGGTTCGATCAAGAAGCTGTGAGATGTTTTGTGGAAGTTGTGGTGCTTCAACCTTACTTAACCAACATTTCTGCACAAACTGTGGATCGGGTAAGTTTTATGTCAGCATACTGCTCAAAATTTCGCAAAAAAGTGTCTCATTTGGAGTTCAAAACGAGCGAATATGAAACACGATGGATGACCCGTGTGAAACAAACACAACAATTGACCGATAGCCAGAGCACTAAGTTATAAAGCAGATTACCTTTTTTAACGTTTCAAGGTTATATTTGATATTGCTGTAATGAATATTGTTATATTTGATACTGTTGTACAAATGAATTGTACCGAAGGTTGATCGCTCGAGGGATGTTAGTAAAATGAGGAACCGGGAACGGGGAACGGGGTCTGGGAACGAGTAGTCAGTGGTAACCACCACAAAAATCGAAAAATAGCCCGTCAGGGAAGGAGGGAGGGGGGGTGGGGGGGTGGTGGTGGTGAACTTTGTTATCTTTCCTAAAGGGATCACGCAGCTTATGAGCATGGCAGTCTCCTGTCTCGCCTAGGAAGTTTGAAATGGCTGCCATCGTCAAAACAAAAATTTCTACTTCATGGGGTGATCACTGAAAGAATTGGCAGCAAAGCAATGAAAATACTAATTTACTACCAGTTTGTCAAAAGATGATGATAAACTATAGCAAAAGATGATGGATTGTCTTTGAGAGGTAAGTTCGAGATCCCTGTTGCCATAGCAACCATAATAGGAAATAATTAAATTATCTGACAATGCATTACAAGAAGCTACATGGCATACAGTGAAATGATAAACCCTTTTATCCCATGCTGTGAAGAATACAGCCAATCAGAAGGCTGGAAATCCATTGTATATTCTGTGGTATGCCACAGTATTCAGTGGCAGTTTTTGGCATCATCAAATGAACTAGCCAGTGGCCTGAACTGGTTATGCAAGTTGGCTATAATCATAACATCTTCATATGGTACAGGTAATATTTGGAAGTCTCCAGAAGTCTTATCACTTGAAACCATATTTGCAGATCTTTTCTTATTGCTCCCTGGGACTCAGGGGTAACAGAAACTATTTAGCCAGACTAGGAAAAATTTGGTTTTGGCTGGTGGTTTATATATTTCCACAAATTATTGGAATGGTTTGGCAATAATGCAATTAAAATCAAACTGTAAATGGATTCTTATAAAATGCAAAACCCTTGAATGCTGAATGTCATCCACCAAACTTTAAAATCTCCCATATTACTTGTGCTTCAATTGCAATAGAGATTTGTGCACAGTAGTTTTGAAGTGATCATATCGCAGAATATGTTTATGCGAAACACAACTACAATACAAGTGAAATTTTAAGGTTCAATAATGACACAGAAATGTCACACTTTACAAAAAATTATACATATTAAAATAATTATGATTCTCAGTAGTTGAGCAAAATATACAAGTTTAATGTTCACCATATGCTGATTGGATACTTTTATTTTCCTAATGGAATCTGTCCTACTCTTTAAATATCCATTGTCGTTTCCTACAGATAGTTTAGAGAAATAAATGTTATGAAATATTTTTCACCAACATCACAACTTCCTTAACTAATAAATTTGAATGATGGTATTTTTGTTCTTTATACAGTTTTAAAGAAAGAATCAGACCCAGGTCCTACATGTAGGGACTCATTTGGCCAGGTACAGAATCTTCCTACAGCTCTATCAAAAGAATCTGAGCCAGGTCCAAGTGGATCTTTTGGTCGGGTAAATAGTTACGCCACTTACAAACGGCAGAAAGGTCAAGAGTTGAAAGAAAGTGTGTCAAAGAAAGGAAAAGGAAAGAAGGCCAACGAAACACCAGACAATAAAAACACTGAAGTTATTATTTACATTGGATTAGCTACATGGAATTTCAAGTGTGATTGTCTCAAGAAGATGCACGGTAGACGTTTAGCCTTAAGGGTTAATAAAAAGGATTCTCCAGCAACTCTGCTAGAAAAAGCCGTGACAAAATGGAAAGCATATAAGAGCGATTGTTATTGTGAAGGCAAAGAATACCTCCTACTTCTAGAGGATTTCCAGGAGGCAGTTTTTCTCCCTGGCACATCATGTAGAGAGTTTTTTACTCTTGAAAGATACCAGCAAGAGCTTGGTAAGGACTTTAAGAGAATAACTTTATACATCTGCAGAAAATCAGATTTTCATTTGCATGAGTGTGGTGGGTATGCTGAAGAAGAAAAGCTGGAAAAAGGCAAGTGCATGGATGGTGGTGATGTTGAGAATGCTGTTGTCATTGAAGACTCTGTGTTTGAGAAACAAGGGACCAGTGGACACCCCCCGCCCCCCAGACAAGAAAGCAATGCCAAAGATTATGAAGAATCTAGCAGTGCCCAGATAAGAAGTGATCATGATATGGCTCTAGCTCTGCACAATAGTATTAACAGTGATGATAACGATGACAAAGCTCTATGTGCCGTTGTGCCTGCCCCACCTGATGCTGTAACTGACCCTGCATCAGTAGTAAAATTCTTGCAAAAGAAAGTTATTGAAGATTGTCACCTCTTTTTGACAACGAGACGAGGAATAAGTCTAAATCGTGTGGTTCAGTTGTGGCAGCGTGAACGGAAGAAGAATCCTGCAGAGTACAAAATTTGCATAAAGTACTTAGGAGAGGAAGGAATAGACACGGGTGCGTTATCTAGAGAATTTATGGCCGATGTGATCAATGATATTGCAAAGATTATGTTTCCAAATGGCAGTCCAGTGTATTCAACACTCTTCATTCAGAATGGAAATTTCAGAACAGTCGGAGAGATCATTGCAGCCAGTCTCGCACAAAGTGGACCTCCACCATGCTTCTTGGAAGAGTCGACTTATAACATGTTAGTGAATCCAAATGTTGATCTTAGAAGTCTTGATACTGAACGCCACCTGACACCATCAGAGAGGGAACAGATTGACAAAATCAAGGATGATCTTGTCAATTATCAGGACATCATTATTGACCATGGGTATACCGGCCCAATCAAGGAGGATATGATGGATGACATCATTGGCTCTATTGTCATCAGCATTGTCAGCAGAAACTTACTCTCCCTGGGTGAGTTCATGGAAGGGCTTAAAGCTTATGGCTTGAAGGACCTTCTTCTAAACAATCCTGATTCATGCAGACCCCTTTTTGTTAAGGGGCACTATGAAGCTGTCGATGCCAACTACTTGCTTGGGCTTTTGGAACCAGAATTCTCTGACATGGGAACCCCAGAAAGAACTGCGGAGGAGCAGGTTATAGATAACTTTCAGGACTTTCTCCACAGGCTTGAAGACGAACAGATAACAGGTTATACATCACCAGTGGCCTGGAATTATGACTGTCATTTGCTAGAAGGAAGTGGAGAAGATGATGTTACAGTGGATGGAGAGAAGTATGAGAAAGCAGAGTTAAGTGCAGCAGGGGTGATGAAGTGGTTAACTGGGCAAGGACACCGAGAGATAACTGGTGACAACTTGAAAATAAGTGTAAAGTTTAATCACACTTGCAAAGTTGAAAAGCCAAATCACAGAGTGTCTTTTCCTTACGTCGGGGCCTGCGGAATGGAGATATCATTTCCTGTAATTCACATGAGCAAGTATGATGAATTTGAGAGCGTTTTTCTTCTTGCATTTTGCAAAGGACAAGCTTTCGCGAGGCATTAAACTGCAGGACAAAAACCACAGCAACTAAACCAATCCACATGGTATAAAGTTTAAAGTGATTGTACAGTCAAGTGGAGTTGAACACTTTATAAACAGTAGCTGGAGAACTGTGGACATAACCATACTGTCCCTCTAAAATCAATCCCCTTGGTTTATTTTTTCCATTTTTTTTTCTGGGAAAGCTAATAATTTAGTAAAATAGAAAGCTTGATGTTGCCAAAAATCGTATCGTTTTAGATTTTAATTTTTAGCTTTATACAGATAATGTTATGGATGACGTCACGGTTTATGACATCAGAAAACTAGTTTTGTAGTAATAACAGTAGGAGGGGAAATCTTTTCATTCCAATTTTCCTCTTTTTCTTGTTCTAGTCATCTTGTACATCAAATTTACAACATAACTAGAATGATGTAAACAAAATATCAGCTTTTATTTGGAGATTTTCCACAAGGGGGAATGCCACTTTCTGCACCAGAATTTTTCAATATTTAAAATGTCATAGTTTATCTATTGTTGAGGAAATTGTTTCAGCTTCTTACTCCAGTTGATGCGTTCTTTCAAATACACTAGCAATAATATGCATAATTAAAACTTGAAATCAAGAGTACAATTTGAAGTCATCATTATGACATCATAACTTTGACATTACCTGTCGTTTTTCATATCAAAGTGATTTGCCAATTGGCCTCCGCCGCCGCAGTGTTTACCTTGCAAATTTTGAGAAAAAATGTTCAATACTTTTAAAGTACCTAAATAATGCAAAATACCCAAGCACTAATGAAACATGTAGGGGGTGGTTTGGCCCCTACATGTACAGCTAGTATTAAGCCATGATTAATGAAAAGTAAAGGTTCAGATTTTTGGTTAGCATATAGGGTTGTCCACATTATGCTCACAAAATCTTACTATTATGCTCAAAAAATTTTCCCCGGATCACTCATTTTTTTACCTAAAATAAAATACGGTCGCTTGATATGCAAAGTTGAAGAACTAGCGTTGCCTTCTTCTGCCATTTTGGAAATTGGAATGTAAATGAGTCCCAGACTCCCAGTTGCCCCACCTGGCCACATCAGGTACATCATGAAGACAATTAGTCCCTGCTGGCCTATTTTCAGGTATATTTTCACAGGAATCCCAATTTCAAGATTTTACCTAATTCCCATGTATTTATTTGTTTTCGATATTTTGACATATTTTCGGGAATTTTTCTTACTATTATGCTGGCATAATGCTCGGTGCTTATGCCTCACTATTACGCTCAAAATTATGCCCGCATGACGTGGACAACCCTATTAGCATACCTGATGACTTCAATTTTCAATCAGATGTTGAAATTCAAACATAAAATGTAAATGAATTGTTTGGAAACTAATTTTCATTTCTACAAATGGTTAATTAGGCCAGGTTAAAATTGCTTCTGTTAAGGACTAGCCAAGTATTTCCACCAATAATATGTGATATAGGTAAAAGCACAATTTAAAGGCCCACTATCACCCAAGATGCATTGCGAATTTAACACAGTCGAAAATTCCCGAAAGAGCCAATCACGAGCGAGCCCGTCATTTGAAAACAAAAACAAACAACCGCAAAGCCAAATTGGTGATAGTGGGCCATTAATGCCTAGTATTGTTCTCAATGTTCAGATTCATGGTTATTGTTACAGTTCTTGTTGCTATTGGAATTTTAGTAGTTTAGAGTATATCTAAAATCATGGAATGTTAGAATCCAGTTACAATTCTATACACTGCAGTAACCATATTTCAACCATACAAAGTACGGGAATGCAAACAGTTGGACACAACAAATCAATCAAACAATCAATCAATCAGCCACTCAATTAATCACAGCACTAGAATCTCTGAGGTCCTTTGTCAGTGATTTTTTGCTCATACGATTAATATTATGCTGCTTTTAATTGATGACAGTCTACCTGTCTGCCAATTATTAACTAATTTTGGATGACAAAATAATGAATGATAGCATCGATTGCTTGTTTGAATGGTAACCAATAAAATTTATTTTCAAGTCACATGTTTTTTTCTTTCAACAGCTTTTAAAACATTGTTTTAAGTTGTGGTTACATGCTCCCTGAGTTGCTTTTACCCTTAAGCTAACAAAGACATTATACATTGTTTTGGAAATTATTCATTAGGTTAGGCTAACTCGGCTTCAAGCAGGCTTTGACCAACTGTGCCCAGGTGACCATTGATGTACAATAGGAGATTTGCATGATGGCACTGTTTTATTAGAACTACCACAATCCTTTTCAAATTATTTCTATTATTGAAATGTTTTCACTCCCCTGAGAATACTAAAAAACAATGTCTTATGCACCTAGAAATTTAAAGCCAGAAAAGGACTAGGGGATGGGCATAGGCAGGGAATTAATGACAGCATATTTATCTACCCAAGGTGAGGATAATTGACCAGTCAGATTGACTTGTTGACAAGTTCCTACAGCCAATGAGTGACCCGTATTTAGACTGTCAATGGAGGTGGGTATTTTGAAAGAAATTCTTGTTTATGTTAAACAATCTGCCAAGTGCCCCCCCCCCCCCCCCCCCCTCCCCCAGTCTGGCTTGCTATGGATTGGTGCCTTAATTAGAGGAACAAAAAGGATAATGGTAGTTTAACTATTAAACACCATCTTGTACATTTATTGCAATAATGCTCAATTCCAAGCTTAAATCCCTCTCACCTGGGTTTATGTAGTCATTTTTTCAAAGAAATGTGCAATTGTCCCACAGTGGGGCAAAGCTTAGTGGCACGTGCACTACACCATTTTCATGTACATTCCTACCACAAGGACCCATGGACAGGAAAAGTCGTAATTTTTTATTGTCCTAGGCTGTAGCATATGGCAAACGTCCTGCTTTTAGTGGTAGCACTTTCCACCCCAAAATATGCTATTTCATTGCAATCTTGGTCAGAAGAAATTGCTTTATGGTTGATGAAGAGTCAGTCAAAAGTTGGGGATTTTTTTCCCCCAGATGAGTGTGACCTCTGCTAACCATTTCAAATACCTATTTTCAAACATTTTGATGGATGTACTGGGTTCTTCTCTCATTGCATCATGTCTGGTCACCTGTACAGTAGGTGTACTGTACCTACACAAAACAATACATAGTATTTGGTACTCATTACCTGCAAGTTAATTTCCATTGACAGCTGCATCCGTTATTTTTTTGAAGAGTTCAAAAGAATCTTTCCAGTCATTAGGTGTTGCTAATCTCAGTTCATTCATTACATATTGAAAATAGTCATGGTAATCAGTCTGATCATTGCTGACTTCCACCAGATGAGAGTGAGCATAATCCAGTGCAGCACTCTGTACAGGAACGATAAGGCCATCAACCCCACCATGAAACTCTGGTATTGTATACAGAGAATCAGGCCTCCCACTGACTGTCTCAAACCTAGATTTTCTTATGTAATGAGTGTTCCAATTATTTTTTTACTTCATCAAGCCCCACCTGAAGTACCTTTGCAAAGGAGAACCACAAACATTCCTTCTGGAGAGGATCAACCAAATTGAGATCACCTGCGTCAGCCATATCCTTGAAAAAAGATACCCACCAAGATGCCCAGTTTCTGTTAAAGAAACTCCACCATCCCTCAATCCGTTGGTTGCGGGGAGATGGCACATATTTATGGGAACCTGGATCATCCCTAAAAAAAGACTGTATACCAGCCATAATTCCATTTTCTGTCCCCAAGTCAGTATATAATTCAAGGGGGCATCCACCGTGCTCGCGAACAGCGTCCAAATAATAGGCAGCTATGTTGTCAGGCAGGTTATTTGAACGCGTAACATACAGCCAAAGTACTTTCCTACTATAGCCGTCTATACAACCATGTATAGGGAAGCCGAACGGCTTTATTTTGTCATAACCATCTGCATGCCAAGCCTTATTTGGTCCTGGGCAGATATACTCCCGTCTTCGCAGCCTGTGTGTTTTTCTCACTTCAACTCCATCGGGGTCTAGTTCTCGAACAATTTCTTCCACTTTGCTTCTGGAGACTCTTATTCCCCTCTGCTGGAGAGCATGCCAAACGCTGCGGTAGCCAACAGAACATCCAGGACCATCTATGATTTCCACAATGGCGTTTCTTAATACTTGGAGATCAAACTCCACCTTATTTCTGTGTAGCTTGTACTGCTTCAGCTTTCTCTTGAGTGTGCTAAGGCTTATTGTTATGTTGTGGTGCTTTCTTAACATGTAGAGAATTTCCTGATACTCATAACCTTTATAAAACAAGGACTCGAGAAGCATTCTCTCGTCTTCCGCCATCTTCAAACGCTACGCGCAAGATCCACTGGGATTTTATTCGAAATTCCGCTGACATGTAGCCTGTTAAAGTTGCCGTGAGCAAATTGAAATTGAAGTTGCCGTGAGCGAAGTTGAAATTGCCGTGAGCAAATTGAAGTTGCCGTGAGCGAAGTTGAAATTGCCGTGACCAAATTGAAGTTGCCGTGAGCGAAGTTGAAATTGCCGTGAGCAAATTGAAGTTGCCGTGAGCGAAGTTGAAATTGCCGTGAGCAAATTGAAGTTGCCGTGAACAAATTGAAATTGCCGTGAGCAAATTGAAATTGCCGTGAGCGAAGTTGAAATTACCGTGAGCAAATTGAAACTGCCGTGAGTAAATTGAAATTGCCGTGACACTTTTGGGCCACCGTAATATTGGGAGCAACTTTACAATACCCGGCCACTCAGAAAGCGTTACTTACACGACATGGCCCGCGGTCACGCAGTGGAAGAAAAATTAATTTCTAAAATAACAATGATGTCAATGATGTACAAGTTTTCCCTGCAACCGCGGTCCACGGTGCCACAGTCGATGAATAATAATGATGTATATATTAAGTTTTTCCTGCCACCGCGGTCCACGGTGCCACAGTCGATGAATAATAATGATGTATATAAGTTTTCCCAGCCACCGCGGTCCGCGGTGCCACAGTCGATGAATAACAATGATGTACAAGTTTTCTCTGCCACCGCGGTCCACGGTTAAGAGTGTAATTTTGCCAGGAAAGTTGTCTATTTTATGTAATACAGTAGAAATAATGTTTTTTCTTCAATATATATTTAAGCAAAAAAGACCGAATATCGGTCGGAAATATAAACAGCTGTATAGAGCGACTACCAATATTTTAGCATAGTGAAAATTGAGACTTGAGCGTCCTCGTGACCCGGTTTTACTTTCAAAAGCCACTTTATTTTTTTTAGTTTCTCGGCGAAATATCGAGTTAAAAACAAGCAAACATGAATTCACTGACAGAAGTCACTAAAAAAAGCAAGGCTACTTTGAAGGCAAACAGCTCACCGGGACGGATTTCACTGCGTTTCAACAGAATGTGTGTCAGACTAGCGGAGACTAGCCTACTCGGCGAATTTGAAGCAAAGATTCTTACTGTTTTCTTTCGTCGATTTTCGCATTTGTGTCGGGCTTATTATCCTCCAGAATCCTTCAAAATAATTTGCTTGACTTGTATTTGCTTGAAATTCGTCGATACAAGCTTTCATTGGTCGCACAAGCCGTCACAAATACTACGTGAAGCTCCAAACACGATGGGACTGGAACTAGGCACATAATTAGCCAAATCTATTAACTTCCTGTGGGCCAAATTTGGAGGCAATCGGAAGTAACGCAATTTTTTGCGAGTGTTTTTCGTCATCAGACGAATTCGTCTGAAATTTTAAAGACCTGAAGACAATGAGTTAAGATTTGTATGGTGTTACCGTAACAACAATTGAAAGCTAACCATTCCGAGGCAGTTCTTAGTCCTAATCACTATAGATCAGCGCTTAACCCACAAATTTTAAGAAGTGTATGGTGTTACCGTAACAATAAATAAAAGCTAACCATTTCCATGTAGAGCCCTTGTAGATCAGCGCTAAACTCCGAATTTTAATTGCCAAAAAATGTAAAAATTAATTATATTTTCGACTTATCAAAGCCCGAGTTCTTTTTTATCGAGCGGTATTCACGATACCGTGGGACCGCGGACCGCGGTGTCACAAATTTGAACTTATTCATTCACCGTGGGACCGCGGGCCGCGATGCATGAGTAATGCGACTTCAGAGTGGCCGGGTATTGTAAAGTCTAGCCGTATATTGTTGAAGGTACTGTAGCAGGGATTCAAGTTATCCCATAGTAATTGACTGATTAGTAATTGAATGATCCAAGGGAAATGAGTCAGTGTTCAAGTTAGCAGGGTGTTTGAGTTATCTCACTGTGTGGTTCTACACTGTACTGTATTATTTATTGTATCAATAGAAAATTAATATAGAAAAAAGATATGTACATGTACTTTTTCTCAAGTTTTACAGTGTACAGGGTAGTTACATTGTACCTAACCATTCCTCATCAAAGTCAGTCCTGTTTTGCTTTGTGGTATCGCCATATATTTTTTTATAGTTTAAAAGTGCCAGGTCCAAGTGCCAAATTGTTGAGGTGTAGTGGTTACCATGTTGGACTTATTGAAGGTCGGTGGCTTGAAGCTTGTCATTGTCATCATGTTGTTTTCTTTGACAAGAAGCTTTGCTTTCTATACTCTGTTATGGGGGGAAAGCACATACTGTACTGTACATGACTTACATGTACATGAACACTGACTGTACATGTACATGGTTGTTGTCCTTTACAGTGTAGTCATTTATTAATTTGAACTCATGAATACAATGTACGTAAAGCGTTGATCGAGGACAGATATCCAAATTATTTATTTTATTTATTTTATTTTATATTATATTATTTCATGATTCACACATTTTCTTTTGTTATTCAAGAACCTTTATTTAACTTACAACCCAGGTGATTAGTACACTACAGTGTAATTGAAAGTCTGGGGAAGGCTTGATAAAGTAGCAGGGAAGAGCAGGGCTAATGAATTGAAATTATGATTAAATCATATATACAGATCCCTGAAACGAGGGATTTATCTGTATAAATCCCTCATTAATAGTCATAATTTCAATTCATTGGCCCCTCTCTTATCTGCTACTTTATCACTGCCCTCCCATGACTTTCAATTTTAAATCCACTTCATTACGCTATTATAAGTGAGCCTACTTCACAGAATCAAATTGTTCCTCTGGATGAACTTAACCCATTGCAAGGCTGTGCTCTAAGGAAAATTTCAGGGAAGGGCTCCCAAACATTCCAGCTGGGGAGCCCAGGCCTCAAAGTTGGTCGCCCCGTTTAAATAATCAATTAATTAATCAATTAATTAATGATTAAAGATCACAAATTAATTTTCTTTTTCTTTGAACCGATCATCTTCCAAGTTACCATTTTTTTCCCTTTATCTGTCAGTCCAAGAGTTGAAACAACGCAGCAAGATCTTCGACCATCTCTCTTTCTTTGAATTGTTACATATTTAGCCATCAACAAAACAAAACTTCTGATCGCTTATCTTGGTAATTTTACAAATGTAGTTTTCGGGTGAGAAAAACCTGCATCTTGTCATATGAGACCCATCAAAGTTTTCACGCCATACTATGAAACGTGGGCAATGGTGCCACATTTTTCGGGTTTTTAAGACGAAAAAGTAAAGATTCCGGCAGGTTTTAGGATTGTCATAAAAGATGTTTGGTACAAACATAGGAACTGTACTTTTTACTGGTTATTTACATGTAGGTTAAAATAAATCTTCAAAGGGTGAATCAATGTCACCTGAAATAAGTGACTGAAATCCCGTGGAGCTTTCTATGAAAACTGCAGTGAAACCGTGGCGGCGGCCCCAAAACTTTTAAATAAATTAGTTTGCTGTATTATCAGTGAAATGTTTAGGTTAACTGAGCTTTTCATGGATTTGGTCTTTTGCTGCTAAATTTATCCATTGCGAATTTATTTCTAGTGATACATGTACATGTATGCAAACAGAATGATTTGTCATGAAATCAAAAACAACGCGGGGTTGCCCTGTTTCTAAAAAGAAACAATCATCTCTTTTCTAAATTCTTTCCGCCATTTTGCACGTCAAAATAAATAAAACAAAAGACCGATACTTACGACAAACAAAGACACAGGAAAAAACGATCACTCTACCATTTGATTTATCTTCATGGTTTTTGCTGTTTATTCTTTACATTTTTCACGTCGCTACCGTTTACCCAAGCACCAAGTGCACAGAAGCACTCTCCGACACTTTACTCTGCCCTTTAGGTGTCGGTAATTAGACAGATTAAAACGAGCAATCTATAAAACGATGAATAAAACTCAGCTCACTGAAGTTCACAAAGAACTGATTATTCTTCCGAATTTTTTCTTATAAAAGATGACAAGCCTAACACAAATCCTGCTCGTCACTAAAACCATTTTAACCCAGCTTTAGAATATTCAACAAGTCTACCCCAAGTACCTGCCTCATACACTTTTCTCACCACCCTAGACGCAATGAGAGTGCCCGCACCTAATACCTTTAACTATCAACATTCTTTTTTTATTAACCTCGCATTCTAATGCATTAACGAGATGGCTTTAAGAGTCCTTTGATTAGTTTTGGTGAACTCAATTTGGTTTTGCATGAGGCATGTATGTACACTGCAAGCATGTATACCATTTTCCATTGGTTATGTACATGTACATGTATTACTCTAATGGATATCTGAGAGAATATTGACAAGATTATATTAGTGCACTGCACTGCAGATGAAAGGTCAGTTTTAAGAGTTCCTTGCAGTGGTTTTAGCTATTGACATTGCAAGCAGTTGCAAAGAAAGCCTAAAGAAGGCTGCAACTGAATTGACACCCATCAGTTTGAGTGATGTACATGTACAATGTAATGGTACAACACTCTTTGCAACTGTGCTGTCAACTACAATACAGTGTTCTCACCAGGATTTTGCCTTGGGGAGTCGCAGGACCCCCTCTGCTGAAAAATAGGGGCCTTGTAAGAATATTAGAGGGACAAAGTTACTCCAAAAGGTCTGTTACATGAAGTACCTACCTGATCCAACATGGCGGACAAGATGTTTATGATTTGATAGAGATGCTTACGCAAACTTTCACCACGTACAATGTATGTGTGACCAACGAGGGTAAAGGCAATGAAATTAAAGGCTTTAAATTTTTTGATAAATGTTTTTATTCATTTGTACAAGCAAAATGCTGGGTGCTCGATTGACCATTAAAGTACTCATAAACATTCAAAAGTCTGTTTGACTCGAAGCTTGCTCCTGCGCCCTAACGGGCGCATCTTCTTGGTTTTTGGTGCGCCATCGCAATTTCAATGACCTAAAAAGCTACATGCCCGAGCCCTTCAATTGTTTTCACTTACGGTACATGTATTTCATTTAAGTTGTGCTTGTTTCACAAATTACAATCAGTTCAAGAGTTGGAAACAGACTTTCTGAAATAATCACATTATGCACAAGAACCAGTAGCAGTGTGTGTGTTGTTTTGTGTTTGTACAGCACTTGTACAATGTGCTTATCTCATACATGTAGTAGGAACATCCTTTTTACTTCCTAATCTGATACTTGTAAGTAGCAACCAGGATTAATTGGTACTGAGTCTTTGGTTCTTGATATGTAACAGTTACTGTACAGTACTGTTAGGGAGTGATGAAAGTTGCAGTGTACATTGTATATTTTATTATAAATGATTTGTATACTATATGTATTGATGTACTAGCTACATTGTACAATAATTTATGTAGTAATGGAAATTTTATTTTATTACAAACATGTGCTTAAAATATACTGTACATTGCTCATATCTAGCAGACCATCCTGGTGTCTGATGTTGGTGACAGGAATAATCCCCAAGCAAGGCAGGATGGAGGATTACTAGATTATCACAGATCAGAGACACATGAGCCATGGGTAACTTGTTATGAATGAACTGTAGTTGCTGTAATGCAGCATTTGAAATCTTGACTAATCACTAGCATACAGTGCTATTGAAGCATTAAGCCCTGGCGCATGATAGTTGGCAAAAGTTGATCAAAAGTCACGATAGCAAAGACACCCACTGATTCCTTGCTTAACTTCGCAACTACTATTTTCATGGCGAATAAACAATTTGTTGGCTGATAATAAATTTATTTGTTTTTAGGCCTTGATCCCACAAGCAGTTTAAGGCCTGGGTTTAAAGTGTGTTCAGAAAATATGGTTGACATTCACATTAATGTAATATCTTCGGCTAGACGGCTGTTGAGGTTTTGCGACCAATCTTTATAGCTACAGCTGAGACTGCTACTTGATGTGTAGGTGGCAACAGTTCACCAAAAAACTATCATCAACTACATGTATCTTGCACTTGGTCAAACAATAAAAACTAACTTCGGCTATCATGAAGATTATTTAAACAGGCTCAAAGTGAATGAAACTGTACATGTAGTTCATGATACATAATATTACAATGTATTATTGTAGTTGATGATAGTACAATCATGTGCATGATAGGTGGTCAGGTCAAACGAGAATGCGAGTTTCAACTGTCATTGACTATTATCAACTATTATCGATTATCATGCCCCGTTTGACCAGGGCTTTAGATTGATGCTCGGACAAAGGGTTAACATTCAAAACATCAGCTTTTGAATCTGTTTGCATGTACATTGTACTTAGTCAACTCATGCCCAGTTATTAGAAAGTTTTATTTTTGGTTACAATGTATGCAATATGATACAGATCATTGCAAGGGAAATTGCACAAGTCATGTACTGTTGATTAATATTATAGTGCTTTAAACAGTAAATTTTGACACATCTACACTGGAACACCAACAGCCAAACCTGTATTAAGCAGACCTGTCCCAGAACCTCCCCCCCCCCCCCCCACCCCTTAATTACTGTAAACCTGCCCTCTGTTAAGCAGTCCCAGTCAGTTATTTATTTTATTTCCCTATGTGTATGTTATTAAACAGTCACTGTTTGGAAAAACCATTAACAGTATGCATTTACATGTAGTACATTTCTACATTGTATGTGGCCCTGCTGGTAAACAAATTGACTGACTTACAAAAACGGTTTACAGTCAGTCACTTTGTTACAGGTTATTCTCCCTGTTAAAATTGGTTTGACGTACAAATCGTGGACCGCCATTTGATTTGGATCCTCTTTTTAACTTGTGAAACATGCGAAGCATTGAAATAATTTTTCACTTCTGTAACAACAACAATTTATTTTTCAAATAATAAAACAAAATATAGTAGCAACCCACAAAAAACTAGTTAATCGTGGCGGGTTGCTGCGCACTAAACAGTTACAGAAGCTCATTATAAAATAAATAAATAACAATAGATAAGATTGCATCGGCTGTAACTTACTTTTATCAGTAATTATGCTGACCATTGTGGCCTTTTGCCCATTCCAAGTGCAAGAAGTATTGATTGGAAATACTCAATCTCCTAAAAAGAGGACACTGTTAATGCAATGTACTGGTGTTTCGCGTTTGGAGTCCTTTGATAGGGCTTCTGATAGGGTGCGATAAAAAAAATGGAAATTATGCGGGTTTTTTTTCAAGGCAAATTATGCGATAAGAAAGGACCATTGTGCGGAAAATTACACAAATTATGTGATTTTTTCTGGAGCTTTTTTATGTTTGTTTTACTAGGTTTCAGAGGAACAAAACCACTTTTATGCTGTTCACACGACAATTAGAACATAAAGGAACATTAATTTAGCATTTTGCAGTTCAAAACAGTTTTTAAAGTTTTCTGCCTGCTGCGTTGCTTTTCTGTCAACGTTCTGCTGTGCGTTATCGAGTCTACACTGTAGATGCTTGTCCACCACACACTTCCGTAGAGCGTCTATCACAACGTTGTATGATGAACAGAACAGAAGACCAATAATCCTCGTGAAAGGTACCTGCTAGGTATTTTCTTGCCCTCTCTTTTGCAGTTATATTTACTGGAAGGTGTGACCTTTTTGTTTCTGTAGAAGACACAACTGGCATTTTAACAACAAACTTATCCAGTAAGACATAGTTTCGCATTTGACAAAGGCAGCTACATTGTACATGATTTTTCCGTCTTGAAGCGTTTTCCCGGTTTGTTTTCCGCCCCGGGAGGGGTGCGGGGGGTACTTTGCAAATTTTTGGATGGGGGTGTGCCGCTGGGACTCTGAGACCCTTAACCTATACTAGACCATTTTCCAGACTCACTATTTTCCAGAAACTCGTTCACTATCACAGCTATTAGTTAACAGGGGTCAGTAAAAATGCCGCACTGCCTGCCGTACTGATTTTTAAATGCCATTTGCCAGTAAACCTTGTCTAGACTTAATTTCTTCATGCAACTGATCAGTTTCACGGAAAATGATACCCTATTCTAGACCAAAAATCTCTGATAACAATACCCTATCCCAGACTAAACTGCCTGAAAACCATACCCTACATGTATTTGCAGCACGAGTATACAGTAGATATCGTGAACCCCTGAAAACTGATGGGAAAATACACAATCGGGAAGGCCGATTGCTCTTAAATTTTCTTTATTACTAGAAGAGGTATGCAATATCTAAATGTGAATGCAAAAAAAATCACTTCTAAAGGAGTTTAAAGGATAGTTTGGGAATTTAGAAAGATGGCTATTAAATAGAAGAGCCTTTTTTTCATGGCAAAATTGACCGCGTTGCATTTTCAAAACGCTCTCATACATTTCTTTTAAAATTTGCCCAGTTGAAGCCCATGGTCTAATCAATAATTAGTCCACTAACGTGTTTTACAAAAAATTCTCTTGGTCTACAGAAACTACGCAAGTTGTGAATTTCAGAGGGTCGCCATTCCGTTGCCATGGAAGCATTAATGTACATGTAAACAAATCCTATACTCCCATAAAGTTCAATGTATTGTGTTTGCATGCAAAGTGGCTTGTCTTTTTATGTGCTACAACCCCAAAAGATAATAAAATGGCCCATTAAAATTGAAAAAGTCTGGAGTTGAGAAATGGGTACGAGCCTCCTTAAGCTCGATTATCACTAAAAATAAAATTATTTTTCTGTATTATTATTTTATCATATTATTGCTAAATAATACTGAAGCTGTAAAAACGTTTTGCAAAGTTTTATAGCCATTGGTTTACATGTAGGGTCGAAAAGCTATGACCCAAAGTTTATCATAGATGAGTGCGCCCGAAATAACAATGGAGCCACCTTAAGCTCCCCCCACCCCCCCTTTGGAGCAAGAAATTTATTAAGCCTGATCACTCTTTTAAGCACCCCCTGTTTTCCTTTATAACCAAAACAATAAACAACAGACTGTATTAGTGGTACATTCACATCCAGTACTCGCAAGCTTTGGGGTAAAATTAATGGTACTTTACGGTAATCATGAAATATGTAAATGTATAACACTTTCTTGATCAATCAAAGTATGGCTTATGGACATTTATCCACATCTGGGAACTTAGTAATTGATCCAACAGACGCTCACTCTCTAAATAATGTTTCTTATCCTCAATAACTGCCCATTTAAAACCGCAAAAATTTAATAAAATGCCTTGGGCATCTATCTGATCAGTTACGGTATTGAAATTATGTAGTACAAAAAATGTGTGTAATTTTTTTTTTTTATCTTCCCTCCTGAAGGGTTTTAGGACTATATTACAATTTATTTAACAAAAATTAATAGTTTTATAGGCTAAAAAATTACAAGACAGGTTTAAAAGCAACTTCATGTAAATTGCATGTATACATTTATTTGGCCTACATGTACATGTAAGCCAAAATATGGATCAAAGTTAATGAGATTTTAAAAATAATATTTTACTTTGGGTAAAGTACATCAGCCCTTTTATTTATGACTCAACAATGACAACTCTACATGTGCATGTGCATGTACAGTGTATGTCATTTAGTTTCACCAAAACATCAATTCTCCCTACCCTGGGGTCCACACTTCATGTCAAATTCCCAAGGGTGGTGATGACTGGCAATAATTATACATGCTCTGCTTAGTCATGCATGTAATATGTAATATGTCTTTGAAATCCCCAAAAGGATGTTCGCGCTAATTGTTGACATGCATCCTTACTGCACGTGGAAAGGCAGAAATCTACTTTTTTGTAAACACACAAAGGGCTGGTATCCATTGCATTAACTTTGCTTAGATTTAACTCGCTTAGATGGTTGGTGACCCCTACTTTTTTGGCTAGATAATTTTCTTTTCTTAAAATGACAGGTTGTGAAAAAAAAGAAAAAAAATCAATGTAGGAAGTTAAAAATTCCCATTTTTCTGCCCTCTCAACACCGAATCCTGCCAACTTGTGGCTGCCTTTGGATACAATTTTAACATCTTCAGCAAACGTCAGGAAAATTTAGAAATTAATGATCACAAAGTTGCAAATAGCATTGTAACAATATCCAAAATTTTCTGGAAAATTGTCAGAAATCTTTGAAGGCCTTTGTCGTTCCAAAGTTATAAAGGTACATGTATATGGCTTTAAAAAAATAATAATAGTTATGCAATGCTTTCTCATTCCATACCATCCTGATGACATATCCCACCTATGACTTGATTTTTCTTTGTATTACATACTTGCCTAAAGTCACTCAAGGGATTTTCATGGTATACAATAAAACACATAACTAGTACAGTTCTACATGTTTTGATCCTACAATGTGAGTTCAGAGAAGTTTAGCTGTCTCAGGAAAATTTCAATATTAACCCGTTGACACCTTAACTGCCAGAAACCGCCCGTACAAGACTCCACTGCTTTAAAAAATTGCAACTTTCTCAATTGTGCGAACATTGCCTTTTAACTAGCAGTTGTGAGCATTGACTAGACAGTCCCTCAAATTGAGATAACCAATGAACAACAAAAAACAACAACAAAAATCTTTATTAGTTAATTATCATACAATTTACAATACTGGCCTGCAGGTAGCAAAAGCTAATCTTGCAGGGTTCGTACGGGTCCTGGAAATCCTGGAAAGTCCTGGAATTTTACTTTGGCATTTTCCAGGACTGGAAAGTCCCGAAAAATGACTACAAGTCCTTGAAAGTCCTGGAGATCTGTAAGCTAAGATAAAATGGCAGCCTTGAAAGACATTAAAGAGGAGCTGGATGGAAAGCTCCAACAGCTGAAAAAAAAATTAAAGTGCATTTGGGAGTCCTGGAAAAATCTGTCTGAGTGCTGGAAATTTGTTTCTGAAAAAAGGTACGAACCCTGATCTTGGCTAGCCTGTTTCAGGCTCTCAGATAGTGGGGGCGAGCGAAGAAAAAAACGAGAGAGAGGGGCGGGGGAAGGGGCGGAAGGAGAGCCTGTAAGACTTTCTTTAACAGACAGCTTCTGGTATACCAGCTCCTGGTATACCCTCTGATTGGTCAATTTTGACAGGTACCGTCAACACCCGCAAAGCGTGTGATCTGCGCCATTCATCATGGCGAACACAGCGCCTGTTCTCGCGCGCGATTTCGAGGACTCGAGTTATGTGCTATTTTTAAAGAATATCTCCGGGATTTCCGAGAAGTAAGGTCGCTTAGGAAGGAGCAAGAAACGTGTCTTGTAAACTTGGCTCGTGGAAAAGATATATCGGCGGTTTTACCAACCGGTTTTAGGAAGAGTTTAATATTTCTGAAATGATCTGTTGAACGTGAATGAATTTCCTGCTATTTTTGTCACGCTGGGTCCTGAGCTATTAGGTTTCGTCGTTGCAGGATTTTAATTTCAGGGTAGATCCGAGCTTCAACTTGTAGAGAGTTGAAGTTTGTCTCAGTCAAGGCTGTGATTTTAGCATCCATTCACCTCGCTTTGTTTACAACAGACAACTTCAGGTGAGACTTGACCTCTAGTCCGTTGCGTGCGGCATTTCAAACATTTTATCAGTCAAGACTAGAATCCTCCATAACAAACTAAATGTATGATACCCGTTCAAAACATACAATGTAGAAGGAGCAAATCGCATTAAAAATCGTGCCTTGTAACCCTGCGGCCAAGTGAAGCGACAACATCGACCAAACTCTCGACCCTAGTAAAAGCCACTAAATCCTTGTGTTCGGGCGACACTTAATAACGAAACGCGAGGAACCTTTGTTCCGGTACATGTTACATTTTTCTTGCAAAATCTGCAGCACTTTGAAGGATGGACATCGAGATTCAAAGAAACTGTTTTCGGAGTGCGGGAAGACATAACATAACATAACATGTTCACGGACGGGGTTTGCGTGAACTACTCGCGTGAGAAATCTGAGAACGATCTCAGGAAATTGACAGATGGACACCTCGACAGCCAAAATCCAATTATCTAAGTAAGCGGCAAAAGTGGGCGGAAGAGGGTCGTTAAAAAAAGTCTCACAGGCTTCCTTCCTCTTCCCGCTCCCCAGTCCCCGCCCCTCCATCCCTCAGTCCCCACTTGTGTTTTCTTCGCGCGCTGCAACTTTTTCACTCGCCCCCACTATCTGAGAGCCTGGAACAGGCTAGATCTTGGCAGGCCAGTGAAAAGTCGGCGATTTTTGCAGAATATCAGCATTTGAATTTGGACAATAACAAAAATGACCGTTTTTAACGTCATAGAAAAACAACAAAAATCACGTTTTTGCCTTTAGTTTTTTTATTCAAATCATTGTGGCAAACCCAAAAGTCGACATTCACAGCAAAATTCAGTCCTAGTCCTAGCTTAGCAGTGAATTTTTTTTGCTCCTAGTCCTTGCTCGGGCCGGAGCCTCTCATTCTAGTGCATACTGACCTTGCCTCGATTTTCAACATCACCACCGCACAGCATGCTGGGAAATAGCTACAATTTTTGACAGTGTTTGTTCCTTTCCCCACACATTTCATATTTATACAAAGTGCACAGCCACTCCGACCTACCACCAAAATTTCGCGCTTGTTGTGTTCTTCAGTGGTCGCAACTTCCAAAATATGCCGTGATAGGTCGAGAAATTCATCCAGAGTCAAGTCCCAATGCAAGGCTACTTCATTTTGTGGCGGTCATTTTTCCAGTTCAACGAGCAACAAGTCAAATTGGTAAACAAAGTACAACACCTAACTCGCTTGAGAAAGTGGACTCTGAACTACCTTGTTCAAGCTTAATGATGCTCATTAGGCAGCTATGGCTGTGAACTTACCAAAAATCGCAGATAGACCATATTTGAGCCTTTATTGCAATTTAACAAAGCAAAATGACAATGTCAGAATGACGTTTCCAGTAAACTTGATCCTTCAGTGTTTTAGAACAGCAGCACTTTCGATGGTAATCCCAAATATGGAGTCACGAAATCCTATGGCTCGTTTATATGCAGAAAATCACTCAAAAACGTAAAAATTCTCAAGAGTCAGTGGAATAAACAGTCATCTGTGCATTTACAGGAAAAAGAGCAGGGGTACAGATGGGAGTCACAAAGAGGGATCCAGAAAGGGTGGTCCACATTTTGTACCAACCCAGTCAAAATCTTCTTTTCTTGAATTCCCTCAGAGTAGGCTTTTCAATTACCTGTCTCCAAGGGTAACTGCTTAATACAGGTTTTTCACTGTTTATGTATTTGTTGCTGTTTGGAACATCAGTGATATCACTTAAGCCTGGTTCACACATACGACATAAGCACAAACATAAGCATAAGCAAGCTTAGTGTGAACTGGAGTAACATACATGCAAGCATAAGCATAAGCACAAGAAAATGGAGACATTTCCATTTTATTATGCTTATGCTTATGTCACGTTATCATAAATGTGAACCGGACAACATAAGCATAATGAAACAGCGGTATCCGATGTAAGCGGAAATTCACCTGAAAATAGAATCCAGTCTTGGTGTAACTAGCAGTTCCAAGATGGCTTCTTCTTCTTCTTCGTCATCTTCAACATCATAATTATTCAAACACAGAATTTTATGAGAAACTCGCTAAGGCAGTCCGCAATTTTCCCTGTCTAATACGACAAATTGTCAGGAGATTTTAAAGACGAAAATACAAAGCAAGCAGTTGTCATCGAGAGTGGTAAGCTTGCATGATTTAACTGAATACAATTTCATTTTTTAAAAACAGCTAAGCTTCATCTGCCATTTTAAAAACACAACTAGTCCCATTCCTCCCTAGATCACACATGTAAGTCCGAAGCCCAATGTGCTTGTGTATGTCACTTTTCTTGTGTTTACATCACAAGTGTGAGCAACCTTATGCTTATGTCGTATGTGTGAACCAGGCTTTTCCTTGACTTTAGACACCATTATGCTGGTGCATGGTGCTGCATTGTTTGGAAAGTGAAAGGCCAAATTTCATGTCAACTGAATTGATAAGGTAAATTTGCCACTGTAAAGGAATTCAAAAGCTGGCGTTTTGACCAACCTCGTTCCCAGGGTCCTCCTCTTCCCTACAGGGGACGGGAAGAAAAGATACCCTGGGGACGAGGTTGGTGATAACCAACCATGAGAGTGAATCACACTGAGCACCACGCACTTGAGACATCAGATTTTAAATCTCTTTATGGTGGCCAAGATATCTTATCAACTCAGTTGATACTGAATTTTTCACTATTCTTGGTTTTCACATGATGTCATAAGAATTAAAAAATCTAAAGTATACATCCTACAAAGCTGTTTCTAACATGGTATGTGGATACAAGTATAATTACATGTAATTTTTTACAAAAAGTTTAGGTTTTTAACGATGTTTTGCTTCCGATTTACAAAGGTTTTAAATGTGTGACGCAATTCGTCACGCTATTTCAGATAAGCCGTGAAAATAAACAAAATTGAATCAGCTGAAAGTTATTATTTGCATTGTAAGTGCTTATAAGCCGAGTTGATGGCGCTTATAGCAAATACAATATCTTTGTGCCCCTGAGTGGGGCACAAAGATGGCCACTCCATACAGCTGTACATTTCTTACTAAAAATGTCTAATACTCATTCGCCTATAACTCTTGAACGAAATGCTTTGGCGCTTCAAAATTTGGCCAAAATGTGTAGTTTTAAACCCTCGACAATTCCATAAACATTTTGGACTCGAAATCTATTGTTTAATGCTTCTGAATTTTGATATGACTTAAGTGAAAACCAAGAATAGTTGCTACATGTACATGTCTTTATATGTAGTATTACCAGAAACCCATTAGTGGGTTGAAACATGCAACTGTCTCTTGTACACTTCAAAACAATCTTCCGATTATTCAACTTGCTAAGAAGTTGTTACAGCCATATTTGGAAAATCAAGATTAAAATATTAACCAATCAAATCGCTAGAACAACTTGCTTCCAATCTCCCTGGGTTTCCAAATATGGTACTAAACAAAAAATTTATGGGTTTCTGGTATTACATGTACCTCTTCAGAAGTCATTTTTACTTGCTGCACTGAGTAATATAGAGAGCCCTGAGGGCCGGTTATTTAAACAAAGTTAAGATGGTTTAACAAAACCGCGCTCGAAAACCGCGGTCTATAAAGGGGTCAATATTGACAACCCCAATGTTCACTGTAAACAGCATGAAGAAATTAAAGCTTAACGCAGAGTCTAGAAAGACATTTGATACTTAAAAAGACAACCTTATAACAGATGCATTCCATTATTATTGTTTTAATCCGCGGTGTACATGTAAGTAAGTTTTTAAAATAACTGTCCCTGCCTGTGAATGTTTTAGGCCCACCTCGACTTACATGTGGCATGTGCACCCCCTTAGTGTCACAAAATCTACCATAAAGACCACCACCCCTCCCCTAAAAAGCAGTCAGGCCAGTTCTTAATTTGACCACCAAGTAATGTATATATTGTATACATGTAAATGTAAAATTCAAGCTGTTTTATTCACGTTTAGACTGCACAACAGCCTGTATTTTTGTTTGAGTCCACCAAAAAAAAAATAGACGAAAGCTTAGAATTAAGCCAAAAGGGTCTGGTGGGGCAGTCTGAATACAGAAAGCAAGACTGTTTTTTCCCACACCTCGTGCTAGGATAACTTGCACGTGAGTATAGGTGTTTTGCACCACTCCATGTGTGTCAGCATTTCAAGCTTCCCTTCAGTAAAGGAATAACTGACTGTTGCAGTCAAATTCAGGTTGAATAGGGACACTTTAATATTCAAGAAAAAAGTAGTTTTAAAAAAGGAAGGCTAATATGCAGTTTACTTTGTAATAGTTTCCATACTGTCACTTAATTTTGACAAGTGTAAGTTTGGTGAACTGCAATTACAATGAAACAGCTAGGACTTTTAAAACTGTCATTTGCTTCCTAGTGAACTTTTAATGCTAGGAGAATATTAGTGTAATCTTAAAATTAAATAAAAAATAAAGCAAAAATAGTTACCAAAGTGACTTTTCATGTGTGTTTAACTTACATGTACTGATAATTGTAAGAATGAACACGATAATACTACAGCTACCTAGCCAGTTATTGACACTATTTATTATATAAAATAATAATAAAATTCCTGGGACATCTCAAGATATGGTGTAAACTAGTGTTTTTTTCAATATGGCAGAAACAGCCCTTTGTGAAAACGAATGCTACGCACATTTTTATACCTGGATTTAAAGGGTAGTGGATATTGGACATCCCTGACAAAGATAAAATTTGCTCCACTTTGTCCTCTCAAATGTTTCCTTTGAACGTGTTCATCTATAATTTGAACATATTTGTCTGTACTTGAACATATTTGTCTGTATTTGAACTTGTTTATCTGCGTTTCAACTGGACAAATATCACATTTGTCTCACATTTATCGCGTTCGAAGAACGCAATCCTAATTTCGTGTTGGTTATCCTGTGGTTTATGTGCAGTAAAATTTGAGATTTTTTGGCGGCCGGTCTTCCAAATGGCTGCCCCTATTGTTTTTTTTTTTTCAGAGGCTCATTTCCGCCGGAAATTCCTTCGAACGCATCTCCATAATCTGTGATTACTGCTAGTATCATATTGGTCCACGTTTGTCTCCGGGAACAAATGCATGATTATTCTATTTTTTTTTTCCCCATTTGACTCTGCACTGCATCCCAGCGGGTGATTCCTATGTAACATTGACGGGTGTGATCGTCGGAAATTTTAAAAGGAACCCTTAAAAGGTACCAGAAACCCGCTTTGTGGGTGTGGCTCTCATTGATTTTTACCCCTAGGAGGTACCAGAAACCCGCTTTGTGGGTGTGGCTCTTATTGATTTTTACCCCTAGGAGGTACCAGAAACCCGCTTTGTGGGTGTGGCTCTCATTGATTTTTACCCCTAGGAGGTACCAGAAACCCGCTTTGTGGGTGTGGCTCTCATTGATTTTTACCCCTAGGAGGTACCAGAAACCCGCTTTGTGGGTGTGGCTCATTAATTTTTACCCCTAGGAGGTACCAGAAACCCGCTTTGTGGGTGTGGCTCTCATTGATTTTTACCCTTAGGAGGTACCAGAAACCCGCTTTCTGGGTGTGGCTCTCATTGATTTTTACCCCTAGGAGGTACCAGAAACCCGCTTTGTGGGTGTGGCTCTCAATGATTTTTACCCCTAGGAGGTACCAGAAACCCGCTTTGTGGGTGTGGCTCATTAATTTTTACCCCTAGGAGGTACCAGAAACCCGCTTTGTGGGTGTGGCTCTCATTGATTTTTACCCTTAGGAGGTACCAGAAACCCGCTTTGTGGGTGTGGCTCTCATTGATTTTTACCCCTAGGAAGTACCAGAAACCCGCTTTGTGGGTGTGGCTCTCATTGATTTTTACACCCTAGGAGGTACCAGCAACCCGCTTTGTGGGTGTGGCTCTCATTGATTTTTACACCCTAGGAGGTACCAGAAACCCGCTTTGTCGGTGTGGCTCTTATTGATTTTTACCCCTAGGAGGTACCAGAAACCCGCTTTGTGGGTGAGGCTATCATTGATTTTTACCCCTAGGAGGTACCAGCAATCCGCTTTGTGAGTGTGGCTCTCATTGATTTTTAACCCTAGGAGGTACCAGAAATCCGCTTTGTGGGTGTGGCTCTTATTGCTTTTTACCCCTAGGAGGTACCACTGAGAAACCCGCTTTGTAGGTGTGGCTCTCAATGATTTTTACCCCTAGGAGGTACCAGAAACCCGCTTTGTGGGTGTGGCTCTTATTGATTTTTACCCCTAGGAGGTACCAGAAACCCGCTTTGTGAGTGTGACTCTCATTGATTTTTACCCCTAGGAGGTACCAGAAACCCGCTTTGTGGGTGTGGCTCTTATTGATTTTTACCCCTAGGAGGTACCAGAAACCCGCTTTGTGAGTGTGACTCTCATTGATTTTTAACCCTAGGAGGTACCAGAAATCCGCTTTGTGGGTGTGGCTCTTATTGCTTTTTACCCCTAGGAGGTACCAGCAATCCGCTTTGTGAGTGTGGCTCTCATTGATTTTTAACCCTAGGAGGTACCAGAAATCCGCTTTGTGGGTGTGGCTCTTATTGCTTTTTACCCCTAGGAGGTACCACTGAGAAACCCGCTTTGTAGGTGTGGCTCTCAATGATTTTTACCCCTAGGAGGTACCAGAAACCCGCTTTGTGGGTGTGGCTCTTATTGATTTTTACCCCTAGGAGGTACCAGAAACCCGCTTTGTGGGTGTGGCTCTTATTGATTTTTACCCCTAGGAGGTACCAGAAACCCGCTTTGTGAGTGTGACTCTCATTGATTTTTACCCCTAGGAGGTACCAGAAACCCGCTTTGTGGGTGTGGCTCTTATTGATTTTTACCCCTAGGAGGTACCAGAAACCCGCTTTGTGAGTGTGACTCTCATTGATTTTTAACCCTAGGAGGTACCAGAAATCCGCTTTGTGGGTGTGGCTCTTATTGCTTTTTACCCCTAGGAGGTACCAGCAATCCGCTTTGTGAGTGTGGCTCTCATTGATTTTTAACCCTAGGAGGTACCAGAAATCCGCTTTGTGGGTGTGGCTCTTATTGCTTTTTACCCCTAGGAGGTACCACTGAGAAACCCGCTTTGTAGGTGTGGCTCTCAATGATTTTTACCCCTAGGAGGTACCAGAAACCCGCTTTGTGGGTGTGGCTCTTATTGATTTTTACCCCTAGGAGGTACCAGAAACCCGCTTTGTGGGTGTGGCTCTTATTGATTTTTACCCCTAGGAGGTACCAGAAACCCGCTTTGTGAGTGTGACTCTCATTGATTTTTACCCCTAGGAGGTACCAGAAACCCGCTTTGTGGGTGTGGCTCATTAATTTTTACCCCTAGGAGGTACCAGAAACCCGCTTTGTGGGTGTGGCTCTCATTGATTTTTACCCTTAGGAGGTACCAGAAACCCGCTTTGTGGGTGTGGCTCTCATTGATTTTTACCCCTAGGAGGTACCAGAAACCCGCTTTGTGGGTGTGGCTCTCATTGATTTTTACACCCTAGGAGGTACCAGCAACCCGCTTTGTGGGTGTGGCTCTCATTGATTTTTACACCCTAGGAGGTACCAGAAACCCGCTTTGTCGGTGTGGCTCTTATTGATTTTTACCCCTAGGAGGTACCAGAAACCCGCTTTGTGGGTGAGGCTATCATTGATTTTTACCCCTAGGAGGTACCAGCAATCCGCTTTGTGAGTGTGGCTCTCATTGATTTTTAACCCTAGGAGGTACCAGAAATCCGCTTTGTGGGTGTGGCTCTTATTGCTTTTTACCCCTAGGAGGTACCACTGAGAAACCCGCTTTGTAGGTGTGGCTCTCAATGATTTTTACCCCTAGGAGGTACCAGAAACCCGCTTTGTGGGTGTGGCTCTTATTGATTTTTACCCCTAGGAGGTACCAGAAACCCGCTTTGTGAGTGTGACTCTCATTGATTTTTACCCCTAGGAGGTACCAGAAACCCGCTTTGTGGGTGTGGCTCTTATTGATTTTTACCCCTAGGAGGTACCAGAAACCCGCTTTGTGAGTGTGACTCTCATTGATTTTTAACCCTAGGAGGTACCAGAAATCCGCTTTGTGGGTGTGGCTCTTATTGCTTTTTACCCCTAGGAGGTACCAGCAATCCGCTTTGTGAGTGTGGCTCTCATTGATTTTTAACCCTAGGAGGTACCAGAAATCCGCTTTGTGGGTGTGGCTCTTATTGCTTTTTACCCCTAGGAGGTACCACTGAGAAACCCGCTTTGTAGGTGTGGCTCTCAATGATTTTTACCCCTAGGAGGTACCAGAAACCCGCTTTGTGGGTGTGGCTCTTATTGATTTTTACCCCTAGGAGGTACCAGAAACCCGCTTTGTGGGTGTGGCTCTTATTGATTTTTACCCCTAGGAGGTACCAGAAACCCGCTTTGTCGGTGTGGCTCTCATTGATTTTTACCCCTAGGAGGTACCAGAAACCCGCTTTGTGGGTGAGGCTATCATTGATTTTTACCCCTAGGAGGTACCAGCAATCCGCTTTGTGAGTGTGGCTCTCATTGATTTTTAACCCTAGGAGGTACCAGAAATCCGCTTTGTGGGTGTGGCTCTTATTGCTTTTTACCCCTAGGAGGTACCACTGAGAAACCCGCTTTGTAGGTGTGGCTCTCAATGATTTTTACCCCTAGGAGGTACCAGAAACCCGCTTTGTGGGTGTGGCTCTTATTGATTTTTACCCCTAGGAGGTACCAGAAACCCGCTTTGTGAGTGTGACTCTCATTGATTTTTACCCCTAGGAGGTACCAGAAACCCGCTTTGTGGGTGTGGCTCTTATTGATTTTTACCCCTAGGAGGTACCAGAAACCCGCTTTGTGAGTGTGACTCTCATTGATTTTTAACCCTAGGAGGTACCAGAAATCCGCTTTGTGGGTGTGGCTCTTATTGCTTTTTACCCCTAGGAGGTACCAGCAATCCGCTTTGTGAGTGTGGCTCTCATTGATTTTTAACCCTAGGAGGTACCAGAAATCCGCTTTGTGGGTGTGGCTCTTATTGCTTTTTACCCCTAGGAGGTACCACTGAGAAACCCGCTTTGTAGGTGTGGCTCTCAATGATTTTTACCCCTAGGAGGTACCAGAAACCCGCTTTGTGGGTGTGGCTCTTATTGATTTTTACCCCTAGGAGGTACCAGAAACCCGCTTTGTGGATGTGGCTCTTATTGATTTTTACCCCTAGGAGGTACCAGAAACCCGCTTTGTGAGTGTGACTCTCATTGATTTTTACCCCTAGGAGGTACCAGAAACCCGCTTTGTGGGTGTGGCTCTTATTGATTTTTACCCCTAGGAGGTACCAGAAACCCGCTTTGTGAGTGTGACTCTCATTGATTTTTACCCCTAGGAGGTACCAATTTTTTTTTGAAAAGTACCTGCCAGCGCCCTTATTGGTACCAAAACACAAATTTTAACTCCGATACGACGATCACCCCCGTGACTTTTATCTGGGAGTTCCCATCGCAGTCCATTGTTGAGCGCTGGTAGCTACTGGTGGCGTTTCATGATATAATATGGCTGCTTCTTTATACAAAAGGAGATTCCAGTTTTGATCACAATTGAATACGCAGTGTTGTTGCGGAATAATTGTATAAAGAAGAAAATAAGTATCTTTGCAAGTGAAAACGATGTATTAGAATCAATACCGCTAGGTGTACCTGAGAAAAATTAACACTGATATCCAACATGATATGTGTATGCCCTTATGACTTAGTTTGCTTTAATGAATACGGCCCCTGGTAAATTAAAAATAATTATTAAATTTATAAAATATACTAATCATTAAACTGTATTTTACCATTTGCCCTTCTGTGTGGACTTTTGCGGATAAATCAGAATGTAAGTGCATTTCGCTTTGATTCAACACCTTAACTCCTTTATTCGAAACAAGCACGTTGTTATCATTTAGAAATTACGGTCAGAGTTTTGGGGTATACGCGGTATACAGAAATGCTTCGCTCGCCCCCGCTTGGCTCATAAAGCGCCTGTCATGCAGGCTAGTGATAGGTCGCCTTTTTCGCCATTCGCATTTTTTACCTTGGCGTCTCTCCCCACTATCTGAACACCTGCAGCAGGCTATATACTATTGTGCTTATTTCACTTTTCGGTATATTGGTGGACATATTGCTGGGTATTTGGGGTAGTTTTTTCGGGTGTATTGGTATACCACTACCCCCACCCCCTAACCTTTTTTACAGCCATGTGATAATCTGTATAGTCGTTGGAGTTATACCGGGTACAAAAGAATATCCGAAAGCTGGCGTCAGAAGGCGGTTTTGATTCAATTCACTGACATCAACTGTCAACTGTCAACCCATATGGCCAGATTTATTTAACATAGTTACGTACTTTTATCAGCTACACACAGAAA